>CM047811.1:108274876-108683896 GCA_026214975.1 Gentiana macrophylla
GGAAACCTCAATAGTGTCAAAGAATGACAATCCACACCGTGATGCCATGAAGACTCCGGTCCTAAGGATAATTACACAACCGCCACATAGTGTGACACTTAACCGTGTAAGGGTCGCCTAACGTGCACGCATTCTCTAATACACGCCCACGCATACCCAAGTGTCTCTACACTTCGATGATTTAGATCTATCCCCGCCTCAAAGATGTAAGACATCTAATACGTATAGTCTGCTTATACTATCAATGCCCTGCTTAATAGTACATCACCTGAGACATTTAAGTATCAAACTTATTAAAGTGATTAGAGATCTCATCAACCATAATCGCCAATCATAGTTTCTCTATCACAGTTTAATACTAAGGACGTTATCATATAACAATTCATAATTGGTTCTTTAAAAGAACTTATATATGACAACATAAAAGCCATTTTATATATGTATAAACATAAAGAAATAGTAGAAATGATCCGACCCGGTCGGATCCGGTCCAACCCGATTGGGTTTAGACACTATTTCAATGAAAGCTTACCCGAGTCGGCCGCTTGTAGCTTCCAAACGCGCTGCCGGCATATCTCGTCGTCATGGTTGGTGGTATCGTTGAGAGACTTATAAGCGTAAGAAACCGAGTATTTAGAGTTATTAGCTTCCTTCCGTGATGATTTGATTATCAGCTACATCAAACCCTTGCTTAATAATATTAGCTGCTGACGATACGGGATTTCACCCCTCCACGTGGAATAATGTGATTGGTCCAGCTGTCACATGGAAAAGTCTATATTAAGTACAGTGGTATCGGATCGATACGATACGCACCCATGAAATCACCGGTACATTCTTCTAGTGTCAAGCCTCGATCACCCATGTCGGCATGCATCGAGTCGAGACCAGACTCCCAGGCCCACCATACAGAAGGTTGCTTGGGCAGGAAGACAAGGCCCATTTAAGGGTATTTATGTCAATGGACTGCACCGCCTCTAAATTTAGGGCAGAGGAAGGACATGCACCTATAAATACATCATTCCAGGAACTACGTAAGGCTTGATTCCTGGACATAAGACAGGATACGTAGGCAATCCAAGATACCTTCTTGGACTCAGCCATAAACCACCTAAAAGCACTACCTTTCCTAAAAAGTTCAACCATTCAACCCCTTTACAGCTCACCCTTAGATTACACGTGGCCCAGATTTACTGGTGGTGCGTTGTTTAGCATCGTCATTTGGCGCTAGAAGGAGGGCCCTCTACCGGTGAGTTGGTAAAGATCTCGCAATGGTTCCACCAGCAAGAAAGAAGACGACGAATGGCAAGAACCCGCAGGTCGAAGAAACAGACGGACATGGACCCAAAGAGGGTTCCATCTCAGATTCAAGAGGTCCCTACTGGATCTAGGCCGGCAGCTGCAGATCCACCTAGGCCTCAGCTTCCTCCCCAACTGCAAGATATGGCAGATCACTTAGCATCTTTAGACGAAGAAGCCCTGAAAAGGGTGGTGGCGTCGGCATTTATTGGTAAGGGAATCTGCAATCTTCCTGGAGAACACTTAATAGACCCACCGGGTCGTAAAGAAATTGATAACGCTAAGGAGAAGAGGCCAGTCGACCCCCAAGAAGAATGCGAGGAAGGTGCGATTGAAATCAGCGTGACTAACGCCCACAAGCATCATGGACAAGAAAGGCAAGTGCATCAAGTCGAAGAAAGCATCCGAAACGAGTTCAATCGCATCGTAGGCAAGGAACTGGTCACAGAATGGCTCGAATCACCATTTCGTCCCGAGATAGAGATATATACGATGCCTGAATCGTTCAAACCACCCAAGATGGAACCTTATGACGGTACAACGGACCCGGAGGACCATCTGTATCGATATATATCCTTGATGAGATTGAGAAACGCCAATGACGCCATGAAGTGTCGAGCATTCGACACGTTGCTCACAGGTCGAGCTCGGGAGTGGTTCCATAAACTACGGCCCGGGTCGATTTCGAGTTTTTTACAGTTGGGACAGAAGTTCAGAGATGCTTTTATCGGGAACAAGAAGTTCCACCTTAGTGCTACCCACCTTATGAACATCAAGCAGGAAAAAGGAGAAACCACTATCGATTTTATGAGGCGTTTTAATCTCGAGGCCATGAAAGTGCATAATGCCAGTGATGCATTGCAAGTTAATGCCTTCGTTGGAGGTTTGCGAAATATGAAGTTGTATGACAAGTTGTCAAAGAAGATGCCGAGCGACATGGACGAATGTGTGAACATAGTCCATAAGTTTTGCCAAGGTGAAGAGGCGATGCGCTTGCACACCATTTCACTTGGCCTCAATTCGAGCGACTCGACTCCGGCCGGACCAAGGTTAGCCCAGGGTCGGAACGAAGAAAGCAAGACCAATGTGTTTGATCGATCGACGACTCCGATATCCGGTCGGCTTGGAAAGAAAGGGAATCAAAGATCGAGATTTTATACCCTCAACCGGTCTCGGGGTGAGGTATTAGCGATTATGATCAAAAAGAACATCGCCCGGACACCCAAGCCGATGTCCAAAGACCGGAGAAAAGGAAGAACACTCATAAAGTATTGCGATTATCACCGAGACGTGGGGCACGCGACACGGAGGAATGTTTCGATCCGAAGAGGATATCGGCGCCGTATTCAAGAAGGTCGATTGGATGAGGTGATTGATGGTCGAGGAAAGACGAGCCAAAAGGCCGTCGAGAGTACAAGAGGAAGACTTATAATGGAAAGAAGGATCGATCCTCGCCGTGATAATCGAAATCGTCAAGACAGTCGGCCGAGCCAAATGCCGAGACAATCGCCGTGATGACCATCGAGAAGATCAGAATCGAGACCTCCACCGTGATAATCGAGCCGGGTATGACGTAAACACGATTGTTGCAGAGCATGAATCAGATAGGCCTCGATCGAGTCGACATTCTTCAGATAGATCAAGAGAATCGAAGAAGCTGAGATTTACTACGGAAGTGGGCTACGGGCCAAAAGATGATATTCCAAGTTCCCATAGTCATAGCGAAGGGTTGGTGATCAAGCGATCATAAGTCGAGGTCGGATCAAAAGAGTTTGTGTCGACGATGGGCGCGCCAGTAAATATTCTCTACTATTCGGCTTTCAAAGCTATGAAGTGAAAGATGAAGACATTATACCGCTTGTCCACTCCTTTGTTTGGATTCACGGGCAGGGCCATCCACCCCGCCGGGTCGATTAATTTGTTAACAACATGGAGACGGAGAAAAGGGCCGAACTATGGAGATGACCTATGTCGTGGTCAAGGCCCCGTCAGGATATAACGCGATACTAGGTCGGCCTGCCTTATACGATCTTAGGGCCGTCATCTCGACATTCCACAACAGCATGAAGTTCCCCACATGGTATGGAACCCACGAAGTAAAAGGAGACATCGAGGTGGCCAGAAATTGTAGTTTGGTCACGACAAAGGGGAAAGGAGTTGGACAAGTTCTGATTGAGGAATTGATCCCAGAAGAGGAAGAGGATCGAAGCTGGATATCCGTCGATCCGACGGAAGAGGTTTGTGTCTGGAATGAAGAGGAGGACCAAGAGGTCCAGATCGGGAAGTGGGTACCACACCCCGATAGGCAAGCCCTGGTCGACCTCCTAGCGGAATATCGAGACGTTTTTGCTTGGAAGGCAGATGACATGCCGGGTTTATCGGCAAATGTGGCAGTACATCGCCTCAACGTCGACCCGAAAAAGAAGCCGATACGGCAAAAGAAGAGAAATCTTGCACCTGAAAGAAAAGAAGCGGTGAAGAGAGAGGTTGACAAACTATTGACCGCTGGGATCGTGAAGGAGGTATTATACCCAGATTGGTTAGCCAATCCCGTATTAGTCAGGAAGCCCGATCAAAGGCGGATGTGCGTCGATTTTACTGATCTCAATAAAGCATGCCCCAAAGATTCATATCCTCTTCCAAAATTGATCGCTTGGTCGATTCGACGTTAGGCTTCAAGTTTTTGGTTTCTCGATGCGCATATGGATACTATCAAATCTTTATGGACCCTCGGACTCGGAGAAACCGCATTTATCACCGAATTTACTACTTTTGCTTTGTAACAATGCCGCTTGGTTTGAAGAATGTAGGGGCCACTTATCAGAGGGCCGTTAATAAGATCTTTGAAAGACAGATAGGTCGAAATATGGAGGTGATGTATAACATTTATATGATAAAAATTACGATGTTTTATATACGTTATCGACTCTTTTTATATAAAATATAATAAAATATAACGATAATCTTATAAAATATTAATAGCTATGAATAAATCTAAATACTATAAAAATCTAGTAAAAATGATAAAAAGTTATAAATTTTGTACCAGGTTAATAACCGGAGTGTCGTGTCAGATTCACGTGGGTATTTTTGGTATTTTACAGACCTTAGGTAAACCAAGACCCAGAGTGACGACATTTTATGGAGTAAAATCATATCTTTTGAAGGAATAAAGGAATGCCACGAGATTTAAAGTTCAAAGGGATCAATGGTTCGTGACGCCGTATCAAGTTATATTTTCAACGAACAAATGAACCAGCAAAAAGGCATTTTCTGAAAAAGAAGTCTTCATGGAAGTTATAGATCTCCTCAAGAGCTTTCCAACGCATCTTGAATTATGTCATTTGGAGATCCAGAGCTCAAGTTATGATTTTATCAAGTTTCGGATTAAGATTGGAAAAAAATCTATCCGGATCGATCCGGATTTACCTCGGATCGATCCGAGGAGACATCATGATTAGACCAGCATGTGGCCTGGCAGAGAATATCCTGGATAAGATTTTTATTCCCGGATCGATCCGCCCATTCTCGGATCGATCCGGCAGGAAAATTTGCCTATAAATAGAGGCGGATTGCGAGGCATAAAGGGGGGTACCAAATATATCTCTTTTACCTTTGTTTTAGTAGTAGTAGTATGTATATATATAGGCCTTAAGCCATAAATAAGTAGTATCGTTGTAATGCTCAAGAAATTACCAGAAGATCGATGTTGTTGAAGTTGTTGTAGCATCCGGAAAAATACATCTTCTGATTCAATCGTTGTAACCGGGTAAAATTTCTAAAGTATTTATGTTTATTATGTTTGTTTTTTATCTTTTCGTATAATGTTAGTAGGCTAAATCTAATAACTAGCCAAAGTTATGTAATCGTTTTATTTCGATCTTTTCGGTAAAGGAATGTTGTCTAAGTAAAATTGAATAAAATTGAGCTAATTGAATCTTTTTCTATTAATAAAGTTTGACTTGAAAGAATTCATAATCTAATTATGAATTGACACCTCGTAATTAAGTTATGAACTCGTTAATAGAAAAACCGGAGGGTAAAATTGGCCGAGTGAAAGCGTGACAACGGAATCCGATTTCTATTCGAAGATTTTGTCCTAAAAGATAAATCTTATTAAAATTTGTACTCAAGATCGTAATAATGTTAACTCATCAGTTAATTGAAACTTAAACCGGAAAGTTGAATCGCCCGGCTTTGACAACCGGAGCCTTTTAATAAAATTGACCGTTTGACGAACGGAATGACTCCTTTTTATTCAAAGGTAGAATCGTACTCGGGACCTGTTCAGAAAAACCGTAACAGTTGTGGATTTGGACTGATGACAATGGACATATGACAATTTCGTACGCTAATGTGAGGAGGAATTGTTAACCTTAGGAGTGCACCGTTTCATTTACTCAATTAACCTAATATAAAAAGAAAGATCGAGCACATTCCATTCACTGAAAAGATCGTATAAATCAATTATATAAACTTTGGCTAGTTCTCTAAAAATATATTTGGCATCTATATATTTATATCTATATATATATTTCGCAACTTATGCATATCTATATATATTTATATATCTATATATATTATATTAGAATAAATTTTAATTTATGCATTTATTTTATTTTAAGTTATTAGTTATCATTATATAAAACTAGATTTAGATTGAGTTAATAATAAATTTCTTTGGTGTTTAACCACACTTAGAAGAATTACAAAGTTCCCCGAGGATACGATACTCGACTCACCATACTAGCACTACTGATTTGACCCGATACAATCGCCGGTTAAGGACCCGTATTAGCACTGTAGAAAAGGCCACGTCGAGCTTTAGGCGCGCCGCTGCGGGAACGACGCTAATTTCTTTTTTGTGTCTATGGTTACTACTTGTATTAGCTCAAAATTCTCGAGAATAAGTCAACACTTTTCTTATCTCATTTCTAATTTTATTTTCGTTGGTACTTACCTTATAGGTAAGTTACCAAATTTTACTACTATCAATTTCGTGTTATTTTCTATTTTCGTTAGTTGATGACCAGAAGTGGTAAGGCCCCACTCACTCCTTATAAGCCTGACATAAACACTTACGAAAGGCGCTTAGAGTAGAGAAAAACGTGGTCATACTAGTCAGGGAAATCCTGACGAATCATCTTCAAACAGAAATACGAAAATGGCTGAAGCTAGTGATGAAACAAACGAACAAAGGCTAGATCATGCTCAAGGGCATGGACAAAACCCTGTTAACCCTAATAATAATCAAAATAATAATAATAGAGATAATCGAAATCGGAACCGAGAATAATCGTAATAATCCGCCAAACCCAAGACCTATTTGTGACCAAACCATAAGAAGAAATCGGACTAATAATCCCATACTTTTACCTAATGAAGGAGCGAATAATTTAGAGATTAAATCTCATCTTTTGGTTTGATTGACACAAGAGCCCAATTCTGGAGAAGATGATGAAGATCCGCATCATCATCTCTATCTTTTGAAGAATCGTAATACACCCCAAAAGTCAAGGTGCTCACAAGGAATTAACAAGGATGACTATGTTTCCTTTTTCTCTAAAAGGACGAGCCCGAGATTGGTTTATGTCTCTTCCGCATCATTCACTTACAAGTTGGGAGGAGATTCAAACCGAATTTACAAACAATACTTCACTCTGGACGGAATTTGGAATTAAAAGTCGAGGTTGCTAATTTTAGACAAGGATCTGAAGAAACACTAGGGAATGCCTGGGAAAGATTTAAAAAATTACTAAGAGCTTGTCCCGACCATGGTTATTCCTTAGACATGCAAATTCAACTTTTCTGTCGTAAATTAAGAAAAGATTCACGTGCTGATGTAGATCATGCATGTGGTGGTTCTTTAATGATGAGTGAGGCTCAATTAGTTTACGATGCTATATAAAAGATTTCCAAAAATAACAGAATGTGGGAAACCGGTTCTAGCACTAGAAAAGTAGCTTTTGGCAGAGAATGCACGCCTAACACGGAAGTTCTAGCACATTTAGAAAATTTGAGTAGGAAATTTGATGGATTACAATGTAATAAGAACCAAAGTTCGTAAAATAGTACACCAACCGAATATTCGAATCGTGATAAAATACCACTAGGATTGAAGAACCGACGGGATACTCAAGAGAGGAGGTGAGTTTTCTTCAAAGAAAGATAGAAATTTAAACAATGCTTACTCAAACTCGCTCAATGCTATTAGAAGAGATCACCCTACTTATCGATGGTCCGAAAACCCTAGCAAGCAAGGACAACCGCCGTATCCAGCCCCATATAGAATAATAATCAAGTTTATCAAGAAAACACGCCTAATCGAATTTGCCATCATTACCTAGATCCTATCCTCAACATACCACTCAAAGTATACCAAGAACTCAAAGTTCAACTCAACTGCAGAAGGAGTTGAAAAATGGGAAAAACTAATGGAAAATATGATGGGTGTAGTATCTACTCAAGCTAAAAATATAGAAACAATGGTGACTTCTATTGGTACAAATCACTAAGGACATGAGTTCAATGAAAACATCTATGAGTGGACATGATACCAGGATGAGAACGATAGAAGCCTCATTAAGGAATATGGAAGATCATTTGAGTAGGGAAGGTGAACGTAATAACAAAGAGACCCAGGGAGGATTACCAAGTAACACCGAAAGGAACCCAAGAGAGGTAAATGTTGTAGTTACGAGAAGTAGGAAGCTCAAGTGGAAGTAAGGAGTTGAAAGCTTTGGGAATAATGAAGTAGAAGATGACTTAGATGGTAAGAATGATAAAACTAAAGATGAACTTGAATTTGCTGAGATGAGGAAGAAGAAATTATAGACAACTTCTTGAAAAGAAATAAAAGTTCGAACCTGAAAGTGAGAAGGAAAATTGGGTAAAAATCCCAAGGATTCGAAGATCCCATGGATAAAGACCTAAGGACTTTATTTAAAGAACATATTAGAATGGAAGAAAATGGAAACAAGAATGAAAAACAGGAAGAAATGAAGGAATCTGAAATAGAGATTGATTCAGGGAACAATTTAAAGGAAAGAATCCAAGAACCTGAAATATGGCGACTGAGTAATACTAAAAGGTTTAAGGAAAAGGGAAAAGAGAAACTGATAAAGGAGCCAAAGGTCATAGATTTAGAATCTTTACCTTACCCTCCTAAAGATCAAATCAAAAAGGAAAAAACTGATAAGAAGTATGCTCGCTTCTTGACACTTTTCGTCATATTCAAGTTAATATCCTCATTATCGAAGCACCGATTAACATACTCGCCTATGGAAAATTTCTCTCAAAGAAATTACATCAAACAAGAAAAATTAGAGGAATATGAGAATGTATGCCTAAATGAAGAATGTTCCGCACTTCAAGAAGATAAGTTACCACCTAAACTGAAAGATCCAGTAGTAGTTTTACCATTCCGTGTGAAATTGGAGGATTTCTGTTTAAGAAGGTCTTATGTGATCTAGAGCGAGTATAAATCTCATGTCTTATGAGGATTATAGAAAGTTAGGCATAGAAAGCTTACTAAGATCGAAATGACTCTGCAAATGGCGTATAGATCGATTAAGTACCCTAAAGGAATTATAAAGGACATATTGGTTAAAGTAGACAAATTCTATTTTCCAAAGGACTTTGTAGTTATGGAAATGGAAGACGGTTATTCAAAGACCTCTTATTCTAGGTCGCCCATTTCTAGCTACAGAAAGAACTTTAATCGATGTTCGTAAAGGAGAATTAATCTTAAGAGTCAATGAAGACGAAGTTACTTTCAATATTTTCAAAGCCATGAATTATGCATCATCGTAATCATGTTCTTTTATAGAAGATATTCATTCTGCCTATGATAATCGCTTACCAACTTTTGAAGATAGATTAGAAGAATGCTTAACTCTATCTATCTATAAAGAAGATGAGGAAGACATTGAAATGAAAGAAATAATTCTATCTTTAGATACGTAAAGTTTTACCTTTAAACCACCATGGCATAAGCACTTGGAATTAGAACTAGAAGGACCAGCTTCTTAAATCACAATAGAAGATCCGCCAAAGAATCTGGAATTGAAACCATTACCTTTAAATCAAAATATGCTTTTCTTGAAACTAATAATCTATTACCGATTATTATTTCATCAACTTTAATCGAGCAACAAGAAGATCAACTACTTAGAATGTTGAAAAAGCATAAGAAAGCTTTTGGATGGATCATTGCCGATATTCGAGGTATTAGCCCCGAGATTTATGCTTCATAAGATAATTACGAAGGAAGATGCTAAGCCTTGTATTCAACCACAACGCCGCCTCACCCAAATTTGCGATTAATTATCAAGAAAGAGGTCATTAAGCTATTAGAGATGGGAATAATTTTCCCTATATCGAGATAGTGAATGGGTGAGTCCAACTCAAGTGGTACCAAAGAAAGGAGGTTTCACAATAAAAGAAAATGATAGAAATGAATGGATTCCAACAAGGAGAGATTACAGGATATCGAATGTGCATTGATTTTAGGAAACTAAATGATCATACTAAGAAAGATCATCACCCACTTCCATTCATAGTTCAAATGTTGGAACGGTTAAGTGGTCATAAATATTATCGCTTTCTTAGATGGTTATTCGGTTATTTACTGATTTTCATTGCAAAGCAGGAGATAGGGAAAAGACTACTTTCACTTGTCCTTATGGAACTTTTATGTATAAAAGAATGCCGCTTGGTTTATGTAATGCTCCAAATTTACGCTTCAAAGATGTATGATGGCTATATTTTCCGATATGGTTGAGAAATTCTTGGAAATTTTATGGACGACTTTAGTGTTTACGGAGATTCTTTTGGTAAATGTTTGTCGCACTTAGAAAGAGTGTTGCAACGCTTTGTGAAGATACCAATTTGGTCTTAAATTGGGAAAAATGTCATTTAATGGTATCGTAAGGAATTGTTCTAGCCATAGAATCTCCGAAATAGAATTGAAGTTGATAAAGCTAAGGTTGAAGTAATTGAAAAATTACCACCACCGCTTAATCTAAGGACTCTAAGAGGATTTCTTGGACATGCAGATTTTATAGGAGATTTATTGCAGATTTTTCAAAGATAGCAAAGCCTCTAAGTCATTTGCTTGAAAAGAAGTACCTTTTAACTTCGATAGTAAATGTAAGGAAGCTTTTCGGACCTTAAAAGCGAGATTGACTCATCGCACCAAAGTGCTAATAGCACCGCATTGGAATTTGCCGCTTGAGATTATGTGTGATGCCGTGATTTAGCGGTAGGAGCGCTTTTTTAGGACAAAGATATAACAAAATTCTAAAAGCTATTTACTATGCATCTCACACGTTAATCGCAATCAACCGAACTATACAACTACGTAAAGGAACTGCTATCGTAATTTTTGCCTTAGATAAGTTTAGATCGTATATTGTTGGTTCTAAGGTAATAATGTATACGACTCATTCGACTTTGAAGTATTTGCTGAGTAAGAAGGATGCGAAACCACGTCTTCTTAGATGGATTCTCTTACTTCAGGAGTTCGATTTGGAAATTAAAGATAAAAAGGGAAGTGAGAATGTAGTAGCAGATCATCTAAGCAGAATGGAGACTGAGAAAGAGATAGGGAATGAAATTAAAGATTCATTTCCTGATGAACAACTATTTAGAATAGATACTCCTTCAACCATGCAGTTATTAAAGAATAGAATTCCTTCTAAGAAATTTCACCTGGTTTGGAGATATCATTAATTACTTAACTCAGTGATTATATTCCGTCTCATTGACTTGGCAAATGAAAAAGAAATTCTTTTATGACTTAAAATTTTATTACCGGGAGAACTGGACCTTTTCCGTAAATGTTCGGATGGGATAATCGAAAAGTGTGTGCTGATAATGAAATTTTAAGTATCTTATCATTTTGTCATGATCGTGAGGCGGAGGGTCATCATGGAGGATGGAAAATCGCTTTTAAAGTTTTACAATGTGGTTTTTATTGGCCTACGCTATATATGAGATGCTTATAAATATGTCAAATCTTGTGAATCTTGTCAAAATGGGGAAATGTATCTAAAAACATGAAATGCCTATGCAACCTATTTTAGAATGTGAGTTATTTGATGTTTGGGGTATAGATTTCATGGGACCATTTCCTATATCTTTTGGAAAAAGATTTATTCTAATAATGGTAGATTATGTTTCAAATGGGTAGAAAGCTGAAGCTCTTCCCACCAATGATACCAAAGTTGTCATACGATTTCTTAAAAGAATATATTTACACGTTATGGCATTCCGAGGGCTATCATTAGTGATAGAGGTTCGCACTTTTGTAATAGACCATTTACCAAGATAATTGAAAAATATGGTGTAACGATAAGTTAGAACGCCTATCATCCGCAAACCAAAGGGTCGTGTAGAGGTGTCTAATAGAGAGATCAAAAGAATTGTAGAAAAGACAAGTGGATTCAAATCAAAAAAAAGCTGGTGCGATTAAACTAGACGATGCATTATGGGCATATAGAATGACTTTTAAAACACCAATTGGTTGTTCTCCTATAAGTTAGTATTTGGTAAGTCTTGTCATCTCCTAGGTTGAGTTAGAACACCGAGCCTTCAGGGCTATTAAATTTTTGAATTTCGATCCTAAGGTCAAGTTGGTGATCATAGATTGCTTCAATTGATGTAACTAGAAGAATTCCGTCTCGATTCTTATGAAAACGCCGAATCTACAAGGAACGCACGAAATCCTTTCACGATAGGAGAATCTATAGCGTGAGTTCCATGTAGGTGATCGAGTGCTCTTGTACAATTCACGTTTAAAGTTATTTCCGAAAGCTTAAATCAAGATGGACAGTCCATTTAAAGTAACGAGTTTACAAATCCAGAGTCATTGAACTAACTGATGGAAATACAACTTTTATAGCCAATGGCCATAGAGTAAAGTTATTTGTGGAAGGAGAAGGAACCACACTGAAGGGAGAAATAATGCTACTAACTGATCCTCCGACAAAGTAAAAAGCAGAGAAATCAAGAAACTGAAAGGCAAGGGAGTTAAACTCAGCCGAATACCAGGTTCTATCTATCTTTACTCTACTTTTATGTGTTTTATTTATGTTTAAAGTAGTTTCGTCTTTTACCGGATAGACGTAAAAGAACTGGATGTCTTTTTTAGATAGAATAGAAATTTTTATACTGCTTTTGAAATTAGGCTTGGATAAAGATGTCGCGTTTAAAATAGAAGCTTCAGTTTTTGAGAAAAACAAGCAATTGTTGAGAGAAATCAGACTAAAAGAACTTTGTAATGGAAATTCGAGAAGTTCGATAAAGAGGGCAAAGTTTTTAAGAAGGTGTAGAAGCTGTGGAAAAAGTGAGCATGAAGGAAATGTAGGAAAGCACAACCAAATCACAGGATGAGTGTTTGAATGTTGTTAAGAAGGAACGATTAGTGGTTATCCGAAAATCCCGATGGAGATCAAAGAGAAAATTCAACGCCTCATTTCTTAAGATTAGGTTAATGGACCGTTATTATAGAAATCTTGAAGATTTAAGATTGGTGGGAGTAGAATTAGATTAAGTTTTTGTTTATTTTGTTTTAAGACTTCAAAAAATTTTATGATAAAACTTATTTTTATCATATATGTTATTTATATGATATAATTAAGGATTATCATACCAAAAATATTTTTATAAAAAAAAAAAAAAAAAAAAAAAAAAAGTAGTGGTCGGATCGATCCGACCTAACCTCGGATCGATCCGAACCTAAAAAAAACCTAAAAAGTGGACGGGACCTCCTTCTTCTTCTTCTTCTTCTTTTTCTAAAAACAGCCGCCTCTCCCTTTTCCCTCAATTCAATTTTTGCCTTCAAATCATCACACAACATCACCATTAAACTACACCACTTCTTAAATTTTTCTCATTCTCCATTCCTCTCTTCAAAGTTGCATTTAAATTGAGGAATTTTTCAAGGATAGCTTCAACTTTATTCAAGTAAATTTCCATCTTTTCCGCCAAATTTCAACCTTTTCAAGCTTTATAAGGTAATAGTGTAGTTATTTATTTTGTTAATTTCGTTTTCAAGTTTTAATTCATTTTCAACTGCTTTGTCACTCACATTTGTAATCTTTGTTGTTTTGTGTTGTTTTGTGTTGTTTTGTAATTTTCTCTTTATCGTAGAATGGCCGAATCATCCAAAGCTAGTAAAAACGTAAACCACATATCCCTACCCAAATTCCAGCTTATAGAAACTAGGCCTTTAATGTAAGAAGAATTGGCCGTTAGCTTTGATAGAATCAAGGTCTGCATTGCAAATGAAACGCCTTTAAGAATAAATTTGGGCGGTGTTTAGTTGCGATCGAGAGGGTTTAGATTTTGAAGAATTGGGAAGGAGGTCAAAGAAATTTTTGAAGGAGGCATTGGATGGAATTAGCCGCTTTAAGGTCGGGAGAAATTAACACCACCTTTGTAGCGAAATTTTATTCTTTGATAGCAACTCACGATGCTACGGAAGATGGTGAGTTAACTGTCACCTGAGGACTAGGACAAAGCCCTTTACTCTCACATTATTAATGCTATTTTTGGTATTCTGACATACCGGAGGCGAGGATTATTATACGCTTTGGAATTTGGATGAGCCAAAGACTTTGATCATATTGTTTCACTAGCCCAAAGATGAGTTAGATCCCATCATGCCGTCTGGCATGAAAACAGATTTTCCTATGGGAAATGTATCCGGGATATGAGAGCCATCAAACGCTTTATTAGTCATACTCTTTACCCGCCTCGGCATTTTACATCTTTTGGTAAAGAGGATTTGTGTATTGCTTGGGGCTATAGTTAATAATGTACCTGTGGATATAGCAGAGTGATGTATGTAAGGGCCAAGGAATTTGCCCTCGATCGCTAGACTGTGCAATACATGCCTTTTCCATGTTTTATTTCTTCCTTGTGTCGTCAGATAGGAGTCCCTGAGCTCCCAAATGATAATTTGATGATGGTAGATGACACACTTATTGGTCCTAGTTTACCACTTAGGCCGGCAGGAAGAATAAACTTTTTGGACCCTAACCGTCAACGTCCTCAGCCTACTCCATCTACTGCTGTCCCTCCTTCATCCAGTCAAACTCAAACTCATCTTCCAAATACCATCACTTACGATATGTTTCAATCCATGGCCTATGATGTTCATCGTGCTAATGCCAATATGGCTGCTTTTTTTATGGAAAGGAATAAATTATGGTCTCAAGATTTACGTCAAGGCATACGAGGTTTATATCAAATGAATATACTGCAAAACCCTACCTATATGCCGAGATGGATATTCCGCAATGCCAAACCCACCTTATACCTTGCCCGATTTCATTCCACCGATGCCACCTCACTCGATTTCCAACAAATGCCACATTCTTTTGGATTTCAAACTAGTGGTGTAGGAGATTTTTCGGCAGTACTACGGCAAATGCAACATCGAATGGATCGATCTCGATCGCTTGGCCATACCACGATGAGATGGGAGGCACTTTTTCTGATATCACGAGAGAGATGAGCTCGATGGGACTAGATAGCTCGGTACGGATGTCAACTTATTTTCAAGATCCATCCCAAGAATCGACCCGTTCTCAAGCTATGCCAAGTTCAAGCCACGTCGAGCTAAGTGATGAAGAGGAGTGATAATTTTTAAACATTCTATGGTTTTTGACATTGAAACAATTTTATCATGCACGTTTTTCTTTTTTTCGTTAAATTTTAAGTTGTTTTGATCATAGTAGGATTTTATTTTAATACGATTTTCATGTTTTCATTTCATATTTTGGTACTACGCATCGTGTAGAATAATTTAGCGTTATAACATAATGAAAATGAACCAAAAAAAAAAAAAGGAAGAAAATTTGTCACCTAGAAAAAACTAAGTCTTTTTCAAGCAAAATCAACTCTGTCCGTGAACAGTAATGTTCCGGATCGATCCGCCCTTATCTCGGATCGATCCGACGTGTGTTTACCGACCGACAACATTATCGTTTCGTGAGGCCGGATCGATCCGGCCTTATCTCGGATCGATCCGGCAAGTACAAAACGCGCTTAAAGTAGATCTTTTCTACTTTTGCTTGATGGATATATTTCTATAAAAGGAAAAGAGCAAAGAACCAAACATTTGCTCATTCTTTCCTTCATTCTATTTTCAATCTCTGTACTAAAAATGTCTAACCGATCATCTCCTCGGTTAATAGTTACGAACCGCATACGCTGATGGTGTAGTTCCCGGCGGCATGCCTCTTGCTTTCATAATGAAGTCCCGAGACATCTAAATTTTGTCCGTTCTCCTATTCGATGGAGAAAGGCTTAAATCTCAAAAAAATTGATCGATGGGGACGTAATCTAATCCGAGGTCATGGGTGGAAAAAGTTGATAAGGACTCCTGGAGGTCGAATAAACATTTCGGTTGTTAGAGATTTCTTTGCATCTCTCACTCAAATAATGACAGAGCCTCATCTCAACTTATTACGCTTAGGGGCACCGTTATTTCGCTTTCACCAATCATCATAAATCAAATCTATCAAATTCCACCATGTACTTTTGATCGAAACCCACACTTCGAGTTTCTTTGGGAACTTGGGATGCGTATAATGTTGTAAATCGTCATCGCGAAGCCTTTCGGGTTCGATTTCCGTTGTTTGATCATAACTATGATTCCTCAACTCGGCTTTACCCCTCATTTAAGCGGCTTGGAAACGCTTCATTAATTCTCGAATCTATCCAACTAGAGATTTTTATGGGGTTACGGACGATGAGATCTTTGCTTTGTATGCATTGACCGTGGAGCATACATTGATTGGGGAGTTTTGATTTTTAAGATCGCAATTAATTTTGCAAAGAGAAAGACGTAATAGGGAAAACCGCTACCATTTGCCTGGTTATCTCTCACCTTTGTATCCAATCTGAATCACGTGCACGAAGTTTGCTATCGATTTAGATTTTTCCATCTCGTGATTCTCGCCAGATTACTTCCGCGGATACTCCCGGATGTTCATCTACGGTTTGATAATCGCCAAAGTTATGTTGTTAAGTTGGTAGTTGTTTAAATTAGTTGTTTAATCGCTTGTTGTTGTTTGTTACTTTTATTTATAGTTTGTAATAGTGTTTAATATATATGTCATTTTCTTTAATTAAAATAATATATGGTTGCTAAAAATAATAAATAATAATCAAAATCATATAAAATTTTAATTTTATTTGCAAATTACTTTTTATTTTACTCACTGAACATCGGGCCGATGTTATTTCGTAAGTGGGGAGTGGAAGTAAGTTAGTAAATTAAAATTAAAATTTTCTTATATAAATCTATACTTAATTGCTCAATACTTAGTTTAATTTTTCTTGAAACAAAATAACTAGATAATATATAATTAAAATGAATAAAAACAATATAAATTGGTAAGAATATAGATTTTAATTAAGTAAAATAAAGTAGATATATTATAATTATATTATATATGTCAATTTTAGATCTTTATAAGATTTTAAGTATATGTAACTATACATAAATATTATCAAGTAAGGTTTCATATGAAATTTTAGCAAAAAATACTTATATTTATAATAAATTTTTTTTAGAATAATTTTCTTTGTAAAACGAAATATGAATATGGAATCGGACTAGGAATGATGAGATTTTGACACCACAAAAATTACCTCAACCTTGATTAGAGTGATCAAGACCTCACTTCGAAATAGCCATTTTTGATCATAACCGACCCTTGGCTTATTTTGGTCTACATTTCCTGAAAATCCCACGAGTTTGTACGTACTTATGAAAGGAGATGATAGCACGTAAGCTAAGGATGGTGTATGTTGAGGTGAAAAAAAAAAAAAAAAAAAAAAAAAAAAAAAGAACAAAGCACCAAATTTACAGAGAATTAATCGAATACCATGATCTTCCTTATCTTTGATCGATGATATCGGTAGTAGCTTCCGATGATTTGAGTGCATGAGTAGGGTGTTATCTAAAACGCCCTATATCCCTATGAGGTATAAAGCTCCCGATAAAAATTAATCATAAGATCTCAAGAATGATTACGAGTTTAAGGAAACCGACTCGTAATTTTAGATCGAAAGAGTATTACTCCGATCAATCTTGATGAAGCAATGCTTGTAAATTTGATTTTCTACACACACTCACGCTTTTAGTTCTTAATATTGAAAAAGAAGAGAAAAATCAAAAAATAGTTGGAAAAGGAGATATTATTAATCGAAACTGTTTTTGATCAAACGTGAAAGTATAACGCATTTACTTTGCCTCTTTCTATTTTTGATTTCTTTTCTATCTTTTCGATTAACCAATGTCCTATCTAAAAAAGTTTGAGCCATCTTGTCAATTACTTGACTTAGTCTTTGATTCCAAATATTTCATATAAGTTGAGATAGGAAAATAATTCTAGAATTTTAATTATATTTATTGAGTAAATTTTGTGAAATTTCATTTGAATAATAGTTGATAAATAATTTATCAAAGTTATCTACACTTTTATCTTATTAATTTCTAAGAAAGATATAATTAATATGTTTATAATATTGAAATGATATTTTACTAATTTAAAATTGTATCTACCACTTATATTATTTTATCGTAATTTTTATATATTATCGCTTATTTTGCTTTATGACGATCAAAGAAATAAGTGGGGAGTAGTTGATGTATAACATTTATATGATAAAATTACGATGTTTTATATACGTTATCGACTTTTTATATAAAATATAATAAAATATAACGATAATCTTATAAAATATTAATAGCTATGAATAAATCTAAATACTATAAAAATCTAGTAAAATGATAAAAAGTTATAAATTTTGTACTGGTTAATAACCGGAGTGTCGTGTCGATTCACGTGGGTATTTTTGGTATTTTACGACCTTAGGTAAACCAAGACCCAGAGTGACGACATTTTATGGAGTAAAATCATATCTTTTGAAGGAATAAAGGAATGCCACGAGATTTAAAGTTCAAAGGATCAATGGTTCGTGACGCCGTATCGAGTTATATTTTCAACGAACAAATGAACCAGCAAAAAGGCATTTTCTGAAAAAGAAGTCTTCATGGAAGTTATAGATCTCCTCAAGAGCTTTCCAACGATCTTGAATTATGTCATTTGGAGATCCAGAGCTCAAGTTATGATTTTATCAAGTTTCGGATTAAGATTGGAAAAAATCTATCCGGATCGATCCGATTTACCTCGGATCGATCCGAGGAGACATCATGATTAGACCAAAGATGTGGCCCCGGCAGAGAATATCCTGGATAAGATTTTTATTCCCGGATCGATCCGGCCCATTCTCGGATCGATCCGGCAGTGGAAAATTTGCCTATAAATAGAAGCGATTGCAGGCATAAAGGGGGGTACCAAATATATCTCTTTTACCTTTGTTTTAGTAGTAGTAGTATGTATATATATAGGCCTTAAGCCATAAATAAGTAGTATCGTTGTAATGCTCAAGAAATTACCAGAAGATCGATGTTGTTGAAGTTGTTGTAGCATCCGGAAAAATACATCTTCTGATTCAATCGTTGTAACCGGGTAAAATTTCTAAAGTATTTATGTTTATTATGTTTGTTTTTTATCTTTTCGTATAATGTTAGTAGGCTAAATCTAATAACTAGCCAAAGTTATGTAATCGTTTTATTTCGATCTTTTCGGTAAAGGAATGTTGTCTAAGTAAAATTGAATAAAATTGAGCTAATTGAATCTTTTTCTATTAATAAAGTTTGACTTGAAAGAATTCATAATCTAATTATGAATTGACACCTCGTAATTAAGTTATGAACTCGTTAATAGAAAAACCGGAGGGTAAAATTGGCCGAGTGAAAGCGTGACAACGGAATCCGCTTTCTATTCGGGCGATTTGTCCTAAAAGATAAATCTTATTAAAATTTGTACTCAAGATCGTAATAATGTTAACTCATCAGTTAATTGAAACTTAAACCGGAAAGTTGAATCGCCCGGCTTTGACAACCGGAGCCTTTTAATAAAATTGACCGTTTGACGAACGGAATGACTCCTTTTTATTCAAAGGTAGAATCGCATACTCGACCTCGCTCGTAAAAACCGTAATGATTGTGGATTTGGACCGATGACAATGGACATATGACAATTTAAATGCACGCTAATGTGAGGAGGAATTGTTAACCTTAGAGTGCACCGTTTCATTTACTCAATTAACCTAATATAAAAAGAAAGATCGAGCACATTCCATTCACTGAAAAGATCGTATAAATCAATTATATAAACTTTGGCTAGTTCTCTAAAAATATATTTGGCATCTATATATTTATATCTATATATATATTTAGCAACTTATGCATATCTATATATATTTATATATCTATATATATTATATTAGAATAAATTTTAATTTATGCATTTATTTTATTTTAAGTTATTAGTTATCTCATGCTATAAAACCGAGATTTAGATTGAGTTAATAATGTACTCTTTGGTGTTTAACCACACTTAGAAGAATTACAAAGTTCCTCGAGGATACGATATACTCGACTCACCATACTAGCACTACAATTTGACCCGACACATCGCGGGTTAAGGACTGGTATTAGCACTAGAAAAGGCCACGTCGACTTTCTCGGCGCCGTTGCCGAGAACGACGCTAATTTCTTTTTGTGTCTATGGTTACTACTTGTATTAGCTCAAAATTCTAGAGAATAAGTCAACACTTTTCTTATCTCATTTCTAATTTTATTTTCGTTGGTACTTACCTTATAGGTAAGTTACCAAATTTTACTACTATCAATTTAGTGTTATTTTCTATTTTCGTTAGTTGATGACCGTAGTGGTAAGGCCCCACTCACTCCTTATAAGCCCCGACATAAACACTTACGAAAGCGCGCTAAGAGTAGAGAAAACGTGGTCATACTAGTCGTGAAATCTGACGAATCATCTTCAAACAAATACGAAAATGGTCAAGCTAGTGATGAAACAAACGAACAAAGGCTAGATCATGCTCAAGGGCATGGACAAAACCTGTTAACCCTAATAATAATCAAAATAATAATAATAGAGATAATCGAATCGGAACCGAGAATAATCGTAACAATCCGCCAAACCCAAGACCTATTTGTGACCAAACCATAAGAAGAAATCGGACTAATAATCCCATACTTTTACCTAATGAAGGAGCGAATAATTTTAGATTTAAATCTCATCTTTTGGTTTGATTGACACAAGAGCCCAATTCTAGGAGAAGATGATGAAGATCCATCATCATCATCTCTATCTTTTGAAGAATCGTGCAATACAACCAAAAGTCAAGGTGCTCACAAGGAATTAACAAGGATGACTATGTTTCCTTTTCTCTAAAAAGGAGAGCCGAGATTGGTTTATGTCTCTTCCGCATCATTCACTTACAAGTTGGGAGGAGATTCAAACTGAATTTACAAACAATACTTCACTCTGGACGGAATTTGGAATTAAAAGTCGAGGTTGCTAATTTTAGACAAGGATCTGAAGAAACACTAGGGAATGCCTGGGAAAGATTTAAAAAATTACTAAGAGCTTGTCCCGACCATGGTTATTCCTTAGACATGCAAATTCAACTTTTCTGTCGTAAATTAAGAAAAGATTCACGTGCTGATGTAGATCATGCATGTGGTGGTTCTTTAATGATGAGTGAGGCTCAATTAGTTTACGATGCTATAGAAAAGATTTCCAAAAATAACAGAATGTGGGAAACCGGTTCTAGCACTAGAAAAGTAGCTTTTGCGAGAGAATGCACGCCTAACACGGAAGTTCTAGCACATTTAGAAAATTTGAGTAGGAAATTTGATGGATTACAACGAAATAAGAACCAAAGTTCGTAAAATAGTACACCAACCGAATATTCGAATCAGATAAAATACCACTAGGGATTGAAGAACCGACAGGATACTCAAGAGAGGAGGTGAGTTTTCTTGAAAGACATAGAAATTTAAACAATGCTTACTCAAACTCGCTCAATGCTATTAGAAGAGATCACCCTACTTATCGATGGTCCAAAACCCCTAGCAAGCAAGGACAACCGCCGTATCCAGCCCATATAGGAATAATAATCAAGTTTATCAAGAAAACACGCCTAATCGAATTTGCCATCATTACCTAGATCCTATCCTCAACATACCACTCAAAGTATACCAAGAACTCAAAGTTCAACTCAACTCGCGAAGGAGTTGAAAAATGGGAAAAACTAATGGAAAATATGATGGGTGTAGTATCTACTCAAGCTAAAAATATAGAAACAATGGTGACTTCTATTGGTACAGTCTACTAAGGACATGAGTTCAATGAAAACATCTATGAGTGGACATGATACCGTGGATGAGAACGATAGAAGCCTCATTAAGGAATATGGAAGATCATTTGAGTAGGGAAGGTGAACGTAATAACAAAGAGACCCCGCGAGGATTACCAAGTAACACCGAAAGGAACCCAAGAGAGGTAAATGTTGTAGTTACTTAGAGTAGGAAGCTCGATGGAAGTAAGGGAGTTGAAAGCTTTGGGAATAATGAAGTAGAAGATGACTTAGATGGTAAGAATGATAAAACTAAAGATGAACTTGAATTTACAGATGAGGAAGAAGAAATTATAGACAACTTCTTGAAAAGAAATAAAAGTTCGGAACCTGAAAGTGAGAAGGAAAATTGGGTAAAAATCCCAAGGATTCTGAAAGATCCCATGGATAAAGACCTAAGGACTTTATTTAAAGAACATATTAGAATGGAAGAAAATGGAAACAAGAATGAAAAACAGGAAGAAATGAAGGAATCAGAAATAGAGATTGATTCAGAGGAACAATTTAAAGGAAAGAATCCAAGAACCTGAAATATGGCGACTGAGTAATACTAAAAGGTTTAAGGAAAAGGGAAAAGAGAAACTGATAAAGGAGCCAAAGGTCATAGATTTAGAATCTTTACCTTACCCTCCTAAAGATCAAATCAAAAAGGAAAAAACTGATAAGAAGTATGCTCGTTTCCTTGACACTTTTCGTCATATTCAAGTTAATATCCTCATTATCGAAGCAATCGATTAACATACTCGCTTATGGAAAATTTCTCTCAAAGAAATTACACAAACAAGAAAAATTAGAGGAATATGAGAATGTATGCCTAAATGAAGAATGTTCCGCACTCTCGGCATAAGTTACCACCTAAACTGAAAGATCCAGGTAGTTTTACCATTCCGTGTGAAATTGGAGGATTTCTGTTTAAAAGGGATATTAACTTGAATCTCAGGCCAGAAAAATCAGGCCAGAAAAATCTCAGGCCAGAAAAATCAGGCTACAAGCCTCGAGGTACGCCCTATTCAACTATGTACTTTATCGAAAATCGTTTGTAACACCTTGGCTACGATGTGCATCGGAAGATGAAGAAGGCGATCTGCTCGAAGAAATACATCGAGGAATTTGCGGTAATCATTGCGGAGCTCGGATGCTAGCAAGAAAATGCAAGCTAGCAGGCTATTTCTGGCCATCCATGCAAAAAGATGCAAATCGATTAGTTATGAGTTGCAGAGCTTGCCAGATCCATGATGTAGTAACTCACCAGCAAGCACGAGAAATGAGTGCCATCGAGTCGGTATGGCCTTTCGATGAATGGGGGGTCGATATAGTCGGACCTCTGCCTCGGGCTCCGGGAAATTTCAAATATGTCGTTGTTGTGGTTGATTATTTTACTAAATGGGTCGAAGCCAAAGCTCTTACTGACATCAAGGCTCAGACCATCAAAAAATTTCTATGGGAGAATATTTTGTGCAGGTTTGGGATTCCCAAGTATCTGGTCTCGGACAACGGTACTCAGTTTCTTGATGATAGGGTGCAGAATTGGTTGAAGGAATTCAAGATCGAGCACAGGACGACATCGGTGGCCCGACCTCAGTCCAATGGACAGGTCGAGCAGACAAACAGGCAACTCAAGTTTGGGTTAAAGAAGCGGTTAGAAGACGAAGGTCGGGATTGGGCAACTCAATTACCCAGTATACTGTGGTCATATCGAACAGCACCCAATTCAACTACCCAAGAGACTCCTTTTGCCATGGCCTATGGATGCGAAGCAGTGATTCCAGCGGAGATCGGTCTAGCATCACCTCGGGTTTTGGCTTACAACGTCGAAACTAATGATACCGATCTGAAGGAAGAAAAAGATAATGTCGAAGAGAAGAGAGAGATGGCGGCATATCGAGTGGCCAGTTATAAAAGGAAGATTTCACAGTATTACAATGCAAGGGTGAAATACAAATACTTCCAAGAAGGAGACCTCGTACTAAGGAAAAATGAAGCCAGCAAGCAGGACCCAATAGGCAAGCTCGAGCCGAATTGGGAAGGTCCGTATAAAATCTTAAAGGTGCATCCTAAAGAATTCGTATCGATTGGGCGCGGTCGGATGGAAGCACAATTGCCTCGAACTTGGCATGCCACCAACCTCAGAAAATATTATGTTTAAAGAAAATACTTTGTTTAAATATTGTCTTTCATCTCATGACTTTTGCAGTTCTACTTTCATCAGTTGTAATAGCTCGATATGACATTATATTCCGATGCCTTTTATTCAACACATTTTCTTTTTAATTACGTTATGTTTGTAAGATCGTATGAAAAAGAAAAGGGGGGCTGGAGGAAAAAAGACCGATAAGAAACCTCGACACGGGGAAATTAAATCGGAAAAGTGAATAAAGCTAAGTCATTGACAATGCTTAATTCACTTCCGAGTTGCGTATCATCGACTCGATGGAGTTATAGCAAAATGGTAAAAAAAAAAAAAAAAAAAAAAACCAAGTCATTGACAGTGCTTATATCATTCCCGACATGCCAGTAAGCCACGATGCTAAGCAGTCGGAAAATCCCATGATGGATACCCAACTCGACCAGATCATAAGCACCCCGATGTGTGAAAGTTGAGTAGGGACTTCTTAATTCGACATCCGTATAAGCCTGACAAGGCAGGAGAGTCGAATCGAGCTCCGACCCAAAAAGCCAAGTCAAGCCCATAAGGCGGATACAATGCTAGGTCGACTCATACCCAAGTGTACCACGAGTCGCTCTACTCGTCTTACACTTCGAGGGCCACAGGGGAATTAAGTCCGAAGGACTACACCCCATAAGGCAGTATTCGCAAGACAAGACATTCAAATGGAAAATCACGGTTCGAATTGAAAAAGATTAAAATTGAAAAGTTTACGAGATCGGATCGAAATAATACAAGTTCAGCCAAGCGAAAAGTATCAAAGTCATTACAACCAAATCGAATAAAATTGTTCAAAAAAGATAACGAAGGAATAACATCAGACAGCTGGCTAGTTCGAAGTAGAGGCGTTAGGGGCAGTCTGCTCTTCCAACTCATCGTTTTCCGCTCCATCTCCCTCCAGAACAGAGGCCACATACTTGTCGTAAAGAGACACGCCAGCTTTGAAGTCGGTGATATATCAACCATATCTGGGGATCGACTCTGGGTCAAACAAGTGCGCCTTCCCGATGCTATTGACGTCAAAGTCAGGTAGGACTGCCTTGACTTCATCCAACGCATTCGAAAAACCCCCCTTCATGGCCTGACTCATCAGAAGCGCCAGGTCATTATCGAACTCTTCAGACGTCAAGAAGTCCTTCTTAGCTGCTTCCAGGTGGGTCGTGAAGCTATCGACCTCAAGCTGAAGATCGTCTCGAGCCTTGGTAGATGCAGCCAGCTCGGCTCTAGTTTGGTCCAACTCCGACTTCACTTGCCGCCACTCGGCATCTCTCTCGAGATAGGTCTTTACGTGCTCTGAAGCATGATCCGACTCCGATTTCAGCGTCGATCATCCAAATTTGTTGGCCTTGGCTTTCAGCTTCTCGAGATCCAAGGTCAGCTTAGCAATTGTCTCCTTCTGCTCCTCCAAGGCTGCCGAGGGAGACTCGATTCTATTCAAAGCCACTTTCGCGGCCAGACGGGTCTACAAAAAAGGGAAACACTGTTAACTTCGAAGTCCGACAAAACCTTGAAGATACAAGGAAATAAAAGAAGACTCACAACTCGTTGACTCTTCAAAATAAGGTCGTGTAGCTCCTCTGGAGTCATGGCCTCCATCTCTGCCACATTCGTCTCGGGGATCGCATCAGTAGAATTTGGTGGAGCAAGGTTACGGGTCTCCTTCCCGACCCCATGTCGCACCTCGGATGTTTTATGGCGTTTCCTCGAGACGAAGTCGCCTTCAGCCAGCTCTACCACCGTAGCCTCGTCAGGCTGACTCCTTAAGATCTCAGATGTCAATGCGGGAGTAGAAGAACGGATCGTACCCCTTTGTCCGCCGGATGTACCAGAGGTTGGCTTCTTCGACCTGATGCCGGCCATTTCCTGAATTTTTTTGGGGTCTGTCTTTTTAGGGTCGTGCATCTTTCCCACCGCCTCTAGCTTTGCGAAGTGTTCCACTGCAAACAAGAGATAGGTCGACATTAAAATAGCGTTAAAAATCTGGAAAATACAAGTACAACAGTTCAACAGAACGAAAAAGTAGCCTACGCAAAACTCGAACGTCCTCATCGAGTTCCAGATAAGCGCCTGGACCTGCCGTTTCGATGTCGGCAAACGGATACAGGGAATGTAGATTCCGTGTCGCGACATCGGGATGAATGCACTCGATAATCGCACACCCACTGGGAACATCCGATTCGAGCCGATCATGCCATTTCTGCGGCCTTTGGAACCAAGTGTGTATGTCGATATCAATCAACCCATGTCGAATAAAGAAAAAATTGGGCTTCCAATCGCCTTGAGACGAGGTCACCTTTCGCACGAATTCTGATGCTAGAGGACGCTTCTGAAATGTATACCATCCCACGTCCTGCAAGCTCGCCAAGGCAAAGTACTGACGGAATAGTCGAACCGAGAACTCAACCTTGGCGATTCGACATGCCAACACGAAACCCATTACACTCCTAACCCCATTGGGAGCGAGCTGGGTGATGCAGATCTTGTAGTGTTGGAAGACGGCGATTAGGCACGGGTCGAAAGGATACCGAAGCCCCTCCTTTAATTGCGCTCAGTAAATGGCGCGAGAACCAGAGGGAGGGTCGCAGCGAACCGACATCGCCGTGTGATACTTTGATGTGTTCGGGAGAGTAAGGAATGCCGTATCGAAGGCAGATAGCTTTGGCTTTTTCTGGGGAGAGATTCGACATGCAGCCGTATGGCCCCTGGCCCTTCATCCTAGTTTACGTCTGGCCACGGGGCGTGAAGATCTAGCGGGTCGAGCGAGGCGTTTCTTCCTCTCCACCCTCTTCCTCTCCTCCTCTTCCTCTTCTCCGCACTCTTTCACGAGTAAAACAGTGGGGCGCTCTCAAAATCGTTTCTTCCGCCGATTCTTCTTCAAAATCGATAAGTTCCTCTCTGCTTTGGGAATCACTATCGCTACTAGACATGGGCTTAAGGAGAAGGTGCAAGAAACAAAAATAAGAAGGAAAATTTAAGTAAATTTAGGGCTTACTTGAGCTTTCGGCTAAGAAACTGAGATTTTCAGAAGTTTATAATGGCGAATGAGAAACGTCAAGGTCTTGGACTCCTTTTATGCGTGTAAATCTTGCAAATGATTTGAAAGAGTGGAGTTTGTGGGCGCTTATAGAATACATAACGCGAGAATCAAGGGTAATGGGCCGATAAAGCGCCCGTTTCCTACACCCATTAATGCTAGTGCAGATATGATGCGTCATCCTACGACGACTGGTCGGGTAGACATGGCCAATTTGTGTTCCGCCAAAAGAAGACCACGTGTCGAAAAGATTATTCAAATTCTCGAGATCCGACCACGGCCACTCGAGATGAGCTTCCCTCGATCTGGGGGGCTTATGACGATACGGGATTTCACCTCTACGTGGAATAATGTGATTGGTCCAGCTGTCACATGGAAAAGTCTATATTAAGTACAGTGGTATCGGATCGATATGATACGCACCCGCAGTCACCGGTACATTCTTCTAGTGTCAAGCCTCGATCACCCATGTCGGCATGCATCGAGTCGAGACCAGACTCCCAGGCCCACCATACAGAAGGTTGCTTGGGCAGGAAGACAAGGCCCATTTAAGGGTATTTATGTCAATGGACCAGACCACCCTAAATTTAGGGCAGAGGAAGGACATGCACCTATAAATACATCATTCCAGGAACTACGTAAGGCTTGATTCCTGGACATAAGACAGGATACATAGGCAATCCAAGATACCTTCTTGGACTCAGCCATAAACCACCTAAAAGCACTACCTTTCCTAAAAAGTTCAACCATTCGACCCCTTTACAGCTCACCCTTAGATTACACGTGGCCCAGATTTACTGGTGGTGCGTTGTTTAGCATCGTCAGCGCATAGCATATAGTTCGCCAAATCGTGGGAATTTGAGGGTTTAGGTAATCTGAAGGACTACCATATTTATTGATCAAGACTGAACCCATGAGACCGATCATCATCGATGGTTGCCAAACTAGTTTTCCCAGGAGAGCCACATTCATCAGCTGAGGCTTCTTGATTCCCAAACCGCCTTCATCTTTGGGGCGACAAAGGTTATGCCAAGCCAGATAATGCATCTTCCTTTCCCCTTCATTGTTACCCCAAAAAAAATCCCTACAGAGTCTATCCATACTCTGAAGCACCCCCATAGGAATTTTCATGGTTTGCATAGTGTAATAGGCTTGGGTTGCAAGGGAACTATTGATAAGGATCAGTCTACCTGCTTTAGAGAGGGATTTCTTCTTCCAAACTTGCCAATTTTCTACGATCTTATCTAGTAAAGTGGCTTTGAAAATCTGTTTAAGTAATTCTTGAATGGATAAGAGGTATGCCAAGGTATTTTCCAAGATTAGCGGTGTGCTGCATATTCAATTTCTGGCTGAGGAGGGATTTGGTGGAGATAGGTGTATTTTTGGAAGTATAGAACTTGGACTTGTGGGTACTAATTTTCTGGCCAGAAATATAACAAAATTGTTCAAGGACAGATATGATGGTAGTAGCTTGACTCTCTGTAGCTTCTCCAAATAGAATCAGGTCATCTGCAAAGAACAGGTGCGACAAGGGGGGGCCTTGCCTACCAAGTTTAATTGGTTTCCAATTTCCCTGCTGAACCTGCTGATCAATAATGAGGCTCAAGATTTCCATGCATAGATCAAAAAGGTAAGGGGCTAGAGGATCTCCTTGTCTGAGACCCCTTTGAGGTATAATAGGATCAAGTTTGTTGCCATTCCACAAGATAGATAGCTTGTTCGATTTGAGACTGAACATAATGAGTTGCAGAATAGTATGAGAAACCCCCAGGTGTACCAGTATTTTTTCAATAAAGTCCCAGCTCACTCTGTCATAAGCCTTTTCAAGATCAATCTTCAACATCATCCATCCCTTCTTCCCTTGCTTATAATTGAATTGGTGAATAACCTCCTGAGCCACAATAATGTTGCCAGTACTCCCTCTGCCAGGAATGAACGCTGATTGGGTAGTACTCACAAGCTTTCCTATCACTGCCTGAAGCCTATTGGCAATCACCTTGGTAATAATTTTAGCGCACAAATTTGTGAGTGCAATAGGTCTAAATTGCTCCACTTTTTCCGGGGGATTAGTCTTTGGTATCAAAGTGATTAGAGTTTCATTAAGCTTCTCACAAACCGCCCACAGGAGAAAGCATTATACACAAGACCAAGAATAGCAGGACTTACAATATGCCAGTAGCGTTTGAGGAAGCAAGCAGGTATACCATCAGGACCAGGGGCTTTGAAATTACCCATTTGAAAAACAGCTTCCTCGACTTCAAGTTCGTAATCATCTCTGCTTATCCATTTGCACATCGCTTGTGTTTAAAGTAGGCCAAGTAATACCCAGATTCCAGTCCGTAGGGGTCGGCTCTGCTTTATAGAGATTAATATAAAAATCATGTACCATGTATTCAATCTGAGTCATGTCAAAGGTCCACCGATCTTCGCTAGTTTTTAAGCAAGTCACTTTCTTTTTTGTTGCCGTTTGATGGTGGAGAGATGATAGAAATGGGTATTTCTTTCTCCTCATTTCGCCATTGAAGTTGAGAGCGCCGATGCCAAGGGGTTTCTTCTTGGAGCGAGGATCGAACTCACTCAAGTTGTAGGTTGTCATGTAAATTAGCAAGAAAAGTTGAGGGGCATGTTCCATTGTTCTTTCAATTCCAAAGAATTCTAAGTTGATGATGATGTTTCCTTTTGAAAATATTTCCAAAGACATGTTTATTCCAATTAATTGTAGCCTTGGCAAACTGGGAGATAGTAGAAGTTATTGAGCCCAAGTCCTTCCACTTCTGTGACACAAACTCCTCAAAATTGCAATGATCCATCCAAGCTCTCTCGGAAAAGAAGCAATTGTTATCTTTTCTTTTATGGATTGAAACTTGAGTAGTTAAACAGATCGGATTATGGTCAGACTGAAATCTGGGAAGATGCTTTGGATATTAGCTCGGTCAAATTTTTCCATCCAACTCATATTACACCAGGCTTGATCAAGTCTTTGTAATATCTTAGTATTATTTTTGGTAGTGCCACACCAAGTGAACCTAGGCCCTTGAAAGGGAATTTCCTCCAGCTCACAATGTTGAAGGAAAAGCCAAAGTTTGGTTCTGTTTAGACCTCCAACAGCTCTACCACCAATCTTGTCCCTCTGGAAAACCACTTGATTAAGATCCCCTATAAGACACCAGGGCAAGTCAAACGTGTTTTGAGCCTTGAAAGATAGTCCCATAAATCATTACGGGCACTAGGAATAGGAGACGCATAAATCATAGTAATTACCCAGTCAATCACAGAGTCTTTTAGAACAGCCATAGTGAGTGACTGATTGGTGCAAGTTATGTAGGAAAGGTTAACACTATTATTGTTCCGAAACACCATAAACCACCTGCATAGCCTCTCGGCTTCCACAAAGATAGAGATTTGTAAAATAGGTTTTTGAGAATCGGCAAGCTCATCACTAGTATTTCTTGGTTCCATGAGAAAGAGGATATCGAGTTTATGTTGTGCCAATATAGAAATAAGATGTCGGAGGAGTTCATTAGATGAGGCTCCTCTGCAGCCTCGAGCCAGGATCTTCATATGGAAAACATTAGGATGAGTTGTGTAGGAGTCCCTACTTCCATCTCCAACAAATAGAGGTTAGCCACTGTTGTTTCATTGCCAAAGGACTTACCTGTCGCACTTTGGGGCTGATCTGAGGTGTGAGTTTTAACGTTGTCCACCGATTTTCTGGAGTTGGTCTTGTGAGTGTTTGTGGTCTCCAGAGCAGTATATGTTTTTGGGATTATTTGAAACTTCCGAGAGAGCCATTTCTGTGTCGTTCTTTGGCCTAGTCCTACCACCTGAGGACTTCTTGTTTTGGACGGTAGAGTATAAATTCGTGTTCTTTGCTTCCTCTCCTGAGAAACATCCATGGCATTCATATCAGCAGCTTGGTCACCTCTTTGAAGAATTTTTATGCTTGAAGTACTTTCTTCCGCGGTCCTCTTCTTGTTATTTTGTTGTGAAACTTGATCTCTAGTGACCTCTCTTGTTCTAGCTTGTCCCCCATGAGATTGAACATTCTGAACCTTTCCCCTTAGCTCTGTGACAGCATGTGGGATATCCCCTTCTTCATTTGCAGCGTCATTGTCTTCCATGAGTGTGTCTGATTCACCTAGAATTTCAAACCGAGAGCCTGAAGCAGGATTAGACTGCTTTGATGTCCTGCGACTTGGGACTGGTTTTATTTTCTTGTTGATTCCCAGCAGGCTTAACAGGTTGTCTTCTTCTACGAGTCGGGGCAATCATCCAGGGACCATAAGGTTGTTCTTTAGTTGGTCCTTGAGGTGTACTAGAAGATGCAGTATTCCACTTGCTTGATTCATTCGATGAGCATTAGGCGGGCCAGTTTCTTTCTATGGCCAAACTTGCCACAGCCAAAACAGATCAGCTGTAGACCCTCGTACTCCACCTTAAAGTTTCTACCATTGAGCACTACAGTCGAGTCTAGTGCTTGATCAAGCTTTACCTCCACACAAACTCTGGCGAATCGGGCTCTGACACTAGCTTTGGTGATTGGATCAATTTTTACAGTAGTGCCAACCAGATTGCCGAGCTCAGTGAGAATATCTTCCTTAAAACACCAAATGGGGAGCCTTGAGAATCTAATCCAAGCGAGAGTTGTTTTGATGGCAGCAGTGGACGGCTCAAAATAAGGCGTCCATTTAGCAACATGTAGGTAATGCCCTTGTATGATCCATGGCCCCTCTAGTAAAGCGGTATCGTAATCAAATGGGTCAGTAAATCTGACTATGTAGAAGCCATCCTCAAGGTCCACCACTTCCATCCGACCCTTGGCTTTCCACATATCAGAGAGACGCTGGACTAGCAATTTGTAGGAGACATTCTTCCCAAGCAATTTGATGATCAGTGCTTTCCTCCATGGTCTCCAAAGATCAAGGCAGCGTTCCAGAGGGATGTTAACCGATTTAGGCGATTTGACAGGCCCCATGAAGTTTTCAATCGCATCTCTCCAATATATATGCTCTTCATCGTCTTCTTCTCCGACGTACCAACCAGGAATGGCGAGCTGCTCAGTGACGACTTGGACTCCGGACTTGTTAGACCATACCGATTGAGAAGGAGGTGGGTGCTGTTCTTTGGCTTATCGATTGCTACGTTGGAGGAGATCAATTTCCTCGTGTTTGATCGACGTTCATGGATTCCATTGGTTTGGATGTGGCGGGAGGAAGGAGGAAGGGAGATGGCCGTGGGCGGCGAGGTGATTAAGTCCAATTGCTTGAGTATTTGTTTTCTTGCCTAGGGTCTTTGGAAGAAGAAGAGTTTTTCTTGGTGTTGCATATCAAGGAGGTTCGTGTATCAAGAAGGGTGTCCACCAACCGCCGTTTGGAGAACACATCGGAAGATCAAGGCTTCTCTTCCCGTTATTGGTAACATGATCTTAAACCCCCTTGTAGTAGTTTAAGTCCTTTAATTATGTGTTTTGATATATAAATCGTGATCCATCCGCTGCGCGTAGATCTAACTCGTTTAGATCTAAGAACCTGTATCTTTCATGTGGTATCAGAGCTAGGTTCCACGATTTATATAATCATAATCGTAGTTAAACGATTTAAAGGAGTGGAATTGCATGTAGGTGATATTTTACTTATTATTATGCATTAATAATTTTTAAATTGCTATGGTTGAAGAGATGGATTGGGGTTGGCACCGTTTTCCCGTTAGATCTATTGTAAACTCATATAAACGATGAAAATTCGTTCGTATGAGTATAGGAAATTATGTAATTTATTTATTATTGCAAGTTTAATTTCCTGTAAATAGATCTGTTTAGTAGCTGTATAGTGTTTTCGTTTTTTCCGTTGTTTGAGCCATTAAAACAAAGATCCCTCCGGTCAGAATCAAGATTGGAAGTTGACGAACAATTCCACTAAATTTGGCGTCGATCAGAGTCCGTTTGGATGTCCGTTCGTTGATGAGAAGAGGCAGCTGTAACAGAAAAATGGATGATTCACAGAAACCCTAACTGTGACTTCCTCGATTTTCTGGAAAATATTGGACCGTTGAAATGAATATCCTATGGTCAGATCGATAATCTTGGAGTTTTGGACGTGAGATAAAATTTTCAGGACGATCGGGATTCATCTTGATCCCCGATCGGCCTCGGGAAGTATATGATGTCTTCTTTGTAGAGTCTGCTTTCAGCAGACAAGTTGGGCGGCTCATCGAGGAAGATTGACAAGTCAAAGCTCCGATCCCACCGTCCATCTTGAAGTCCAAGGAGTGAGGAACAGATCTGGAAATTTTCGTCGCGATCCGAGTTCGTTTGTTTTGCCGATCGTCGATTTTGAACAGCTGCAGATTATGTTAGAAAGAAGTAAACCCTAGTTAGGGTTTTGGTTATTTATTTTATAATAGATTAGATACGGGGGTGCCAACGGTCCATCTCGGTGTTTATTTTCCGCACTAGTATACATGTGTAGATTGTATGAGTAGAACCGGAAAATTGCCATGACATGCATCATATCATGAATTCCACTCCATATGCATACATGTAGAAATTAATTCGAGGAATTAATTAGGCATGTATAAAACACACGATTAGTTTTAATTAATTGTTTGATATTAATTAGAAACTAATTAGGGTAAAAACTGAGGAACATGGGTTTTTTCAATCGTCGAGGTTGGGTGATGGATTCTCGGTGAATCTCACTCTGCGAAAGCATAAGGAGTAAAATCCCGAAACCTCGTGGTTAAGGTGTTGGATTCTCGGTGAATTCCACCTTACCTAAGACGAGATTACGTTTTAGTTCCGTATTGTCTACGTGAATGTTTGATGTTTAAGGATTGGATAATCACGGGCAAACAGGTTCGAAAGTGGTTTAACCACGGTTGGGTGGTCAACAGTAGCTACGGCTCAATCGACTTCACCCTCCACGTGTGGCGTTTGCACGGGGGCTGGCAATACTGAGCCATCCGAAGAGCCACTACGGCTCAACGGAGCTCTCCTAGCCTTGACCCGTCTGACGGCCATATATGTTCTAACGAATAGGTCGGGTGGGCTAGCCCACATAACCGACAACATTCGGGCCAATGATTTATTGTTCCTTAATGTAACATCAAATCCAAAAACGTGATCAGTAAACCCACCATTTTTTCAAAATATTGAGTGGGAGCGGGAGAGGCGACAGCCGACCCACGGCCTCTATCTGTTGACACAAGCAACGTGAGAGAATGGTGACGCCTCGTGCGGCTTTGATTTCGCCCCATAAGGAAGGCCTTCACCGCTATCAAAATTCAAGGCTTGGTCTCCGAAAGGATAGGATTTTGGGTACTCATTGAGTCACCGACCGACCCTAGGCGCGGCACACTCGGGTCTATCTATAGATCTCAAACAATAGGTCACACTCATAAAGGGTATTTTGGTAATACCTTGTTTGAAAAAGGAAAGGTGATTGACGATCACAAATGAGATGTTCGATTCTCAATCGATCTTCAATATTAATCGAAACCTCTTTGACCTACCCTAAGGCGCAGCGAGGCATTAGATTAAATCCTTGGAACGGTAGGATAGACTATAAGTACTTAGTTTATGTTCCTAAAATTTATTAGTAGTGTATGATTTGAATTTATTTTACATCAATTTTATTTACAACTATTTATATATCTCTGTGAGTGCTAGATCACAAGTGTAAAATTGACTAATAATGACTTCGTTAAAAAGTTGCAAGTAACTAGAACGTTGTAATTATTGATCTTACATGCGATTAATTTTTCGGAAGATATATTTCTCTTGAGCCTTCAAGACTTAAGTGATGTAAATAAGTATGTCACTGCTGTCACTCGTGTTGAACGAGAGACAACCATAGTTAGTTTGAAAGATGATTGGGACGATAAAATTCTTCTAGTGAATTTTAATTGTGTAGTGTCTACACGAGAAATTTTCTAATAGAAAAATTAGAGAATCATAAATTAAAGTGTCGCTAGTTATACGGTATTTGGAACCGATAAACTAGTGGGAGCTTTTATCTGTTGTTTTTCTAACTTATTAGAAAATTAGTCCCACTGGGTAATGCTTTCATTAGACATCCCACAGTTCACGAGTAGTGTCTACTCAATGGAACTGCTAGTTCAAGACTATTTCCTTTTAAGGAAAGTTGAGAATGGGAAAGAATGTCTATAAGTGTTAATCATCTTAACTAAAGTTTTGAGGCTAAACCGAAAAAATTAATTATAGAAAGTATAGGATAAGGAAAGTGATTTCGGATCACTTAACCAATGAATCCTTAGCGACTTTCTTAAACCGAGTAACTTGACTCGGTAGCTTAGTTCTTTGGAAGAACAAGGAAGTTGTGCATTAACAATTAATAAAGTAGACAACGGGCAGTTATTTCAGCTTTAATAGTGGGAGTGATATAAGAAAATGAATTTGATTCTATCTCTGAATATCACGAAAAAATTTATTTTTCACATTCTGGATCGTTGAAACAAATGGATTCACTTTCATCTCGATACTACTGATTTGCCTTAAACAAAGTGAAGATGACATTTGTAGTAATGCGAATCCAAGACTCGGACTTTTGTTTGATAAAGTCGAACCACTAAGAAAAGTTGAATAAGTATAACACATCTAAAACTATTAAAGGTAAAAGGTTTCCGTATTAAGATAAGCGACCTTTCAATATCTATTAATTAATGCATATATCCTAGAGATAAGATCGACGATCGCTAAGGGTGATTCCTATCTCCCGCCTAGAACACTATCTCAAAGGAATAATGACTAAGTTTCCTTTCAATCGGGAAAGGGTAATAGATTTGAAGGGTAACATAGCTTGTTCACCATGACCTTCGGGTCTAGTGAGAGATACAAGCTAGTGGGAGTTTTTGAGTGGTGACATTTTGTCCGATAACTACTCAAACGCGTGATTTAGTTTATCAAAAGAATACGAGGAGGAGTATCCGATTTTAACAGAGAATAGAGTATTCCATGCTCGGAAATAGGCTATCGCATAGTCTTGGGATGATGCTCGGCCCGCCTCCTAAGTGGAATGTTTCTCACCGAGGGAAGAAACCATAGACTTGCCTCGATATAGTTATTAATGTGCTACAATACACTGTTAAACTCGATTAAGATAATTGGTTGCAAAATAACGGTTAACATTATTGTGTAAACCGAGAAGTCTACCTAAAAGATGCCAGTGAATTTATGGATAATGAGTGAATTCGGTTCACACCACTTCCATAAATGTAGGCATTTAGCATTTAATGCTTGAAGGTAGGACTGGAGATTTTGCGCATACGTTCAGATTGTGACTGTTCGTGAAATATCTTAATGAGACGAGTGAAGGTTGATTATAAGATTCTTGAGATCAGAAAGTGACGGTTGAACTGTCACAAGCCTTCTGACAGAATCTATAAGTAACAACCTTAGACCTTGGAGTACGGTTACACAAGGGAAGTTACTATCTGATTTAGTCAGGCCACATCGGATGTTGGTGAATACACTGATAAATACTACTAGATCAGAATGTCAATCTACCCAGAACGCAGTGGGAGTATGGTTTAACCATTGACCCATTATGGTTGTGTGGACTTTGTAGTCTGTGGGGTGATTGATAACTGTGTGGCTCTTTGTGGGTCAGTATAGGATTACGATCATACAGTTTGGTTTGAAAGCCTTAACCACAGTGAATGGAGTTTTGGTACTCAGGTTCGCTTAAACCTCTTGTAGAACCACACGAGTGTCTCAGCCCAGTGGGAGTAATTGGATCTACGCCTAAAAGAGTCGAATGAATAGGAAAGTTTAAACTTTCAGCATAAAAGCCGAGTGGTATAGGGGTGATTCCCGACAAGTAGAGAGTTAACTAGACCTTGAACTCTCTCACCACTCGATCTTGCTAGATTTCGTTAGAAGCGTAAAATAGGGGTGATTCCTCGAGACTTTCTTGCCGAAAAACGGAGTCCGGATTCATTCGAACGAAGGGTCTTGGTTAGAACAAATGGCAAAGTTGATTTGCCGGGACTTATGTCCTTTGTGGATGTAAGAGAACCTCTCGGTCATTAAAATTTGCATGTTTTAAAATATGTGGACTTGACCAGAATATTGATAAGTCTTTAGTAGACTGGGTATCAATATTGGTAAAATAGTGGTATTAGTGTTCACGAAAGGTAACACTGAAACAGTTGGAAACAGCATGAGTGTGTTATCTGAAGTCAGAAACTGACATGCCAAGATTCTCTGGATGAGAGAATTGGACTATATTCTAAGAATTTGATTCGGTCAAAGTCACAAGAATGAGTCATTGGCTATCCCATCCGTCTTATTGGTTAAGATGATCTTGCATACACGGATTCAACATTCAGCGAGAGTAGTCCTACCCTACCTCTCGTGAATGATTCTCCAAATCTTCGGATAAAGAGAAAATGGGATAGAGTCTCTCCGGGATAAGGGCAAGACAAACAACACGAAGTCAATTGCGGTCGAATCTCGGATTCGAGCATAAAATAAGCGGTTTAGTACGTCCTCAAGTATTTTTGAAGAACGAGGAATAATGTGCTTGTATATTCGGTGCAAACTTGAATATGGTTGACTACACTGATTCTGACTTGTAGTCAGATTAAGGATGATCATTAAGTTGATCTCGGGCTCAGTGTTTACTCATAGTGCTTAGAATTTCCTTTTTGGTCTGGGAGTAATTCCAAGTCCGATAAGCCGATATCACTTCATCGTGAAAACAGTGAAGAGATAGCTTAGAAGGATCTTCTTAGTCATAAGAAGTCATAAGCATATTGAGAGAGAGTACCGCCTGATTGGAAGGACCGGCGACGTTTCAATCCTAAAGATCGTCTCGAGTCGACAACCTAACTAATCAGTGTACCAAGTCGAGTGCTTGGAGGGTGCGGCATTGATGGATATGTCTCATCTGCTTTTAGAGCAAGTGGGAGAGTGTTGTGAATAAGATGAGAAAGGGTGTGCTCTAAAAACAATCGTTGCTTGTCATTTCGTGCAAGTGGGAGATTGTTAGGTGTAGTGCCCGAAAGACAATTTGTGTAATTGTTTTTAATAATGAATGATAGAATTTATCTCACCTTATTACTTGCTTTGTGCTTGTAAAGTAATACACCTGCTGCAACCCTAAGTATATCTGTATGTAACCACTTAACTCAGTGTATGGATTACACGTGAGGATTGAGTTAGTGGTGATATACTTAAATGATAGTCCGTGGTGAACTTAATCGAGTTTAGGGTCACTTGATTAAAACACCAATAATGCGCCTGAAACACCTTAGGGTGTGATAGTCTTTATCCGGACTGTCGGTGAGAGGGTACCTACGTGGGGCATTTATATATGATGGCATTCATATAGATCGGACCGATTTAATCTGCTTTTTCTCAATATAATTCCGTGTCGAGAATCTTATTAAATCATTAGATGATCATATATGGATCAACCTTAATCCCGAGGTGATCACGAGTCTTTGCTAGTCCCGGGTAGTGTTTGATGTGTTAGTTACGGTTCACTTAAATATGTGTTCCAAGCCACTTCTCATTGGCACTATCTCCGGATGAGTGAGTAGTTACGATTTTCACGAGACATGGAATCCATTCCTTCCTGCGGGAAGTAGAGACAATCCCTTATTTGTTAGCCACTAAGAAAGTGATCGATCCCGGAGTTCGCATTTGACTAATTAGCTACTAGTCGATATGTGTACTAATTGATCATCGAGGGTTAATGGTAAATGAGGATAAGACTGAGTCGGGTTCACGGAGACTTCCCACTCAGAATGGACAGTCTATGGAGGGTTAATCCGTATGTAGTGATTATATCAATGAACGCTTATTCACTCTATGGGTTGAGTATAAGTATACATCTATAATCGGTAGAGTTCAGTTTAGGGTTTATGGTGGCGTAATCCCGGAATTAATAATTAATGTACTTATTCTCGCTTTGATGAATAATTAATTATTGAGCTACTCAAGTTATAGTCCATGGTCCCCGATGTGGCTTCATGTAATTCGGATTGATAATCTTGTTATTTGGGCCTCAGTGATAATTAATTGGCTGGGCTAATTAATTGATATGCATATTATTTAGTTGGGCTAAATAATATAATACACATAAAAGACATTTTATGTGGGCTTTTAACTCTAAAAGTGGCGCATCTTATCATTTAATTATCACAAGAATTAATTTTTGTGATGTGGAAAATAAAAGATATTCTTGTTACATGATTGGTTGGATGACTTGTTATTTGATTTCTATATTGGTCAATACATGTCACAATTAGTCATTAAGGAAAATATCTTTTTATTTTGTTTAATTAATTATTTATTTAATTAATTAATACTTGGAGGCCAAGGATTTACTCTCCTATAAAAGTAGAGTTATTCCAAGGGAAATTACATGGCATAATTTCGACCACCACTTGAATAAGGAGAGGAAAAATTAGTTTCTTCTTGCCTAGGGTTTTTGGAAGAAGAAAAACTTTGAGTTTTACTTGGTGTTGCATATCAAGGAGGTTCGTGTATCAAGAAGGGTGTCCACCAACCGCCGTTTGGAGAACACATCGGAAGATCAAGGCTTCTCTTCCCGTTATTGGTAACATGGTCATAAAACCCCTTGTAGTAGTTTAAGTCCTTTAATTATGTGTTTTGATATATAAATCGTGATCCATCCGCTGCGCGTAGATCTAACTCGTTTAGATCTAAGAACCTGTATCTTTCAATCGGGTCGGAACGGATCCGACCGGGTCGGGTCATTTACAGTCTATTTTAACTCCTGTAATAACTTTATTATGATTAATAATAGCACTTTTGTTATTATATATCTTTTATCTTCATGTTATTGAATGAATATATATAGTAACGTCCTTAGTATTAAACTGTGATAGAGAAACCATGATATCGATTATGGTTGATGAGATCTCTAATCACCTTGACAAGTTTGATGCTTAAATGTCTCTAGTCGTTTGTACTATCAAATGGGACATTGATAGTATGATTAGGCTAGCACGCATTGGATGTCTTCTATTTTATTGAAGATAGGAATAGATCTCGTCTATCGAAGTGCAAAGACATTTGGACTGTACGTGGACATGTATTAGAGAATGCGTACGTTAGACTGACCCACTTACATTAAGTGTCGCAATATGTGGCAGTTGTGTAATTATCCTAAAACCGGAGTCTTCATAGCATCACGGTGTGGATTGTCATGCTTTGACACTATTGAGGTTTCGCCTAGCCACAGGGCGATCATGCGGTAGTGATTGAGTGTGATATTGAAGCAGGGCCGGCCCTATCACAAGCCAGGCGAGCCAGTCGGCTTGGCCCAATGAATCCCGATAGGCCCAATCGGTACATGTTTTGCTTATCCAAATTTTTTATAGAGTTAATCCGATCGATTTATAAAAAAATCGTATATTAAAAGCTCGATTTTGATAACAAAAATAGGCGATTCTTTAAAAAAATACCCAACCCAATAAAAAATTTATATATAGGCCCCATTCTTTAAAAAAAAATATCCAACCCAATAAAACAATTTATATATTCTTAAATGTTCTTACATGAAGAAAGTAGCAGATAAAAAGATTTAAAAAAATTGAGCCATGCTTTATATATATTGAAAACAAAATAGGCTAGTCATAAAGGAAAAAAATAAGGGAAATCAGAAAATATATATGTATGTTTTGTGTTTGCATTATGAATTTGATGTTTGTATATGAATGTATTAGAAAAAAAATTGTATTTTCGGTCGATTTTTTTTTTGTGTACATAGGCCCAATGTTTGTATATGAATGTATTAGAAAAAAAAACGTAGGACCGGCCCTGTATTGAAGCATGCGCATGATACATGTTTGTTCGTCCGGGAATCGCGTATCCTATGATTGGGAGTGAATATCTGAAATGGCCTTCTTATAAGGAATGTCTAGCTCTCGAGAATCTTTGTAAAGTTGGAGTAAATGAGTTATTCCGAGAGAGCATGATATCCAGATTATAAGATACGATAGTTAATGTACTGACACTTAAGATACGATTGTATGGATGTTATTACAGCGATATGATTCTATTTACACGGTAACTGTTTTACATGAAATGTAATAATCATTGCTTTTGACTATTCTGATGATTGGGGGTCACGGTGTGTTGCTAGACGTTATCCCGTGATCGTTAGGTATGAAGGGTATTTTCGTAATTTTCACTTTGCGTCTACGGCCAACATATTATGAAGCCTATCGGGTCACACACATAAGAACATCGAGTCGGATTAAAATGCGGTTATAGTGATGACCAAACAAGGAAAGTTCATATCGACTATAAAGAGTTATAGTAAATAAATTAATATTGTGGTATTTATTTATTAATTATGAATATATATAATAAAATATATTAATTACTAGTCAATAACCCGTGCATTGCACGGAATGTATCGACATAGCACATATTTGTTGAGAGACACGGGATGTATAAACATAGCACGTACAAACCGGAACAACACCGGAAATATTCATAGTGAAATGCATTACACGGGATGTATCGACATAGCACAAATTTTCCATACCCTCCCCACCCTACCCACCATTCCACTCTACCCAATCTTACCCACCACACCACTCTATCTTACCTTACCCACTAACCTAACCTACCCTACTATACCCTACCCTACCCTAGCATCCCTACCTTTCCCACCACTTCACCTTACTTACCCTACCATACCTTACCCACCACCACCCCTTACCCTACCCCACCCAACACCACATTTACCCTACCCACCACCCCACTCTACCATACCTTACCCACCACCCCCTACCTTACCCACCACACCACCCTACCCTACCTTACCCACTACCCCAACCTATCTTACGTACCATACTCTACCCTACCCTACCCTACCTTACCCACCACTTCACCTTACCCTACCCACCATTCCACTCTACCATATCTTACTCACCATACCACGCTACCTTACTTTACCCACTACCCCAACATACCCTTCTCTACCCTACCCTACCCTCGCAACCCTGCATTTCCTACCACTTCACCTTACTTACCCTACCATACCTTACCCAACACCCCTTACCCTACCCCACCCAACCCCACCCTTACCCAACCCACCACCCCACCCTACCATATCTTACCCACCACTCTACCATACCCTACCCACCACCCTACCCACCACACCACCGTACCTTACCTTACTCACTACCCCAACCTATCCTACCATACTATACCCTACCCTACCAACCCTACCTTACCCACCACTTCACCTTACCCTACCATACCCTACACACCATTTCACTTTCCCCTATTTTGAAAATGTAATTTACTGTAAAAAAATCTGAAATTAAATGTGGTGACCAATTTGCAAGGGATGATTTGAATGTAAGAATATTTCGTATTAATTGGCAAAGTTGACTACAATTATTTTTTAAAATGTAATTTAATTTAAGAATGTTTAACTTTAAATGAAATGGCTAATTTGTACGGGATGAAATATGTAAGAATATTTTGTATTAATTAGCACATTTGAATTTACTTATCTTTCAAAATGTAATTAATTTAAGAAAAAATTGTATTAATGGAGGACCCTAATTTGTAAGGGATAAATTTTTTTGCTTAACATATTTTAATTTATTTATGTTTTATGTCAATATAATGTAGTTCAGAGGATTATTTTTTCTTAGGCATACATTTTTTTCAAAAAGTACTTTAAAGTAAGAATATTTACTACTCGCATTTTCGTTTTATGCAGAAATATTTCCCATTAAATGACACAATTAAATGTAGTTATTGTAAAAATCTAATTGAATGTAAGAATATTTGGAATTAAATATTTCATATATTGGCAAAGTTGAATACATTTATTTTTAAATGTAATTTAATTCAAAATATATGTAATCATTAAATGAGGTGGCTTTAATTTGTTGAGGATGAATTAATTTAAGAATATTTCATATTAATTATTATATCTTAATTTATTTATCATTCAAAATGTGATTTAATTTAATAAAATTTTGTATTAATGGAGTACTTTAACTTGAAGATATTTTTTTCTTAATATATTTGAAATAATTTATGTTCTATAAAATTAATGTAATATAGTTTTTTTTTTGCAGGAATGTAATATTTTAGAGGATTATTTTCCTTTGGCATATTTGACTTTATGTTTACTTTCAAAAAGTAATTTAATGTATCTTTGAAAGATATTTTTGTTTAATGTAAAATATTTCTCATTAAATGACATAATTGAATTTAGTTATTGTTGAAATATAATTGAATGTGAAATATTTTGCATTAAATATTTCGTATTAATTGGCAAGTTTGAATAAATTTATTTTTTGAAATGCAATCTAATGTAAAGTTATTTGGAATTAAATGTGATGTCTAATTTGCAGGAGATAACTTTAATGTCAGAATATTTTGTATTAATTGGAAGATTTGAATAAAGTTATTTTTGAAAATGTAATTTAAGGTAAGGATTTTTGGCATTAAATGGGATGACTAATTTGCAGGATTTGACTTTAATGTAAGAATATTTCGTATTAATTGTCGAATTTAAATAAAGTTATTTTTGAAAGTTATTTTGTATTAATTGGCTGATTCTATTGTGTTTTCCCTTAGTTTAAACAATAATAAAAATTAAAAACGAATATTCAAATCAATAAAAAAAAAGAAATCAATTATCAATTATTAAAAATAGAAAATGAAAAAAAAACAAAATCCTTGATTGATTATTTATTGTTTTAAGAGTATCAGATTATTGATTATTATTAAAAAACAAAAAAAAAACGACACCAAATTTTTTATGGGAAAAAAGGACTCATTATTAATATGAAAATCAATCAAGGATTTAAATAATAATAAATTTGAGAACTATTACGTAAATCAATAAAAATCAATTAAAAATAGGAAAACAATCAAATAAAATCGGAAAAACAATCAAACAATCAATTAATAATCACTTAGCATGTCATCGTTGCACATTACATAAAATCCACATGAGATTGTATACATAACGTGTTGCTTTTGTAAGATTGAGAAAAAATGAATTTGTATACCAAAAAAATTGGGAAAAACAAATGCTAAGCGTAAGAAAATGAAATTTAAAAATTTCTCCGTACTAAAACACATCACAAATAACTATGATCTAAAACATATACATATACAAAAAAAACAATAGTTTTCTCAATAAACAAAATGCCCACTCATAAACACGAAAGAATTTATCCAAAAAAAAGGAATATGTCTCACATGTCCGGATCGATTAATATGGCAAAAATTGTAAGAAAAAAATCTCGCATTTTATCTCCGTCGTTGTGCCCGGCTTCAACCTTTCAAAACATGTATTGTAATTCTAATCCCTATGGAAACAAAAATAGGGAAGAAAAAAAACAGGTGCAATGCAATGAGTAACATGTAAATAAACATGGAAGTTGTATCGACCGGAGGTGAAATTTTGGGAAAGATTGGGAAATGAAATTTTAATGGAAATGAGATGGATGTGCCAATGAAATGGTTAAATCAAATCTTAATTGAGTAGAGCATACTACCCAGTACCAAGTGGTGTCTAATGATGAGCAAAACTTCATAAATGACGATATTATTTACGGAATCACAATTCGATCTAAAATGGTTAGATGAATTTGTGAGATGTTTGATACTACTATCGAAATCCTAATTCGATCTGAAATTGACCATTTAAGAAACCAAAATAGGACATTGCTATGCTAATTGCATTTAAACAATCAGAAAGCGCTTTATAAAAAATTTATAAAAAAACAAAAAAAAAACCACAATAATAAGAAACTGTGAGATTAAGAGGATCTTGGTGAGGTTGTACCTAAGCACTACAGCATTTGAAGTTTGTTGCACAACAAACGCAAATCTGCTCCAAGCTTCAATGGTGGTTGAATCAAATTGAATATACACAAATTGAAGGATTCTCTATACATTGCAGAAAGACCAAAACAAAAGAAATACCGTTACCGTTTGATAACAACAAATATTCAATCAACTAAAAAGCTAAACAAAAATAAAAATGTCCACGACAACGAAAAGAACCCGTACGATGCACGATATTGTGTGAAATTAAACAAAGCCATACCTGTGACAATACTTGTTGCTTCTCCCCCAATCGGTCAGCAATCGGTCAACAAACACTCTCAGGATGAGAATTATGCAACAATTCAATGGTACTGGAAAAAAAATTATAAAAAAATTTATGTCTACAAAACAAATGTGCCGGTAATTCTATTATTCATATAAAGTTGCTCACCAATTATAGATGGAAAAAAATGAATAAAGCAAAAAAAAAGAAAAAAGGCGAAAGGAAGCGAAGCAAACCCATATACTTTGCTGGTTCTTCCTCATTTGGTATGCAAACCCTCTAAATGCGAAATTTGCTGTTATATATATATATATATATATATATATATATATATATATATATATATATATTTTAAAGTTCAAAAAGATTTTAGAGATTTGGTCCTTTGAATATGAGGGGACGGTTACTCAATCTATTGAGATAAAATTAGTTCATTTTTTGAAAAATGTGAAATCATTAATGACAAGGATGCAGTAGAATCTTCGAGATTTTTAATGAACGTGGGTTATATTTTTTTTTTTTGCGGGTATAAGCCGGGTCAAAAGTGGGTTATGTGGGTAAAATCCGGGTAATTGGGTTAAATCCCCTCCTCTATTTATTATATATAGATATTAATTAAAGAATATTCTGGATGCCAATATTTGGCAAAAAAGGGCATAGGGGTCGCTAGGTGTATAAGATACACTTGGATTGTGCAATTTAATTAATAAGATTACCATAATATTAATATTGGATATTAATTGATTTTGGAAAAATACATTTATGGTAATTAGATAAAGATATTTAATATAAGATATTACCAATATCTTAGTTTTATTTAATATTAGATATTATAATAAAAGAGATAAATCAATCAAAGTGAATTTCATTATTTTATTAGAAAAAAGATTTTTCTCTTTCATCTATCTTCTTGGAAGTTTCTCATAATCAGATTATGGGACATTGGGGCGCCACTCTCCCTATATAAGAAAGGGGTCTGCTAGCTCTTTTGTACATCACAATTCCAATAGCTAATTGTTCTTGAGAAAAAAATAGAGAGCTTTTAGTAGAGAGTTTTAGAGAGAGAAAAATGCCGGTTTAACAACCGGATTTTTTTAGTAGCAATCCAAAAAAGGATTCCGGCGAAGAGTTCGTGTGGATATCGACAGAGGCCGGACACGTGGACGGCTCGTGCACAGTACTACTCTCCTTGACGGTCAAAGCATCGATATTTTAGATCAGCCAAGGTATATACCGTCAAACTACTTAACGTGTTTATTGTGTTAAACGAAGTCGATCTTGGATCGGAAATCAAAAATTTAAATTCCGCTGCGTTAAACTACTAGTTGATCTAACATCATCAACCTGACTTTGCTCAGGCAAGTGAAAATTCTGCTGCTCCTCGTCCGCCGGTCTGTATTGAGCCAAAAACCATATGGTAATTTTGTTGTGCGTCTACTGTTAGTTCAAGCGAAAGAGACAGACAAAAATTCATAGTATGGTGCAACATGTTGCAATTAAAGCACATATTCGGGAGCCGCTCGTACTGCAACACCGCCGTCACTTGCTTGCCGTTAATCTTCAAGAGGACCACTCGCCGCATGGGTGCTGCTAGGTCTACAACCACCCTAACCCGGAAAAAGCGGAGGCTGGACACTATATCTTTTCTGATCTGCCCATGTGAACAGTGCCCTAGCACTTTTGCTACCGTCCGGCCGATCAACTGTGAATTTAGATAGGCGGGAAGGCCTGTTACGTGCGGGAGGTTATTGTGTGGTGTCTTCACACGGTGCGGAGACACCGTGTGGCAACCCACACACTACACACTTTCATTCTGTATTTAAACTGTGTGGTGCTGATCGTTTCACCCGTCACTTCACCTCAAAATCCCTCACCACACAATAACTTCCCGTTACGTGCAGCCAAAAGGGGGAAGAGTAAAAAAGTTCCAACTTTCATTCCCAACTATCATTCCACGCCCTCAACACGAGCGAGAACCGATTAAAACAGCACGGCCCCTCTTCCAAAACCTTAATCGCATCATCTGCCTTGTCGAACGCGTATTGATACGTGTTTCTTGCAAGATGCATCGGCTTCACCGGACATCCCCAAAATTTAGTTAAAGCATCCTGCATCTCTCTGACCCGAACTTCCTTCATCTCACATAATTTTCTGATCAAGCTCCGAGCCTTAAGCTGCAATTCTTCCTCCGATCTTTCCGTCGTCACCATTGCCCGGGCCGATTCCTGGGGCGTACGGGTCATCGACGCCAGCCTCTACAAGAGCTCTTCCTTTTCCATGATTGGCGGAGATGAGACAACACCTTCAAGAAAGAGGCACCTTCAAGAACGAAGAGCCATCTCCGAAGACGAAGGGCAATCTCCGAGGACGGAGGGTTTTTATCCCGAGGACGGAGCACACACTACCTTTGTTCGAATAAGCTTATTATTTACATAAACTTACTTAACGTCATTCATTTTTTATTTTTTCTGGTTGGATAAAAAAGTTTTTTTTTTTACTTTTTTTGAGAACAAAAAAAACCATCATTTAGACGTACAATATTTTTTCTAAATTTTCATGTAACATATTTAATTTTGTTTTAAAGAAAATGTGTATTGTGTAAATGTATTCGTGGCTTCTTTTGGGGAGACATTGAGGTCAAACGGAAGATGCACTGGAGAAACTGGTTGCCTTCCCAAAAATCTAGGGGGTCTCGGATTCCGTAACCTAGAGTGTTTTAATTTAGCCTTGCTGGCTAAGCAGTCGTAGCGATTCCTCACTTGTCCCGCCGCCCTTGCGAGTCGTGTTCTGAATGCGAAGTATCACCTTGGCACTACTATTATGGCAGCAGGGTTGGGGAGCAGACCATCCTTTTTGTGGAGGATTTTGCTGGAAGGCAGAGATATGTTAATGCAAGGTTTGCGAAGGTGAATAGGGGATGGGAGTTCTGTCTATGTCTTCCATGATGCCTGGGTCTCTAGGTTGCCAACATTTCGGCTAGCTCACTCATCGCGTCCCTTGCCAACAGATAGTATGGTTCATGACTTGCTTTTGCCAGGTACTAGACAGTGGGACTTGCCTCTCATCAGGCAGGAGTTTCAGACTGGTGGACGCCATTCTTCAGACTCCAATTGCAGGCGGTTCGCATCCAGATAAGCTGATTTGGCATTATGATCGTCGGGGTGAATATACAGTAAAGTCATGATATTTCCTTGCCTTGAGCTTGTTCGGTGGATTGTCTGAGTCGGCGCATGCATCATTATCTTCAGGACCGGACAGAGTATGGCGGAATGTTTGGAAAGTCACTGTGCCGCCGCGTGTTCATCATTTATTATGGCGATGCTTGTAAGATTGTTTGCCGACAAGGGAGCAGCTTGCCAAGCGAAATATGGGTTCGGGTTTCTATTTGACATGCGGCAGGGAGATGGAGTCCTTACGTCATGTTCTTTTTTATTGTGATTGTGCCAGGGAGATCTGGGCAGCCTCACCTTTTGGTAGTTAGTATATGCAACATGGCTCGAATTTTCAGGAGTTTTTTGGTGCACCGGTAGAACGCTACAACCCGGATGAGATCTCTACCTTCTGTCTGCTTATCTGGAATCTATGGAAATCTTGATGTAGTGTGGTTTTTGATGATGTGCCTATTTATGTATCCCACGTGGTTTCTGCAACCTTAGCAGGGGCGATGGAGTATCGTATGGCCGTCTGTACTTCTCACACGTCCGAGGAGTCTGGTCACCCGGTCATATGGAGCGCTCGTACTGTGGGCAACTGGAATTGCAATTCTGATGCATCTGTCACATACTCGGGTTCTGGTGTAGGTCTAATCTACAGAGATGCGCTTGGTTCGATTATTGCTGCCTTTTCGTTCCACCTCGACCCTGTTAGGACTGTAAATGAACGTAAGTATTCGATTCGATTCGGAGTATTCGGCTCGAAAAAGCTCGATTCGGGCTCTGTTCGTGGGTTCGAACTTCGAGCCGAACCTTACAAATTAGATATTTGGTGGTCGAGCCGAACATGTTCGAACATGTTCGGCTCGGATATCATAAATTCATATACAGTTCGAAGTGTTTAGGAAATATGAATTATACCTTACCATATATTGATATCATATATTTTTTGAATCATATGTTAATTTTTTATTCGAGCTGAGATTTTTTCCCCAAATATATTGACATGTTCGAGCCGAACCGAGCCGAGCTTTTTCCCCCAAATACCATGCCGAACCCGAGCCGGATAATGAAAATATAAGGCTCGGCCATTTCGAGCCGAGCCGAGCCGAGCCTAAGGTTCGAACACACCGAGCCGAGCTCGAACCCTGCCAGGGTTCGGTAGGGTTCGGCTCGTTTACAGGCCTAGTCCCTGTCATAAGTCCTGAGACTCTGGAAATGCAGGCGATCCTGATGGCAATGGAAGTGGCTATTCGTTTGAGACTTTCTGCAGTTGCCTTTGAGCCTGACTGTCTGCCGTGTGTTCAAGCCTTATTACGACCGTCGGATGACTTGTTTGTGTCCAGTTGTTTAGCGCGTGACTGTCTTGTGCTCGTACCGTCTTTTGTTTCATCATCCTTTACATTTGTCAATCGCACTGATAATTTTCCGACGCATTTGTTGGCTAGACATTGAATAGTTCTTCCTGGTCGTACAGTTTGGGGCGCTTTTCCTCCTTATGATGTAATTTCCGTCGCTATTATGGATTTGACATAATAAAATTCTTTTTTCCTTCTAAAAAAAGAAAATGTGTAATATGTGTTCTTTTTTTGACATGAAAAGGTTTAATAATATAATGTAAATAAAAATATGCATTACGTTTTTAACGTTAGGTTAAATTAAAAAGAAAAAGAAAAGGAAAAAAAAGCTATTTGTCTAGTTAGACCATAGACTTAGACCATAGGCTTGGACAATAGGCTGGAACCCGAGTCTATGACTCCACGAAAGAAAAAAAGGAAAAAAGAAACTTCCTCTTCCCCGATGTCTCTCTCTGTGCAGTCGCCACTCGCCACCCCTCTATCCTTACCGGCGATGTCTCTCTAATTTATTCATCTATTCTTTTCTCTTTAGATTTCTGCTTCTTTAATTCGGATATATAGACGTGCTGATATAAACAGAGTGTATGGAGTCGGAGCGCAGATCTGAAGCATATCAACCACATAAGGCAGCAGGCTGGAAGGTAAGTCAAGGCCTACGATGGAGAACGATTTGTGGTTGCTAACGCTGCTGGCGTGCGATGGAGGCCGGAAACACATCTGTTTTGTAACAACAATCGCCTTTCTGAATGGAAAGATATCTGAAAGATAACAAACAACAATGGCTGTCTGTTTCTTTCCATATTCACTATGACAAGAATGGCTGTTTCTTTGCACATACACTATGAATCTGACGTTGTTTAATCTGAATGGTGGGGAGGTGTTTGATGTTGACTTTTTGTGGTTATTCCGGCAAGCCTAGAAAAAAAAAGAAAAAAACCTCTCTTTTTCTTTCAATTCTATCCTTGCAAATTTTTTCTTGTTTAGACTAAATAATATGATTGATGGAGAGGATCTAATTACAGTGATGTTAAGATGTTAGTTTTTGTGGTTATTCCGGCAAGCCTTTGTTGTTGAAAAAACCTCTCTTTCTTCTTTTCAATTGTATCATTGCAAACTTTTCAATTTTATCATTGCAAAATATGATCTTTTTCACTTTCAATTTTATCTAAATCTGGATTTTTCCATCGATGATGCAGGACGGTGAAGGTGTTGAGTTTTAAACTGCAGAATAATGGTGGAGGACAGCTGCAGTGGCTGATGTCGGGCTTCCGGGTTATTCCCGATAGCTATGGTTTGCGTAATGGTGTTGATGAAGAAAAGATTTCTTTGTTTCTTCCCCGCCATTTTCATTTCACGGACAGTCTGCCATAGAGACTTTTGAGGCTCACCATCGGATTCGAACCTAAAGATTTGTTGAGGAAGATGATCTGTAATGATGTTTCTACATGGTTTTCCGTTAACGAAGTTCCAAGTAAGCTGATTCCTTCGCTTATTTGTTTTACCGAAACTGTAAAGATTGATTCTTTATCCCTTTTTCTTGCCTTCTTTCCGTTCAAATAGACACAATTACCATTATTTGCTTTCATTGGGTATCTTTTTGTCTTGTCAATTTGTGCCCGTTCAGGATCTGCTCTTTAATAATGCTGGAGTTGTGATCTGGTTTTCTAATTGCTCACGGCATTAGAAAAACGAAGCATTGCGTTATGATACTTGATTCTAGTTAGAATGCTACTCGTGTCTTCGTTAAAGGTAGCTTGCTGAACTTGTAAATTGGTAGTTTGCATATTGGGGTCTTAGTATCCCACCTCGTTGACCATTTCTCTTCCCCTATTGTCGTCGTCCGACAATCTTATCCATTTTTCTCACATATGCTTGGTGCTTGGTGCTTGGTGTTATCTGTAGTAGCAATGGGGGCTGGCAACGGCAACAAGCAACTTTATCTTTATCTTTCTGTTTTTTTATTGCAAAATGTCGACTTTTTTTTGTGTGTGCAAAATCTCAACTTTTTTCTCTTTTACCTTGCAAAACCTGAACATTCTTGCAAAATACAACCTTTCCAAGATTATGAATTTCCCTATTCATACCTAGTTTTGTCATGTGTTGATGACACAGACCTTTTTCTCTGACATTAGTGTGTGCCATGCATGGAATTGTCTTTGAGGATATGTTTCATGTGTTGTGCCTTTCTTCTGCTTGTTCATAATATGATTCAGTGATTGCTTATTTATACACATGTTGATTTTTCTTAAGTTCTTTGCAAGTGCACCTGTTACATAATTATTTGAGGGCCTGTGACATTTGTTCTTTTGTTCTTTTGTTTAAACATGGAGTGGCAACATAAGAAGTACAGAGAAGCGGAAGGGCATTTAGAATGTTTATAGCACTCACAGTGCCTTTGATTCTTGTTAAGCCTAAATAAATAGTCATATGAAACTATATGAATTGTTTCACTGCAAGCTCCCCTGATTTTCTTGTTAAATTCTTCTCGTCCTCCATTGATCAGTGGCAACAACATAGACCTTGTTACATCATGCTTTTCACTTCTTCTAATACTCAGGGGGATAGGTTTCATGGAAAGAAATTACATTTGTTGAAGTTTCATTAGTTAAGATCACGGCTCTCAGAAGACTACAGATAATAATGAATGATAAGCAATTTCTTCCCTTGTATATGAAGTACATGAGTTGCATTTACTTTTCACAGTTGAAGCAGCATAACATTATTTTCTAAACTTTTTTGTTTTAACGTTTGCAAAATATGATGTTTCTTTGATAATTGATCTATGTTTTTTGTTTCAACACTGCAAAATCTGGTCTTTCTCGCAAAATTGATGTACTCTTTTCGTTTTTACCTTGCAAATTCTGAACTTTCTTGCAAAACTGATCGTTTTAAGATTTTTAATCTGTAGGGAGGTTGGGCGCTATGAAAGTCGCATGATAAGCTGTGTGGCGCGACGGTAACAACTTTCTTCTTTTATCTTTCCATTTTCTCCCTAAAAATCTTAACTTTATTCATATTATTTATCGTGAGTTGAGGTGTGCCGAGCTGGTGGGTAGGCAGGATTCGAACCTACGTAGAAAAACTTCAACAGATTTACAGTCTGTCGCTTTTGTCCACTCGGCCACTCTCCCCTTCCCGGGCTCTGGCCCCCCCTCAGAGGGTTCTAATTCGTTGAAGGGGGGCGGGTGAAAGGCCAACCAAGATCGGATATAGCTGGTTTTCCGCAAAATCTATTTGAGTAGAGCGTATGATGTCGATGGGCACGAAAGAGGATTTTAATACTCGTCAGAGGGCTCAGGCGAAGAATGGTAGTGTTCCCGAGATTGTCATGGCCTAGAAGCTGACTCTAATCTGAGTCCCATAGATACCCAACCTATGCTATGCCCCTTGCTAGAACACAAGTCTTAAGTGCTGGTTGGACACTCGGGGGATCACGGCTCGACTTTAACTGTAAGATAGAGGTAGCGTCCAAAGAGCTTTCACCCGTGCTCTCGTTGCTCGAGACGCTAAACAAACCTTCAGGCTTTGATTCCGCCCTGTCTGGTATTAAGTTTCATTCATCCATGAAAGAAGTCAAGTCCATGATCGATAAGGGGCGGAGCAAGAAGAAGCGGAGATTTTCCTTAGGGGTATTGGTCAGGAATTGGAATGGAATAATATCGATTCATATAGAAGAAAAAGTTCTCTATTGATTCAAACACTGTATCTATGGGTTAGAGGAAGAGAAAAACCGAAGCCGCACAAGATCACTCTTCTTTAGCTGCCATCGATCGCTCCGGCATGGACCCCCAATCCGTACACTGGCGGGGAGTACAACTAAGTCAAGCAAGAGCTATAGAGCAACTCTTATTAATAATAATAAGGCCTAGAATCCGTCCTTAGCCACTTTGATCAAGAAAGGTAGCAACTACTAGTAGGAAGTCAAGGAAGGGAGGTAGTACTTCTAGGAGGCGTGAGGCGTACTCTTCCATTTTCTCTCTGAAAAATCTGAACTTTCAAGATTATCCTGAAAAGAGGTGTGGTGAGATGGAGGGCGGTGGGTGTGTTACCTTTTCTGGGTTATTGTTATGGCAATGACGGTGCGATTGGTTTTTATGCTACCGCGTTCCATTTTTTGCTGCAAATTTTGAACTTTTGCAGGGGCATGTGTTGCTGGGATCACTCAAGGCTTTGCTAGTTGTGTACCGGGCCTATATACTTAGTTCACTAATTGGAGCATGTTTTCTTGAATGCGTATTTTCTTAAGTCAATTAGATATGAGAGTCGTAGCATTGATATCCTTGTCTTATAAGCTGCCAATTGGGATTTTCACTCGGTTGTTGGGTACATAGTGTTGTATAACTAAGGTTTATCATGTTTGCAGTATATTTGTCTGTGAATCGGTATTTTGAGAATGGGGTGTTATTTTGGTATTTAAAGTACCTCTTTTTTTGTATAGTAGGAAGTACCTTTTGCTTAAATCTACACATTTTCAGTTTTGGTCGTCCATTATTATGCCAAACACACCTCATTCTTTTTGTCCTTTTGCTTTCCAGGTATAGTTTTCCACCACGTTGCTGCTTTGATCTTCATCCTCATGGTTCATCACCTTTTCGCTTCAGGTACATTCGTTGGTGCAGTACGTGGCTGCTAAGTTTATTCCACTTACTCCATTCAGTGAATTTAGCCCAAGTTTTATCTTCTGCCTTTTACGCTTTCGAAAAGTTGGCGAGGTGATGTACTTGTGCTGGACTTTGGTGCAGAGATAGGTGTAGGCGGTGAAGGTCTGCAGTATGGAATGCTTAGTTGAGGTAGATTCCCTTTGATCGTTGCTCTTGTTTCTTCCTCCTCTTCGGAAAATGGTAGAAGTAACATTGTTGACCACGGTGAAGGGTTGTCTGCCAACTGGTTTGTTTGAATGACTAAACCGACTAATCGGAGTGCGTTTCTGAATAACAATCTAGCATTTGTTGAATACATCTCTGAAGTTTTTTACAAGTTCGTGACCAGTCTTATTAAACTTTTTGTACGGCATAACTGGCAGTGATGAATCAACGTCTATACCCTTATACATGTTTTGCAATTTGTTTTATTAGTTCATCCTGTGCTCTTTGTTTGGATTTTTTAGTGATTATTCTTTGCTAGGTGTGATTATGGCTCAATTTCTTTCTCCAGTATATGGGGATACACTTAAATTCCAGGATCCATCACCCAATTTCTTCTGTTCAGAAGTTCAACTGCAACTGCAATTAAGAATGACACGAGCGATAGTTGGAGGAAAGAAGTGAAAAAGGGATGGTGACACTTCTCCACTCCTGGTATTCTTCTCGTACTTTTGTTTTCCACGACATTTTAAATTGATGTGCTTCTTTTGATGCTTTGAACTCCAGATTCTTTGGCTGTGTTAGTACTTAATTAATAATTAATTGCATTCAGTAGAATGACTATGTTAATGTTTTTTTGTGGTCAGAGATAAAAGAAATTCCTGCATTTTGATTGGTGTTTTTTCCTGTTCTTTTACATGTGTCCTTTTGAGAAACCTGACCTTCAATTTGGCTCTGTTAGTAGCTTAGTAGTTTTGGATGCTGAGGGAGACCGAAAACATTGTCCTATTCTAACAGACGGCGTTTCTATGATGTCTGTGTAGAGTCTCGCTCGCTTGCAAAATCACATCGGTTATGCAGTGCCTTTCTTGATTTTTTGCACAGGAAGGTGTAGTTGATTGCAAAAAGACCAAGATTTATCCAAATGAATTTTCTTATCACTTTGGCATTTGTCCTTGTTATTGCTGGGAGTCCTTTTTCAACGTTGGCAACTCCAGCCCTGTTGTTTCAGGTATTTCTCTCTCTCTCTTTCTCCAAGTATAAGCTATTTTTAATGGCACAATGATCTATCCGGGCTCTACACTTCGGAAAAATTTCGACGAAATTTGAATTCGACCTCGCAAGAGTCGAGTTTTGTGCATTAACCGTGCTGTTTTTTTTTGTTTTTCTTGTAGGGGGGGGGGGGGGTGTCTAGTTTTATTTGTCTCTTGACTTAAAGCTCGAATTGATATATGGAAAACAGGGGTTCAATTGGGAATCAAGCCTCAACATTGAAGGATGGTACTGTACAACTTGCTCCAGAATGTCATTCCAGACTTTTCCAATGCTCGTGTTACCCATGTTTGCTTACCTCCCCCTTCTCATTCCATTCACCCCAGGATTCTTCTTTTCTTTTTCACTTTTGAGTGGTGGTCTAAAACATCCATTGTCTAAAACACAGTCTAGGTTTTCAAGACCTTAGGTCGTTACCATGGTATATGATTACCCAACAACATGGTCTCTTTGATGACAACAAAAATTAAATTAACAACATTATGGAAGTGACTCGTTTCAGTGACTTGAGTCGATTCTTTTTGTTTGACAAACCTATCACAGTATCACTTTGGTAAATTTGTCAGCAAAATGTTACTTTCTTTCCAACCTAAACTTGAGTCGAGTATTTCATTGCTTGTGCGTCACTCATTTAATATTCGAGTCAAGTTGAGTCTTGGTTCGAGTCTTGTGAGTCACTTTACAACCGTAGTTGAACCTTTTGGGCATGCATATTATGTACATGAGGACTTTTATTTGCTCCTATGTGAGCTGGGTTGTTCTTTCCTGGTGCTATGATTTTAAATTAATTACCTTTCTAAAGGTATGTAATATAGTTTTTCTATCGCTCTGTAAAGAAAAAAGTGTTACATTAATTTCTTTTTGGGATTCAATTGCAAGACAGAAGGCCATAGGTCTCTTATTTTTCCCTTCTTTATGCTGAGGAGTCAATACACCACTGTCCACGCCACCGCCTTTTGCTTCTTCACAGGCATAAGATCTCCAATCACATTCTTCGTCGAAGTAAATAGTATGAAATTCCCAATCATCGTCCGTATTTACACTCACACAAACACAAACACACGCATGAGTTTACTTGTGTCTAGTGGCACTGGTTGTCAATCTGAAAATTTGCACATTAGTACAGTAAGTACTCTTCTGGTGGAGTTTGATGCTTGCTTGTTGTAGTAGGTTTGCAATTAAGCTGATGTATAAAGAGGATTTGAGACATCATTCTTCCATTTATTTACCTACTAAATATTTGTGTTTTCTATCTTATTTTGTCTGATAGATCGGTTACTTGCTCCAAAGGCATGTATTTTCCGTAATCTCACTTGGCCTTGTTTTCTTTCTTTTTCATTGACATCGGACTGTTGTACACTGCTTTAATCACAACAAAAAGGGGTACGTCTTTAGGTTTGACGGAAAAAAAGTTACAAGGAGTTCAGTTACTGAAAGAGAAGCCGTAACACACAGGTAGCTGAACTTTATTACCTTTTATAATCTCCTTGTCTTGTCTTTTGGTGTGGGTTCCCTTCTTTTTCAAAACCTCGGTGTAGAAATAGAACATATATGTTCGGCACTCATTGTTGGAGGTACTATTTCATGGTATTATTTGCTACTTACAGCCCTGAAAAATTGAAGTCCATGTGGATGTGGTGTACATTAAAAGTTCGGGCAATGAAAATGAAGAGAATCAAGATTATGCACAATTTCTGCCAACACCCCTCTAGATGTTGTTGCATAACTTGCATTACCTTGATTATTTTTTCCAAGTACGACGATTTGTGATTGAAGCGTGCATGCCCTTTGATGCACTGATATTGTGTATTGTTTGTGCCTCTATCCGACACGTATGCACTAGATACTTAGGACACGTCTGGGGCATGTTTATGTTTTCTTTGAAGTTGGATATAAGATCCAGATATGCATTTCCATAATTAGGATAGATAGAATGAGAAACGCTGTTCAAAATTGAAGTCAAAGTGCGGGAACTTAATGAAAAACCACCAAATGTTAAAAAAAACAACTCAAAATTGAAGAAAAACAACTCAAAATTGTTTTGTTTTATGATTTAAATATCTGCAATTTCATCATTATAGTATCCTATATATTTCAAAAATTCCGTACCCACTTGCCCACTTGTTGCTTTGAATAGTTGATCCACTTGTTTGTTTCTTTAATTTGTTTTATATAGATCTTAATGCATGTCTTTGAAACCTTATTTTTTCTTTATTGGCTCTAAAATTCTAAACCTTCTTTGTTAGCATGATTATCAATGCACGCCATTCAAGCATCTTCCTGCAACCACGTGTTCAATCTGTCTGCCATAGAGACGGAATAGGGAACATCTCATCATCAGAGTTGTGCATGGGATCCAAGAAGGTATTCTTCACTGTTTACATTCTTCCAGTTCTTGATCTTAATGTGAAGCGTATGTCTACAGAGTGTGGATTAAGTTTTTCCATTTAATAAATTTTTATTCAATAGAACAGCATGCGTGGTCCAAAAATCTTCTTCAGATAAGCTTTAGAAATCTTTGACAAGGAACAATCCCATGGCTTTAAGACTTTTAGTGGAGTTGGTAGTGGAGGTACACATCCTCAATTTCTTTTGTATATTTTTGAAATATAATTTATTTTGGTTTCATATCGCTTTGATTTCTCAAGATTCAATCCTTGCCTCGACGCGGCGGTGCATTGCGGAATTGTGGTGAGAAAATAGGTTATGAGCTCAAGGTTTGTTTTTTGATTTTTACATGATTATTTTTTCCCCTCACTTTTATCTGATGAATTATGCATTAACATTTCCTTGTTTTTCTGTGTTTTTGCTTTTGTGTGTACTCCATCATCGTTGCTTCTGTGTTGATTAAGAGATAGCAGCTGGTTCATGGTTTGCATTTGTTCTTGTCCAATGGTTGGGGGTACTATTGTCCCCTGAGTAACTCATTTAAAGTATATGTTAAACCTGTGCCCCCATGCATGAAGTTGATGTTTTGGTCAATATGAAAGTGCTGCCATTTTTATGTAATGCTTGCCATGTTTCTATGTTGGGTATCCGCCTCATGTATCACTCCACACTTTTATCACCATTGATCATGGTGGGACCCATATCAATCAATATATCCAACACTTTGGTCAACGGAGGCAATAGTATGGAGTGAATATCGGGAGTAGATATATCTTTAACTATTTCCGTGTTCGCCTTCAATATATGTGTACTCTTGAGAAAGTTGGCCCGCAAATACACTCATTTTCCATGGCTTTGTGCCTTTCATATATGTGTACTCTTGAGAAAGTTGGCCTTCAATTTTGAGTAGTTCTTTTTTGTTTTGAATTTTATCTAGAGGCAAATGGTATGGGATATGAAGTTTGATTTTGCCAACATTATGACATTTGCGTGTAACTGCACTCTAAGAGGCCTTCTTTACCAAGCTAATTCATGGAGGGTATAATGGTGTCTGCATTATAGCTGGTAATGTTGCTCAGACCCTGTTTTTTTGTACGAAATGATGTCATTTGCTGGAGACTTTGATGCACTTTTTTTTTACAACCTCTTCTTGGCCTTTGTCCCTTTAGTGGCTGCATTGCTATGGAATTGCGTGGGATCGTATGTATCTTTGCATATCGTTGGATGCATTGGTACGTGTCTATGTTTTTGTTTTCGCTTAGTGTTTTGGTTTTGTCTTGTCACGTATTGTATTGACCGTTAACTGCTATTAGTCCATCACTACTACTACTGCATTTCATCATTCAATAACTGATTCCAACCATCTAAATGTCAAACCAAAACAACTACCAAAATAGTCTTTCCCAACTGATTTCAAAAAGAAACACCAAAATAGTCAAATGTCAATATGCCAAAAGGAAATAGTATGAGGTGGGCCCATCCAAATGTCAAGCTAAAACAAACATCAACAGTCAATCATCAATCGTCAATAGACTCAATACAATCATGCTAGCAAATAATATGGCCTACTCATGGGCCTGGGCCATAACATCAACCTCCTGGGGCTCCTCCTGCACCATAGTAGCCTCAACCTCCTCCTGCACCATAGCCTCAACCTCCTGGGCCTGGGCCTGCCATATAAAGAGATTAGTGAAAAAAATGAAGCTACATGCATGGGCTATTGATGTGGGCCCTACCTGAGCTGCGGCTTGAGGGACCTGATCTTGGCCCTGTTGGGCCGCCTGAATTACCTGCTAAACAATTAAATTTTGTTAGCCATATAAAAATATTAGATGTACTAACATAACAAAAAAATGAAGCCACAAGCATCATGCTGCCCTTGTACCTGAGCTTGTCCCTGAAGAAGAACCGGCTGGGCTGGCTGGGCCGGGTGGGCCTGCTGGGCCGGGTGGGCCTGGTAAACAATTAAATCTTGTTAGCCATATAAAGAGATTATGTACAAACATAATAAAAAATGAATCCACAAGGGCGCTGCTATATATATGCTTCAAAAGTTCTTATTAAGACTTAATTAAGTACCCTTCCTCACATTACAGAATGGCTAAAAGCTTACTAAATACAACCAAACATGAAACATAGATTAGTAATAAAATTTAAAACCAACAACGGTAACCATAAAACGTAAATAAAAAACATATTTCATACATTCTTCTTCGCCCCTGAAACGTGGTTGTAACCAAGTTTGAGACATAGTTAAAGGGACACTTTGGTGGGTAGAGCCTTGATTAAATTTTTTACATTTTGAGATCTTGAAGGAACAAAGTGTAGTGTAATCTCACGGCATCACATTTTTATATGATAAAATAAAATAAGAAGTTTCTCAATCTCCATTGAAATGTTATCACAATATATCTTTGTCAAGATTTAGATAAATCAAAGAAGAAGAGAATAATCCATAAGTTAATATTGTTTCTTGATTTTTGTCACAAAGTACAATCTGTATTTAAAGAGAGAAAGCAGCCCAACGGTCTTGACATTTCGGGAACATAAAATTAAATACAACAACTAAGTTGTCTAGAGCAGTAATAAAAGGACAACCAAATTAGGCGAGCATTTGGATAATTAATACAAGACAAAATTACTATATTAAACAGTAATACTAATACCGAATTAATATTAATGATAATAATTCAACACCCCTTAAACTTGGAAGTATATGTAAGAGCAGAAGCTTTAAGAAAGATAGATGGAAATAACTTGTTATTTCAGTAAAAGAAAGCTTAAGTTGTTAGAAGAGGGGCCTGGTTGTTTATATAATACAACCAGCCACAACAAAGCAGTAGAAAAGCAACTAGCCGTTGGCAGTCACAAAGACAAAACTAATTAAAACTAAATTCAAGTAACTAGTAAAACGGGACGTAGGGAAAAAGTATTAGGACTAATCAGACATTATGTCACGATTAATTCTAACACTCCCCCCTGAAGCTGGTAGATGTATATCAAACATGCCCAGCTTGCTAACATCATCTTGAAACACCTTCCCAGGTAGACCTTTGGTAAATAAATCTGCCACTTGATCTTTGGAGGGTACAAACTCAATAATGATCAACGCACTTTCCAGTTCTTCTTTGATAAAATGCGTATCATCTTCAATGTGCTTGGTTCTATCATGTTGAACTGGATTGTGAGCAATCTCAATAGCAGACTTGTTGTCACTAGACTTGTTGTCACTAGAAAGTACTATAACACCATGGATGTTACCTTTATGGAGGATCAACCCTTCTATGGCAATGAAAGTCAAGGGGAGATGTTCCAGGAATACTATGAATGTTGGAACATTAGTCCTACTGACAATATTGAGGAATCTGTGAGTCCTAATACAGAGAGTGCAAGGCAAAATCAGCCTGGAAAAGAACAATCTAATTCTCCTTCTAAGAAGAAACAACATGAGAATGAGCCAAATATTATTGTCTATACAAGAAAAAGAAAGGCTATATCTCAATACCCTGATTTTGAAGAATTTACTCATAATGATGAGGTGGGATCTCAAGACTTGTCATCGAGGATCGAGTCCCGATAGTCTTGACTATCGTAACTCGACACCTCCGATGATAAGGAAAGTAATTCTCTATTGAAGATCTCCTATTGCAAAAGAAAAGGGACAAGAAGCTGTACATCACACCCTCTGTACAACTTCCTATCCTATGAAAAACTTGCTCCACATTTCCTGGCTTTTACAAGCAATGCGACACTAATCAGATACCTAAAAATGTCCATGAGGCATTAAAATGTCAAAAATGGAAAGCTGCTCTGACAGAAGAAATGAATACCCTTGTAAAGAGTAACACTTGGGACATCATTCCTCTTCCAAATGGGAAACATCCTGTTGGATGTAGATGGATCTTCAGTCTCAAATACAACTCTGATGGATCACTTAATAGGTATAAAGCTAGACTTGTGGCAAAGGGTTTCACTCAGTCCTGTGGGATTGACTACCATGAAACCCTTGCCCCAGTTGCAAAGCTTAACACCATTAGGATTCTAATGAGTATTGCTGTTAACTTGGATTGGTCTTTAACTCAACTGGACATAAAGAATTCCTTCCTTTATGGTGATCTGGATGAGGAAGTTTACATGCATCTCCCCCCTGGGTTTGAATCCTTAGGAAACAAGGGTGATGTATGTAAATCAAAAAAATCCTTGTATGGCCTAAAGCAATCACCCAGAGCATGGTTTGGGAGATTCTCTAGGTTCATAAAAGGAAATTGCTTCCACCATTGCCACACTGATCATACTTTGTTCATCAGGAAGAATCATGGGAAGACTATCCTTCTTGTGGTTTATGTGGATGATATCATCCTCACTGGTGATGATACTGATGAAATAAACAAAATCAAGAGGATTCTTGCTTCTGAATTTGAAATAAAGGATCTTGGGAGTCCCTAAGTATTTTCTTGGAATGGAGATTGCCAGAAATGCAACTGGTATCTCCATGTCCCAAAGGAAATATACTCTGGATCTCTTAAAGGAAACTGGTATGCTAGGATGTAAACCAGCAAATACCCTTGTAGAACCAGGGTTAAAATTAAACAAAGAGGATAATAGTCCTTTTGTTAGAACCAGGGTTAAAATTAAACAAAGAGGATAATAGTCTTTTTGTTGATAAAGGGAGGTATCAAAGGCTTGTTGGGAAACTTAGTTATCTATCTCATACTAGACCTGACATATGTTTTGCTGTAGGTCTGATCAGCCAGTTCATGCATCAACCTACAGAGAGACATATGCAAATTGCAGAAAGGGTACTGAGATACCTAAAGAAGAACCTGGTCAAGGCCTAGTCTTCAAGAAAAATGAATCAAGAGAGGTCCAAATATACACTGATGCAGATTATGCAGGAGGTGTCCTTGACATGAGATCCACCTCTGGATACTGCACTTACATTTGGGGGAATCTTACAACTTGGAGAAGCAAAAAACAGCATGTTGTATCCAGGAGTAGTGCAGAATCAGAGCTCAGGGCACTAGCACTGGGAGTATGTGAAGGCTTGTGGATAAAAAGGATGCTAGAAGAATTAGGGTTTGACATCTCCAAACCTATTCAAATCATGTTTGACAACCCCTCTGCACTTTGCATTGCAGAAAATCCTACACACCATGATAAGACCAAACATGTTGAAGTAGACAGGCAATTCTTAAGAGAGAAAGGTGGATAATGGAGATATAACACTGTTTCACATCAAGACTCAATATCAAGTGGATGATCTCCTAACTAAGGCTGTCTCAAACCAAGCTTTTCATCATCTACACTTCAAGCTTGGCTGCATCAATATATACAACCAACCTTGAGGGGGAGTGTTGAATTATATTTAATTTACCTTTTTATGCATAATTAGATGGTAGTTATGCTGCCTTAAGCCCTTTTGTTAGGCTTTTCTTCGCTAATGACAAAGAAAACAGCTTTTCTGCTCATAGCCGTTAATAAGTGGGCTAGTTTACGTTTTCTAGCCGTTGGAGGCTTCTTATAAAGTGTAAACTCTTTCTTATCCTACCCGATAAGAATTCTAAGCAATAAACAAGAGTTTCCTCCAACATTTCTCCTTCTCTACTCTGATTTCTACACATAGATTGAGACTTTGATTCTGATTTGCAGCCTCATAGACATTCTCATTGTTATTCTGCTGATTCTCATTGCCATTGACAGAGTTAGCAACTCTTGTTGGTGTTATCACTCCCTGGTTTCCCATGGAGCTTCCAACATTTCTCTCTTGTATGGCTGCTCTTCTTGCATATGGAATAGAACACGAAATCTCTCTCCCCATTCTTGGTGTTATTCTTTTGATAAGTATTCCATTCCTTTGAAAGGTAGGGTTCTTATCAATGGTATTTTTGTTACTTTGAGTTACCAGAGCAGAACTTTCAACAGCAGATAGGTGTCAATCATGACACAACATATGGAACAGAACACGAAATCTCTCTCCCCATTCTTGGTGTTATTCTTTTGATAAGTATTCCATTCCTTTGAAAGGTAGGGTTCTTATCAATGGTATTTTTGTTACTTTGAGTTACCAGAGCAGAACTTTCAACAGCAGATAGGTGTCAATCATGACACATCACCTGCTTTCTTCTGCTCTGATAATGGAGATGTTTTTATTTAAATTAAGAAGGTCTTCCTTTTCAAGAATTTGAACTCTGACAGCATCATATTCCATATTTAGCCCAGCTAAAAAGGAATAGATTCTGTCGCTTTCAAATATCATTTTAGGATAATAGCATCGTAAATTGTTATGCATCTTTATGCATTGATAATGGTCCAGTTCTTGCCACATACCTTGCATTAGACCAGAGTATTCAATGATGGTTCTACTACCTTGTTTGGTGCTTGAAATCTTTGTCTTGATCTCATAGATTTGTGCAGCATCATTAAGCTTTGAGTAGCTCTCCTTAACATGATCCCAACATCATTGGCCATGAACATTCATGTATCACCGATTTCAGGGATCATGGAGTTCCATAGCCAAGACATCACTATGAAGTCTTGTTCATCCCATGCTTCAAACTTGGAAGTATATGTAAGAGCAGAAGCTTTAAGAAAGATAGATGGAAATAACTTGTTATTTCATTAAAAGGAAGCTTAAGTTGTTAGAAGAGGGGCTTGGTTGTTTATAATACAACCAGCCACAACAAAGCAGTAGAAAAGCAACTAGCCGTTGACAGTCACATCCCAACGGCTAATTGGACTTACAGCCATGAGCTGTGGCCCGATAAAAGAATCCCGTAGGGATAAAACTAATTAAACTAAATATAAGTAACTAGTAAAAAGGGACGTAGGGAAAAAGTATTAATTAGGGCTAATTAGACATGATGTCACGATTAATTCTAACACTCCCCCCTGAAGCTGGTAGATGTATATCAAACATGCCCAGCTTGCTAACATCATCTTGAAACACCTTCCCAGGTAGACCTTTGGTAAATAAATCTGCCACTTGATCTTTGGAGGGTACAAACTCAATAATGATCACCGCAGTTTCCAGTTCTTCTTTGATAAAATGTGTATCCTCTTCAATGTGCTTGGTTCTATCATGTTGAACGCATTGTGAGTAATCTCAATAGCAGACTTGTTGTCACTTAGCAGCTTAATAGGAGACTACCATATTATTCTTAGGTCATTTAGGATAACTTTCAGTCACAATAGTTCACAGTTCCTAATAGCCATGGATCTAAACTCAGCTTCTGCACTTGATGTTGCAACCACTGGTTGTTTTTTGCTTCTCCAGACCACATGATTGCCTCCTAGGAATATGCAATGACCTAAGGTTGATCTCCTATCTTCAATCGCTCCAAAGATAATCGAAATCGTGATAAGCTTGGCTATCTCGAATCATCCTTTTTTATACGGGATCCCTTTCCGTGACATCCTTCGTATATTCAAGGATTCCGCTTTGTCGCTTCTTTGGTGACACACCTTATGGTTTTGCATGAATCTGCTGACCATATTGACTGCAAAAGCAATATCTGGTCTAGTGTGTGCCAGATATATCAACTTGCCCACTAGTCATTGATAGGAGTACTTGTCCACATCTCATCTTCAGGGGAATCACTCAAGCCATGATTGTTACTCTATAGGAGTTGCTGCAGGCGTGCATCCAAGTTCCCAGTCAGAGTAAGCAAATCAAGGATGTACTTTTGTTGAGATATGAAGATTCCTTGATTAGAGTAGGCAAAATCAATCCCTAGAAAGTACTTGAGTCTGCCTAGATTCTTGATATCAAATTCCCTTATAATTCCTGCTTGTAGATGTTGATTTGCCTCTTGATCATCACCTATGACAATGATGTCATCAACATAAACCAGAAGAATAGACTTATTTCCAGTTTCTCCATGTTTTACAAACTTGGTGTGGTCGCCCTGACTTGGTTTATATCCTTGTTCAAGCATGAATTTAGCAAATCTGCCAAACCATGACCTCTGTTTTAACCCATATATGGCTTTGTTCAATCTACAGGTTTTCCTATTAGAATTCTCAAATCCTGGGGGAACTTCCATATATATGATTTCATTCAGATTGCCTTGCAGAAAATTCTCATTGAAGGATATGAGAATTCTCCCAGATTTACAGCGAAGGATATGAGAATTCTCATTGTGTTCATTTTTGCAACTGGAGAAAAGTTTTCAAAGTAATCCACCCCATGTGTTTGAGTGTACCCTTTGGCCTTATGTCTTTCAATAGTGCCATCAGATTTGTATATGACAACCGTTTCACCCTTGGGTAAATGCACAATATCCCAAGTTTTGTTCCTTTCTAAGGCCTTCATTTCTTCTTTCATGGCATTAGACCATTTTGCATCAGCAATGGCCTCTTTCACATTCTTTGGCATGCCATCTTTGTGAAGGTTCAATAGAAACTTCTTGTGATTTTGTGAACATTTCTTATAAGATAAGAAGGTTATCATGGGATGCTTTGTGCATTGTTCCTTTCTCTTTCTTAGTGCTATAGGTAGATCATCTGGTGTGTCATCAGAACTTTCAGATTCACAATTTTCATAAGATGAATCTGAGTCTGAATGAATTACAAAGGAAGGCAGACTGAAGATAAATAGCTCCTAAAAGACTAAAAGAGAATCCCATTCTATTACAACTCTTTGATTTTAGGGATCCCCATTAAAACAAAATTAAGTGACTTAATGGCAGAATCACAATTAATGACAGAATCACATCTTTCTGTCATTGTTACACATTTTATTAATAACGGAAAACCCTACATAGATAAAAATATGGTATAAAGACAAAAACACCCTTATTTCTCACACCCACCTCAAGTAGAGCATGGATATTGATCATGCCAACTTGCTTGTGAAGTCTTCAAAGTTCTGTTTCATCAAGGCCTTTGTGAGTCCATATGCAGTCTGCTGAGCTGATGGCATAAAAAGGAAACATATGTCCATCTGCAACCCACCTCAAGTTGTGCATGGATGTTGATCATGCTCAACTTGCTTGTGAAGTCTTCAAAGTTCTGTTTCATTAAGGCCTTTGTGAGTCCATCTGCGGTCTCAAGTTGAGCATGGATGTTGATCATGCTCAACTTGCTTGTGAAGTCTTCAAAGTTCTGTTTCATTAAGGCCTTTGTGAGTCCATCTCATGGTCTCGCTGAAATGATGGCATAAAAGGATATACATATGTCCATCTCATAATTCTGTTGAGCTGATGGCATAAAAAGGATACATATGATTCCTCCTTCCAGCTTTTCCTTGATGAAGTGCCTATATACATCAACATGTTTGGTCCTGTCATGTTGGACATGATCATTGGCAATGGCAATTGCCGACTTGTTATCACAGAACAACTTTATGGGCAATTCTGGATTCAGATTTAGGTCTTCCAATATCCTCTTTATCCACAATCCCTCACAGGTCTCCAGTGCCATTGCACTAAACTCGGCTTCTATTGTACTTGTAGCCACAATAGACTGTTTCTTGCTTCTCCAGGTCACCATATTCCCCCAGACAAAGGTGCAATATCTTGTTGTTGATCTCATTGCCTTTGGACCCAAATTTCAATCAGCATCTCAGAATATCTCAATGTTCTTTTTTTCTCGCTCTCTTGAACAAAGAAGCCAACCCCTACAATCCCTTTGAGGTATCTCAGAATCCTCCTTAATGCCTGATAGAGAGTTTGCCTGGGTGAGTGCATGAACTGGCTGACAGCTCCCACAACATATGAGATATCTGGCCTTGTGTGTGCCAAGTAAATTAGCTTCCAAACTAGCCTCTGATATTGTTCTCTATCCCCTTACAGTCCCTTTGAGGTATCTCAGAATCCTCCTTAATGCCTGATAGAGAGTTTGCCTGGGTGAGTGCATGAACTGGCTGACAACTCCCACAACATATGAGATATCTGGCCTTGTGTGTGCCAAGTAAATTAGCTTCCAAACTAGCCTTTGATATTGTTCTCTATCCATCTTTTCTTCAGTTTCAGAGTCTGTCAATTTCAGATTAAACTCAAGACCCTGTTTGGTTTCGGGTTGGATTGGGGTTGGATTGAGTCATGAGAGAGAAAATAAAATAAAACAAGGTAAAGTAATGATTATAAAGTTGAAATGTTATATTGAAATTTGTATAGATGAAGAAACGATTGGTGAGAGAAATTTAATGAAATATTATATTGATAAAGTAATGGTTGAATAGTGTAGGTAGTGAATAAAATGAATTGATTAATATTATTTTATTTGTTGATAGTGAAATGATTGGTGAGAGAAATTATAACAAAATAATAAATTTAATAAAATAATAGTAAATAAGATAGTGGGTGAATAAAATATTGAGTTTGATCCAAATGGATCCAACCCAGCCTGAAACCAAACAGAGGTTGGGTGTACTGGCAGGTTTGCGGCCCATCATACCTGTCTCCATCAAGAGATCCAGTACATATTTCCTCTGGGACACCACCATGCCCTTCTCTGATTTTGTTACTTCCATCCCTAGGAAATACTTCAACTTTCCTAGGTCTTTAATCTCGAATTCTCCCCTTAGTTGATTCTTCACCAGCTGAATCCCATACACATCATCCCCTGTCAAGATGATGTCATCCATATATACCACTAACAGAACCATCCTCCCATCTGGAGCTCTTTTCACAAAGAGAGTGTGGTCGGAATGACCTTGTTTGAACCCAATCTTTAGGAGGAACTGTCTAAATCTGTCAAACCAATCCCGGGGGCTTTGCTTAAGTCAATATAGTGACTTTTTCAACCTGCATACTCTCCTTGAGTCTGTATGATTCAGTCTTGGGGGTAGATTCTTCCTCCTTCAGGTTACCATGGAGGAAAGCATTCTTCACATCCAGTTAATAAAGTGGCCATTCCAGGTTGATTGCTACAGAAAAACAATTCTGACTGTGTTGAGCTTGGCCACTGGTGTGAAAGTCTCAGAATAGTCAATCCCACTTGCAACCTACTGGTTTCTTCCTACATGGAAGATCAACAACTTCCCAAGTGTCGTTCTTCTCCAGAGCTTTGATTTCCTCCTGGACCGCTGCCCTCCATTTAGGCACATCTAGAGCATCCTGAATATTTTTAGGAATGGTGTGTTTGGAGACACTAACTAGAAAGGCCTTATGAGGGGGAGACACATTTCTGTAGGATAGGTAGTTTTGAATTGGGTATTTGGGGTGTTTAGTGCACTCTCTGATAGGCTTTCTGAATGGGAACATCAATGAGGAGTTTCTCGATTTTGCTTTTGATAAGAGTGGATGTTTGGATAGGGTCAATATGAGGATTAGTGGATGTTTGGATAGGGTTAGTAAGTTTGAGGATTAGTGGCTTCTCTTTGTTTGGAGGAGCTGAGTTGTTTGGAGGGACTGCTGGATTCACCCTACTGGTTTGTTCGGGTGAATTTGGTTCAGGATCTTGTAACACCTCTGTGCCAATGCCTTTATTAGGATATCTTCCGAAGTAGGTTTTTCCCTGGAAATCAAGTACAACATTAGGAGTTCTAGGGTTTGACTCCCCAGAATCATGTTCATCATCAAGTCCAAGTGTTAAGTTATTAAATGGTGGCATGCTGGTTACATCAGTCCCATCACTATTGTACTGATAATCAGACCCAAGATCTATTAGTGTCAAAGCATCTATACCCCTTCCTATTTGCAGAATATCCCACAAAAACACACTTATCAGATCTTGGGTCAAGTTTGCCCTGGTTGTATGTTTGTGTGAAGGCCACACGTCCAATCACTTTAAGGGGAAAATCTTGACTAGTCTGGTGTTTGGAAAAAGCTTTTAAGTTCATCAATGGGTTTTTAAAAACTCAGTACTTTAGAGGGAAGGCTGTTGTTTAGATATACTCCCGTCAATAGGGCTTCACCTTATAGGTATTTAGGACTATTAAAGGCCAGCATAAGGGATCGCACCACCTCAAGTAAGTGTCTGTTCTTCCTCTCAGCCACACCATTTTGTTGTGGTGTGTTGACATGTGTTGACAATGTCTTTATAATATTCAGATCCATTATCCGTCCTTAATATTTCAATTTGACAGAATTGAGTACTTATCATGTTGTAAAACTAAATAAATGCACTTTATTTAGTTTCAATTATTTTCCTTTTATTAGTGTCAAAGCATCTATACCCCTTCCTATTTGCAGAATATCCCACAAAAACACACTTATCAGATCTTGGGTCAAGTTTGCCCTGGTTGTATGTTTGTGTGAAGGCCACACATCCAATCACTTTAAGGGGAAAATCTTGACTAGTCTGGTGTTTGGAAAAAGCTTTTAAGTTCATCAATGGGTTTTTAAAAACTCAGTACTTTAGAGGGAAGGCTGCTGTTTAGATATACTCCCGTCAATAGGGCTTCACCTTATAGGTATTTAGGACTTTTAGAGGCCAGCATAAGGGATCACACCACCTCAAGTAAGTGTCTGTTCTTCCTCTCAGCCACACCATTTTGTTGTGGTGTGTTGACAATGTCTTTATAGTATTCAGATCCATTATCCGTCCTTAATATTTCAATTTGACATGGAATTGAGTACTTATCATGTTGTAAAACTAAATAAATGCACTTTATTTAGTTTCAATTATTTTCCTTTTATTAGTGAAAGCATCTATACCCCTTCCTATTTGCATAATATCCCACAAAAACACACTTATCAGATCTTGGGTCAAGTTTGCCCTGGTTGTATGTTTGTGTGAAGGCCACACATCCAATCACTTTAAGGGGAAAATCTTGACTAGTCTGGTGTTTGGAAAAAGCTTTTAAGTTCATCAATGGGTTTTTAAAAACTCAGTACTTTAGAGGGAAGGCTGTTGTTTAGATATACTCCCGTCAATAGGGCTTCACCTTATAGGTATTTAGGACTTTTAGAGGCCAGCATAAGGGATCGCACCACCTCAAGTAAGTGTCTATTCTTCCTCTCAGCCACACCATTTTGTTGTGGTGTGTTGACACATGTGTTGACAATGTCTTTATAGTATTCAGATCCATTATCCGTCCTTAATATTTCAATTTGACATGGAATTGAGCACTTTTAACCTCTTTTTTATCCTTTAGTAGGTATACCCAAGTTAAACGTGTGTGGTCATCTATAAAAGACACAAAGCATTTATTTCCATTCACGGTTTTATGTCTTGTGGGACCCCAAACATCACTGTGAATGAGAGTGAATGGTTTGGTGGGTTTATAGGGTTGTGGAACATAAGTGTTTCGTTTGTGTTTAGTTAAGTCACACACTTCGCATTGAAAGTTTGACACCTTTTTATTAACAAAGAGTTTAGGGAACAACTTCTTTAAATACCCAAAGCTGGGGTGACCTAACCTAGCATGCCAAATCATGACTTCGTTATTGGACATAATAGAAGTGTTGTAACACTTGATTCTAGGGTCAACCTCAGTTTTGACCATATCTTTTTCCTCAAATATGTAGAGGCCATCTTGCACCTTAGCATTGCCAATCTCCTTCCTCAAATGCACCTCCTGAAACTTACATTCAGCAGATGAGAATATTAAGTTACACTTGGTCTCCGAGACCAACTTACGGACAAATATAAGATTACAAGACAACTTAGGTACATGAACTCCATGGAGGGTAATAGAGGGTGAGATAATGATGGACCCTTTCTCAGAACAATAGGTCATATGGTCTGTTGCACCTGAATCAATGATCCAGTATGCTCCAGACATAGGATTTCTAGCAGAAAAGGCAAAGGTGTTACCTGAGTCTGCAAGGTTGAATTTAGGGGCTGTATGGCTGGTGATGAGTTGGGTAATGTGCTCCAGCTGCTCCTTGGTGAATGGCATTGATCCAGAAGTTTCCTGATCTGGTTCTAAAGACACCTGGTTTGCCCTACTTGTTTCTCCACCAGTTGCTCCACCATGCCATCTTGGCTTCCAGTGTGGGGATGAGGTCCCTCCTCTTATATGAGTTTGGGTCTAGATTTTCCACAAAATCCCTTAGGGATAAAACTAATTAAACTAAATACAAGATTAACTAGTAAAAAGGGACTTAGGGAAAAAGTATTAGGACTAATCAGACATGATGACATGATGATGTCTTGATTAATTCTAACAGTATATATGTTTGTATTGCCAATTTTGCTACTGAGTTTGAGGAAAAGAGCGGGAAAAGAGTGGGAGGTATAGGCTTTGTTAGGACATCAACAACTAGAGAAGATGATGGAACATGTTGAAGGGTGATATCCTTAGAGTCAATCCTTAATACAATGCATGTCTATCTAACATGTTTGGTTTTATAATCTTGGATAGGCTTCTCTGCCATTACGAGAGCTGATGTGTTGTCACTGAGCAGTTTGATGGGAAAAGGGTTGTTGATTTTGATATCTGACAGAAATCTTCTCATCCATATACCTTCACATATACCAAGTGCAAGGGCCTTGAATTACCCAGCACTACTGGGCACAATTGGTTGCTTCTTACTTCTCATTGTCACCAAATTACATCAATAGGATTAATACCTTATAATTGACCTTCTGTCGGCCAATCAGCATCAGTGTAGATGGTCGCAGCTTTGCAGTCCGATTTCCCAATAGGATTAATACCTTAGATTTGAGATACTTTAGGATTGTGTAAACTGCTTGCCAGTGCTTAGAGTTAGGATGATGCATGAATCTGCTGACCAAACTGACTGCAAAACCGACATCTGGTTTGGTATGAGCAAGGTAGATCAGTTTGCTAACCTGTCTCTGATATCTATCTTTGTCAATGGGAGAAGAATCGGGCATACATTTCTGCATCAGTGGGAGAGGAGACTTGTTTGCTGCCAAGCATCCCCGCCTCTTTGGGAAGATCCATGAGATATCTCTGTTGAGATACAGATATTTCATCTTGCTACTTCCATTCCCAGGAAGTATTTTAGGGAGCTGATGTCTTTCTTTTCAAATTCCTTTGCCAAGCATCCCCAGTTATTATAATGTCATCAACATATACGATTAGTAGAATTATTTTTCTATTAGAATGCTTAGTAAACATAGTATGATCAGAGTTGCATTGCCCAACCTTGTGGAATTATTAAAATTATTATTACAAATATGTTATTTTATCATATTTGGTTAGCCTAATATTCTCTAATTAATTAGGTTAAGGTTGACTTTAATGTTATTACCGCTTGGACATGTTTACAGATGCATTAACCTCTGTCTCTCTTGTGATTGTTAGTATTCTGTTTTTTATCTTTGTATACTACTTGTATATGCTGTAACCTTTACCAAGAAATAAGATTATTCTTTCTTGCAACCTTTGTTCTTCTCGGCTTGCTTCTTTCTTTACATGTTATAGGAGCCCTTCTTGCTCTAAGCTACCGATCTTCTGAAAATGGCTTCAAAAGCTGAAAATACTTCCGCCGAAAGATCTGTTCGATCAGGTTTACCGGTAAACGTCCAATCCTCTATTACCGACCACAAATTAGATGGAAATAACTCTCTTCAAACATGAAGATGTTCATTACCGGCCAGAGGAAAATGGGATATTTACTTGGCATAAGTAAACCACAGAACCAAGTGATCCTAAATTTGAAATATGGGATATGGAAAACAACTTGGTCATGTCTCTTATGATTAGGCCAATAACCCCTGAGACTAGTGAGAACTTCATCCTCTATGAGATACCACATGAAATTTGGGCTTATGCTAGGGATCTTTATTCAAATCCAAGATTGCAGGCAATGAGAGTCGAATGTTACTCAGTACTTCAACGTTCTCATAAGGGTCTGGCAACAACTGGATTTGTTTGAAGAAAATACTTGGATGGATGATGATGATGCCTTGAAGTATAAAGAGATCGTGGAAAAGAAGAGAGTCTACAAGTTCCTAATGGGACTAAATGCCTCTCTTGATGATTTTAGGGGCATGATTCTCTCTACAAAGCATCTACCTTCTCCGTAGACAGTTTTTTCTAAAGTAAAACATGAGGAGAGCATAAGGAGTTTGATGCTTAAAAGAGTCGATCATACCCTTGATAGTTCTGCTTTCATTTCCAAATCACAAACCATTTAGAAAGTAAGTGAAGAACCTGCTCTGTCTGTTAAAGGTCCATCTCTATGGAACGATAACAGTGATGAACCTAGAAACGAAAAGTTTTGGCATGATCACTGCAAAAGATCAAACCACACAAGGGAGAATTTTTGGAAGATGCATGGAAAACCTGAGAATTGGAAGTCTCACAAGCATGGAGGAAATGAGAAAAGTGGGAGGCATGTCAAATGTGATGAAAGAACTTCTAGTGGTTCTGCTTTTAGCAAAGAACAACTGGAAGCTCTGAAAGCTTTCCTAAACCAGCAAATCCCTGGTTTTGACTCTGGTTCTATAGGTCAGACATATACTCTTCATAACAAAAGACTCGATCCTGGATCATAGATACATGAGCTTTAGCCCACATGAGTCTGGAACAACCCAAGGTAATTTGGAGAGATACATGAGCTTTAGCCCACCGAGTCTTTGTGAAACTTGAAGAGAAGGGAAATTGGAGATATTTCCCTCTTCTTCGGCTGTGTTTGATGGAGATCCAGTGGATTGAATAAAGGTAGTGCTACTCAATTCCTCTGTGATGGCTGCTCGCTAGTTCACCTTTGAGCCATAGGGTTTTAGAAGAACCTATGCTACGATATCATGTTGAGTTAAAATAGAACAAAAATTGTGATAATTTTATTGATTGAAAAAACTGAATTTCAACCTAGGCTTGCAGTCTTAGTAAATAGGCCGTAGGACCTTTACCTTAGCCGACTAGAGGACTTGCTAGACTGAATAGGAAAAAAAATATTCTCTTATGTTTAGTGAATTCACATTCATTGCATTTGAGTTTTTCAATATCAATGCCCTTAAACATTACATGAAACAACTGTTTTTAAACAAGAAAAGAATGATGTCTAAGCTTACGATCATACAAACATATTTTATAATAATAACCAGTCTTGGTTTAACAGGACACAGTTTAATAACGTCTTCCTTTCTTTTCAGCTTTCCGAAGTGAAGAAAAGAATGTCTAAGCTTTACAATCATAGAAACATATTTTATAATAATAACCAGTCTTGGTTAAACAGGACACAGTCTGATAAGGTCCAATCTTCTTCATTGTGGTTAGCTCTTAAATCACACATAAGAAAGTTTTCAGCAGATGGGTTTCTACCTCCTTTATCATATCTCTTATGATAGAGACGTTTCGATTATGGTTTCAACGGCTAGTTAGGACAGATTAACACTTAAGGAAACCCGATAGAAATTAGGGAAAAGACTAGCAACTAATAAGCCATATTTTGAGATTATAAAACCACATAATTCACAGCATATTCTAATAGCTATCTTCCCCAAGGAACTCAAAGAAAAAATTAACTTATGATGAGGCATAAGTTCTGAAATTGTACCTTCTTTGGAGCTTTCTTACTGAATCTCTTCCATTTCTTGTCAACAGTGTTGGAATCTTCATTAGAGGCAGAATTGGAATTCTGCAACCAAAAAATCGATTTAATTAAATTGTCTCAATTTTGTATCGTAAGCACTGTATATTTAACGTCGATTAGAGTAACCTATACCTTGCTCTTCCCATAATGTTCTTGGCTAATGTGAAATTGCATCTCAGCTAAGCTTGTGAACCCCTTGCCGGATGAACAACGGTACGCAGCGTTCTCCAGTTTCACTTTGCTTTTTTGGAACCCGCCATCGTCGCACAGATTGGACGCAGATGCAATTTAGGGTTTTAGGGGATATGGAATTTAGGAGGCTGTTAAGGTATATGTAAAATTTTTTTTATTTTATTTAAATTTTTTTTTTGTAATATCCGTAAATTACATTTTACTAAAAGTAAACAGAATTATTAAAGAAAGGGCAAAAGAAACTTTCATCACCGAAACGTTTTGACAAACTGGCCCCTAATCAAATTTTCAGTAACAAATTATCTCTAATTGGTTCTTTTTTTTTTTGTAACATATTGACCCCTAATCAAATAAAATATATTATATTGGTCCCTATATTATGCCGAAACATTGTTTTGATCATTTGTTGCTACTCCCGGAGATGATCCTGGAGTCGTTTTTTATCGTTGTTTTTTGCATTGAACTCCAAAAAATAAGAGACGTGTTTGTGTGACCAAACGAAAAAAAAAGGGGGGTTTTGATACCGAAATGTCCAATACAAATGGAGAACCGACAATATGTTACTAAAAAAACAGTTTATGGGTCAGTTTGTGTGAAAAAATTGCTATAGGGCCCAAATGTTACACTCGTAATAGTTTAGGGGCTCCATGGCAAAAGGCATTGGAATTTCATTATTGTAACATTTTGACTCTTAAACTATTTTTTGTAGCAAACCTGCCACTAATCAAGTTTTCAGTAATAAATTAGCCATACTAGTTTTTTTTGTTGTTAACATATTCGCCTCTTCCTTTCAAAAAAACATTTTCGCCTCTAATCAATTGAAAAGGTTATATTGGTTTCCAGTACATTATGCAAAAACAATGTTTTGATCGTTTGTTACTACACCAGGAGTTGATTCTGAAGTCGCTTTTTAATCTCGTTTTTTGCGATGAACTCCAAAAACTAAGACACGTTTGAGTGATCAAACGTTAAAAAAATACGGATTTTGATACCGAAATGGCCAAGGCCGTCAATTGCACAAAGTGAGGCCTTAAGCCTAATGTTCTCCATCGGGGTCCTGACAATTTTACTCTTACCTTTTTTTTTTTTCTTTTGCACACGACTATCTATATTTCAAGAACTAAAATCAAATAAATACGTAAACCACCTAAAAATATTTTTATCATTAAATATTTTTTATTTGAAAATAAACATTAAATATTTGTAACATAAAATTGTATCACTTGTCTTCCAACATTCTTAGACAAATTTTCAACCACTAAATTCAAGTTTTAGTTTGACAGTCATTGACCACCATAAAATATATCACATTCTTAAGAGAAAACCACTAATTAAAGTAACACATCCCTTATAAAATTAAAGTAACACATGGTGAAAAGGATTAAAATTTTGATTTCATGTCATTTTATGAACCATACACTCCATTATCAAAATGGGTAAAGATGGGGAAGAACTAACTAAAACAGAACCTAAATTACCTAATGAATATAGACCATCGGTTTAGCATGCCTGGAAAATTGGAAGTATGAAACTCATCCAGAGATCAATTAAAAGGTCAATATAGAGGAAGGAGAAAAACCTTTAGTAAATGTTATGAGTTTGATATTTGATGGAGGGTTGTGGTGGCCAACTAGGGTTAGCTATTTCGAGGGTTGGCAATTACCATCATTTTTTTTACCAACCGAATCAATTTGGTGATAAAATTTTCATCCGTCTCCATCTTCAAAGTTGAATGGTACAAAAGAGGGAGCCAGTGTTTTCTAACATTCTTTTATTTTTATTTAGTTAAAGTCTAAAGATTCAATCTCTTGCCAGACTTTCTTTGTGAATCAGCTACGAATACAAGATGAGTGAGGTAGAACATAAAAGAAGGCCGGAAGGTAATTTGACCCTCAAAACATGGTCAAACTAAATAAGCATACACCTAAATGTATGATGTATCCCGCCTAATAGTACAATACAAATAGAGCACGGATAATCTGTTACATTTGGGGCAGACCTTAGGCCATGGTCTGGTAGGTCTCCTCTACGGACGGGTCTGAATTGGCCAATACAAATAGAGCACGGATAATCTGTTACTAAAAAACAGTTTAGGGGCCACACTACAAGAAACTTGGCCTTTTGTGAGGAAAATTGGATGACGGGAGGTAATCCCGTCATTGAAAGGTACATTTAGTGATGAATTTTTTTAAACTTAACTAAAAGGTAACTGTTAATGACGAAATAACGATTCCCATTATAGTTGATTACAAATCCCGTTATTATACATTAACACAAAAGTAATCCGCTCATTGCTTATACCAAAACCTAACAATATATACATTTTTCTTGAAAACCAATCAATATACATGTTTTTCAAAACTTATATCAATTTTTTTAACGGGGTTTGAACACTGGTTTCCATGAGACATTATAGTCTAGCTCACTACTAGATCAATGCACCTTGTGCCTTATATCAAATTTAGATGATACTTAAAATACGTAATACTTTACATTTCATTATAAAATAAGGAAAAATGATTCAACTATAACAATTAAGTGTAAACACATTTTTTTACCATTAATGATAATAATATAAAAACCATTAATTTATATTGTGTAGAAGCATGTGTTGTATCATAAGAAAATTACCTTTACAATTCCATCCTTTTCCCGTCTCCCTGTATCCCAAAACACTTCCGCCGCCTCACTGCCCTCCTGCCTCGCCGCCTCGCCGCCTCGCTTTCCTTCAATCTAGCCGCCTCTCCTACTCGTTTTCTTTCAACCTCCCCGCCTCTCCACCTTGCCGGCTCGCTTTTCACCGCCTTTCCGGCTCGAATTCTCATCGCCTTGTTGGCTCGAATTCTCACCGCCTTTCCACCTCGTCGCCTCACCGCCTCGTCTCTTCGCCGCCTCGATCTCCGACAGCTGCTATGTAACTATACCAGCACCTACAAAGCACGATCTTCTTTCCAGATCATATGTTCGGCTAGTGACGAACTTCACATTTATAGACCGAAATCAATTTAATTTCATGAACAAGGTAAGTGCCATCTTGAATCTGGTATCAAAATCATTGTTTCCTGTTAAGATTTATTTGATTTTACATATTTTTATTAATAATAATCCTTGTTAAAAATTTATAATGGTGGGTCCTTTGTTGACAAAGGTTATCACTTTGTTTAGTCTTCACTGTATATGTTTTGTGCATCTGGGACGATGGTATTGGGTTGGGTTTACTTGACTAGTGGTTCCTTGGTATGTGATCGAATTGCTTGGCTATATAGTTTCCTCACAATTTCATTTATTCTCTTTCCTAATTTCAGTGTCAAATCCATTTTCTTAGGTTCTTTGATTAGTTCAAGTAGCCCACTATAATTTATTTATCATGATATATTGATCTCTTGTTAAATTTTCAGAGGTCATACAAGTGATGGTTATTATATTGGAGCAGAATCAAAAACCATGTAACAGGCAGTTGGACATAAGGTAGCAGAATAAAAAACAAGTAGATAATAGCACATTGGTGTTCAGTATCAATGTTACATGAACGCAAAAGAGGTTCGCCCTGAATCTTGTGTCCAGATGACTCGGTGGTCGCGAGTCTAAGATAATGTTGTTTGAGCCTTGTCTTTCTTAGAATCAAGTTTATGTTGTTGTTTTGCGATCTTTTCAGACGTGCAATGCTGTCATGACATTTAACTTATTGTTAGACTACGCTTACATTATACCTACACATTTTACATGGTAGTTGTTAGCTATGTGGTATACAACTAAGTCATTACTTGAGTTTTAGTGATTCATTCGTGCTATGTTATGGTAGCCTTGTTTACAATGCTGAAATTGTGTTATGATGGTTGATATGTATGGCAGCTTTAGTTGGGTTCTTTATTTGTGTCATGGTGTTTGTATTGAGTATTGACGGCGTTATACAATCATTCGATTTCCTGTAGTGGTGCTGAGTGTGGCTGCACTATGGTTCTATGGTGATGTGCTGATGGTCTTCTTTTGGATTCATTGTCTTGTGTTGAGGAATTCTTTTGTTGGTCTTACATTTATAAGTGTTTGATTGTTTCAAAATAATTGTATTGTTTGGACTATCGGAGTATTGCTCTACTATTATGTTCTGAGATTGTGCAAAATGCTTGCATAGAATTGAACTTGTTATTACTTATTACCTTCTTACTGTTGTGGAATAAACAATGTTTTCAATAAACTTGCCGGAACATCAATATGCATTTCACTTTTTACTGTTATTGAAGAGTGTATTTAGACATGGTTGAAACAAATCCATGCTCAAAGGTAATTTTTTAGTGATTTGCAGCCAATTCATGTAAATTGTTTATGTATCATTTGAGATTGTATAGAAAGCTTATTATTCTACTTATTCTGATTACTTATTAATTGTGGAATAGCTGCATTTTGATAGAAAAATGTTCTTAAGAATGCTAATTGAAGATTTGATATTACTCTTGTAGTTGTTACTTTCCTCGGAGCAATGATTGGAGCTTTGATTGACCAAGAAACTAAGAGCGGGTATGTTAGTAGGAAGCTGTCGGAAGCAATTTCTGGTGCAGTTTTTGCATTAAGTTTTTGTATTGAAGTTATTGAATCAAGAATTTGTTGCCTTCTGTATTTGGTAAGTATCTCATATTATTCTTTTCATCATTTATAAGAAAAGAGTGAGCATAAATGTGTAGTTCAGTTCTATCCTTTTTCTTTTAATCCTTTGGTGGATAGTTATTTGCAATTATCTTGAACTTATGCATATTGATGTTCCAGCAAGTTTACAAATAGAAGATGCTGCCAGCTTTTGATGGTAGTAGTTTTGAGATGTTGAGCAAATGGTATATGATAGCCTCACCAGAAAAGAATTGTTTGAACTGAATGTCTGGCCTTAAACAATGTCTGTCTGTTAATGGTATGTGCAGTGTAGGTTTTGTCTTAAGGCATCGAGAATGTCAAGGCTATCTACTGGAACGATCAAGCATATAAAGCTTTGGAACAATTAGAAGTAAGTTCACTACTTTTATTCTTGTGCCCTGTAGATTTTTGTATTTATTGTGAAGTGTACACTTTTTTAATTATAAAATTTCTATATACTTCTCTAAATTTTTTTGTAATTACAGAATGTTTTTTTTGAACAGTAATTACAGAATGTTGATTCTTACTTGAGCAAAGCTCATGAAATTTCTTTAGATTATGAAATTATTGCTGATGTATTATAAGATATTTTACCTGATTTGATCAACTCTCTGTTCATTGTAGTTTTCCATTCGAATTTAATGCCATGACAGCTGGAGCAGCATTATAGTAGTAGTACTACTACTGCTACTCAACAATTGCTCTATACACTTTGTTGTTCTTCAACCGTTTGGAAGTTGTTCCTGATTTTATCACTGATATAATGATGAAAAAGAAAAGTGAATAAAAGAAGTTGGTGGGAAAGTCTCAAGAGGTATGCGCTTTATTTCAATTTAGTGTTTTGAGGAAGCTTGTCGTGAATCCTGGTCATTCTCCCACTAATTTCCATGTTCGAAGATCGTGTATGTTCCTGCCATGCTTAGTTTTTCACATTAGTCATAGGATTGACAATTGACGAAATAATTGAGGAGGAGTCAGCAGTGTTATCTGAAATTTAAAGCAATGAAAGTTCACCAAAGTCTTTTATGCCAAAGCCATGCGAGTCCAGTGCTCTGGCCCTGAATGAACCGAGCACACTTGGTGGCTCTTCATCAACAAGTGATGATTGAGTGGATGCTTTATAAGATGATCCTGAATCTGTTAGGTAAATGAGATTGCATTTATCAGTCTCGGTTTCTTACAATATTACTTTGTTGCTATTCTAATATAATAAGAGAAGGAAAGATAAATGCACCCGAGGCCACAATAGTACATTACAGCCTCTTCGATGCTCATCTTTGTAGTAGGCTACAGTACATGGTAGCGATTTTCCCAACTCTATTGCTTTTGAAACATCAAATTTTAGTGAATTATCATAACCACTCTTAGTGCACACTTTGACTGATTCCTTTAATTATATGAGTGCTGCATAACATGGTTTGATTCAGAATGCATTGAGTGTCTTTAGAATTGCCTTGAATGAATCACATGGCGTACGTATACATCATTTCTGGTTTTACTTATTGTATAATTTTTGACAGATTCTAGAACGTTTTCTTACACCTTTTAGACTTTGTTCAATGCTTCTTTCTAGGTTCTACGCATTTTTGAAGCCGTTGAATCCGAACTGAGCAAGGTGATTTTATCATCTTTACTACAATATCAATTTCACAACATGGTGTGGAACCCCTTCAGGCACTTAAAGAGTGCTGGTCAGAAGGTAATGATTCTTAAAGTCTTCTTTTATTTACTTTGACTTGTATGAAATTTTTGTCCAAAAATTGTGCAGCCGGTCCTAATTTCATACAAAGTGAATCACGTGATTGAGCCAACGATTGTGAGATTTAGAACAGTCCCTGGAAAGAAACTGAAGATGAAAAGCACATTTGTCTATGCACGACAAATGCATTGGACTCTGTGCCTGGTTTATTGTATGATATGCTTCACAAAGAGGTAATTGCATTGAGGAGAGCTGGTCTAGAAAATAATCAAAGCCTTATAAGGATGATGCACTCGGTTTGTTTTCTTTTCCTGTGCTTTTGCAATCATAACGTAATATGCATTTTCATTCTGAGTTGGAATTTTGTTTTTTAATAGATGTTAGCAAAGAAAGTATATGCTCTAACAAAGGCATTGGAGGTTGAAGCTAAGAAATATGAGAAGTGACATTGCAATGATGAAGGAGCAGGTTGTTGTTATGTGTGTAGTGAAAGATCATCAAAGCAAAGGAAAACAGCATGGGAACTCAAAAGGTCTGGTTATAAGCTCTTATTTGCTGCCCAGAACATTCAACTCTTTTTGATATATACATTATTTTCTTGTTGTGTTCAGTTTTGTGATAGTGCCATTAATGCAACAGGTAAAAATTGTAGTTAGTATTTGGTAATGAGCATTGCAAACATAAATGAAGACATCAGGTAAATTTAGCTTGTGATTTTTTCCGTACTGTTCATATTCTATTTTCATCCTGGTTCATTTTAGTCTAAGGATGGACGTTTATTTTTGTTATGATGGACTTATTTAGCGAACTGATTCGCGATTCATTATTATCTGTAGATTTCATTATCAAACGCACGAGAGGCATATGACCTTATAATGATGGGAAGTCTTTCCATTATATCATGATTTAATGAATGGAAAATGACTAAAGTGGGGGGATATGTCCTCATTAAACTATTGTGTTATGAGGGGAAAATGACCCTATAATGAGGGTATATGTTATCATCAAATCATGATTTAATGACGGAAAATGGATTTATAATGAGGAAATTTATTGTGATTAAATCCTTATTTAATGATGGAATATACTGTCATTGAATGTGTTATACAATTAATGACGGGAAATGATTCCTGTCATTATTACCTTTAACGGCGGAGGCAGCAATAAAGGGATATTTCCTGTCATTAAAAGCATTTAACGACAGGAATTCCTCTTATTAAAAGTCGGTTTTCGTGTAGTGCCAGTTTATTAAAAAAAATAGTTAAAGGGAATAAATTTTACCATCGTAATAATTTAGGGCCTCTGGTATCTTTTGCCTTAAGAGAAGGGCAAAAGACATTGGAATAACTTTCATTATCGTAATATTTTGGCCATTAAACTAATTTTTGTAGCAAACTGGCCCCTAATTTTTGTATCATATATTTAACGGCGGATTAAAAAACTCCACGGCAAAATCCTTTCTTAAAATGTTTTTTTTTTTTGAGAAGAAAAATGTTGTTTTTGATAACTAAAAAATAAATGTATTTACGGTGGATCACATCACACCTAAAAGCTCGGGCAAAATACATTAAGTTATCAAAATATTTTGGTTGATGGTGTAACTTAATTTGGATGAAACTATGTTGGATCACATCACACCTAATCTATGTTGGTGTAACTTCATTGTTCCCTTCACCTACGGTGCCACCATATTCAGAAGATTGACTGACCCTGTATTGAGAAACCACAATCTCCTCCTAACACATATGAAATACTGTTTTATTATCGCCAATATAATAGACTGAAAATAACAAATGAATTAAAAATGACAAATGAATAAAAAATGACAAGAATAAACTACATACATGTATTGTAGATTGATCATTTTCAATGGTCGTCTGAATTCCTTGTGTAGAATTATGTCCACAACTTTTCTTATTGTGCCCTTCACCTCCACATTCACTACATTTAAGTGATCTTTGTTGCCTCTTAAGTCTAAATTCACTTGATAGAATTTTAGGCTTTCCTCTTGATCTTTTCTTCGTCTTCGGTGCGGGCTCATCTTTTCCCCTTCTTCTAGCCCTCTCGGGTTTGCCAACATCCCTACCAAGATTTGGTGGATTTGGAGGAATATAACCGGTTGGTCTCCACTCATTTCTTCCATTGATAGGCATTATGACAAGGGCATAAACCTTCTTGTAAGTGTCTCTTCTATAACAAATGTGGGTAAAATCATAGTAATCTAATCCTTCATTAAAAAGTGCACACATAGCATGCTTACAAGGGATACCACTCAAGTCCCACTCCCTACAACCACAAGTTCCTTCTTTAATATCCACAGCATACTTGGAGCCATCAAAGCAATGAATTTGATAGTGATACTTATGTGACTTGATCGGAATGCAGCCCCCCACTTTTTCAATAGCATTATCAATAATTTCCTGAATCTTCGGGCAAAAGGATCCTTTCCACTTCTCCTCACATTTGTCTCGGTTCCTTTGCATTCTCTTCATTAAGTACTCAAATATCCATTCCAACATTGACAAAATTGGTTTCTCTCTTGCCACAAGAATGCAAGAGTTGAAAGTCTCACATCCATTATTAAGCAACGTGTCACATCTTGGAATATCGTTGAAGTATGACTTACTCCATTGTTGAGGTGGTTTATTTTCAAACCACTCAAATGCTTTTTCATTCAATGCTATCATCTCTTCCATCCCCTTTTCAAATGCATTCACCGTAGTTGCCCTAGCTGCTTTCCACAAAGCATTTTTCAAGTCTTGTCCTTTAAAACCTGCACTCTTAAAGTTCTCATGCAAATGCCTAACACAAAATCTATGAGTGGCATTTGGAAACACTTCTTCCATTGCACGAATCAACCCCTTCTGTTTATCACTCATAAATGTCCATTTATAGTCTTCAGAAATATTTAAATCAACCTTCAGCAATGTCAAGAACCACTCCCATGTATGTTTGTCCTCCTTACCAACAACTGCAATTGCAAGTGGGAATGTGTTGTTGTTAGGATCAACCCCCACTGCACTTAGTGAAACCCCTTCATTTGGCCCTTTTAGATGGCACCCGTCTAGCCCCAAAAAGGGTCTACAACCACTTAAAAACCCTTTCTTCAAAGCATCCAAGCACATGTACAACATATCAAATGTAGTATCCCCATTCTCAGCCTCTTTGGTGGTTATTACCAGAGTACTTCTAGGATTACACCTCTTCACCTCCTCCACAAAATCCCACAACAAAGTGTACTGTTCCGAAGAGTCTCCCTCAATGACATCAAGAGCATTTCTTTTTGCTGCATAGGCTTGATAAGGAGAAACGTGACATCTAGTCTTTTCAATGGCATCAACCATAAAGCCTTTTACACTTCTTTTAGGATCACTCTTGAAGTTTTTCAAAAACTTACCATAAATCCATTTGGATCTCATGTTTTTGACATGAAAAGTTCCGGGACAAGAATGCCCAGGAATATTAATCTGAAATGTCAATTCACCAGGAACATTTAAAGCATGAAGTTTCCACCCACAATCTTTGTCAGCACATTTGGCATGCATCCTCAATCTGTCATTTTTTGTAATGTTGATATTCCTATTAGTGCTGACAGCATGAGAGTGTATTGCTTTCTTCTTACTGTTAAAGATCATTCCTAATTCAAATGTTGGCTTATAAAGTTCCACTGTATTGAAAGTAGGGAATTTGTGTTCCCCATCATCATCAGAGTCTTTACCACTATCCAATGCATCATCACACTTCACTACATCCTCTTCTTCATCAGATTCACTACACTCTAAACCCTCATGCACCTTTGGACTCTCTAAATTAGGAAACCATTCCACATCTGGGTCCACATTCTCTGAAAACCATTTGTCATCCAACCCATCCTCATAATCTAGATCGTCAATATCAAAGTCTAAGTCTTCAGTTTCTCCACTAAAGTCCCCACTCTCATTGTTTACACCTACATCTTCTTTCTCGTTGACATCCCCTTGACCACAACCCATATTATCTGCTTCATTGCCTACAGATTGGTTCAACTCATCTACATAAACCACCAATATCTTATCACCTTTCAACTTTTCATCAAATAAGTTACTCAAATCCTTGTCATCCCATATCAAAACAAACCCATCTTTTACATCATAATACAGTCTAAATGGCTCTTTCATTCCATCATTTCTCAGCAAACTACCTAAGATATTAAAGGTCAACTTCTTTCCGAACATTATCAATCGTCATTTGCCTCCCACCAACATACTTCGACCCAGTCCCCGTGTAAAATGTACCGCCATAATGCAAACGTAAAGAGATGCATACAGGTTTCCAAGCTGAAAATTGCATTGAAAAAAAGCCAAGATTTCAAGTTAATACACTGTGGTCCCAAAAAGTAAAAAAAGAAAAGAGAAGAAAAACATGGCTTGTCGGGAAAACACAAACACTATCAAATAGAAAAGAATAAAAAATGACACGTGAACACCTATGGTCCCCAAATCTGGAAAAAGTTGTCGACTTTTTTGAATAAAAAAACAATAATCATCCGCAATAGGTTTAGTCAAATTCTTGTACCCAATTTGCATTTTGTTTGTTTTGCTAAATGGGCTATTTAAAGTTCCCATTTTGGCTTCTGTTCAGCATCAAATTCTACCATCTAAGTTGGAAGGTAAATGTTTGAACTTTAACACGGTAGAAGAATTTCCCAGCTGCCCATCAGAATACTCATGCAAATAAATCACTCACCAACAATCGAAGTATCCAATTTCTTCTGCGGTGCCTTCTCTTTTCCTGCCATCACCTTTGCAGAGCACGAATTCGCAGTTCGAAGAGCACAAATTCGAAATCGAAGCAGCAAATTAGGGCTCAATTGGGTTCGGGTATTGTGGGTTTCATGGGTTCATGGATTTTAGGGTTAATGGGTTCATGAATTTAGGGATGAATTTGATTTTGCAAGAAGAAGAAGATGGAAGAGGAACGGGCTTATTTGCAAACAGTGGGTTTGGTGAATGGTTTGGTGAAAAGTGGAATTGGGGAAAGTAATTAAAGTATGGAAAGTCTTTTTTTCTAGTCAATGGTGTAGAAATGGGACCCCACCGCCACCTAGATCCGACGCGTGGCGTTGACGCTGGTGTCCACATAAGTTTAATTTTGATGATTCCGTCTTTTAATCAACAGAACCCGTGATAGGATAAAAAATCCAAAAAAAAAAAGCCAACTTAGATGACCATTTGTCTTACCTGAGTTGGAGCATTTACTAAAATCCAAAATAAAGCCCAAATTAGAGAACTAAAATCTTAATTTTGTCATAAAAATACTCATCCTTAAATTGGTATTTGGAATACCAAAAGCCCTATATTAATGAATTGATTTAGGGTAACATAGAATACTAGTGAAACAATGGCTAAATTACAATTTTGATCTTCAATTAGATATCGCGTTTTCGATTTTGGTCTCGCTTTTTCTTGGCGACAATTTTAATCACTGTAAGTGGTGCTTTTTTTTGCAAAAATAGTCACGAGCGCTGGAAAGACCACTTACGCGACTAAAATTGTCGCCGAAAAAGACCAATTTTAGTCCCGTAAGTGGTCTTTCCGAGTTCGCGACTATTTTTGCAAAAAAAAAGACCACTTACAGGACTAAAATTGTCGCTGAGAAAACCAGACCAAAATCGAAAACGCGTCTGCTCAGAAGAGACCAAAATCAGAATTTAAATTGCGAAAACAATAGTAAAATTAACGTATATTGTTTACTACCATTTTGGTCTTTGCGCTCTTCTTCTTTTTTGAGCTTCTTTTCTTCCACTTTAGGTTCATTGTTGCTGTGAATGAAAAACGAGTTATAACTATATGTTTCCAATTGATTCTAATATGGGAATGAAAAACGATTTAAAACTATGAGCACCTTTGATCTTTTGGCCCCGGAGCGCCTGCGCCACCATCGTCTCCCTCACGATGAGGACCATGATGCTTGCGCACATGTTTTAAAAATTCAGCTACGCTTTTAAAACCTGACAAGTCGCAAGTTTTACATGTATAAGTCATCCTTATCTAGCACAGATGTTCGTTCTCTGGAGTCTCACCTTTATGGTGTAGCAAGCTGGGAAGAAGGGAGTGAGAAGAGAGCGATGAAGAAGCTGTGCTTATATAGCAATTTTTTTTTAAAGCCATTTAAAAAACCTCATAAGTGAATTAAATATTTGATGGAAAATGAAATAGACGTGTGAAAGGGATTCTCTCTCTATGAGAGCTTTCTCTCTCTCCTTGTGAGAGTCCTCTTCTAGCTCACTCTCCTTCTCTGTTTTCACCTTGCATGTTTACCTTTCTTCAACCTTTTCTGCAATTGGCTTTTTTCCTCAGCTCCAATCCTCCTAGATTTCCTTCTCTCATGGAAAATTTGCTGGAAGAACGTTTTAAAAACTTCACCTTCTCCGAAGTCGAAAGTTGTGGTGTTATTTTGCCTCCAGAAATCGCCAAATCGGCCGAAGACAAATGCCTTAGGAGTGTGGTTTGCAAGGTCTACTCAGATAAGCCAGTTAATTTCAAGGGGATGGAAAATGTCTTGAACCTCATCTGGGATTTTACAAGAAACTTCACTCTGAAAGGTATAGGTGTAAATAAATTTCAAATCTTTTTTGAAAATGGTGAGGATGTTGATCGTGTCATGGCTGGTTGTCCCTGGTTCTTTGAGAACTTTCTGATGGTAATTAAAAGATGGAAGCGAGGATTGAGACGGATAGCCAAGCTTTTAACTCAGACCAATTTGGATTCAACTTTGGAACATCCTTCAATGTGCTCAAAATCTGCAATCAAGCATATCTGCATGTCTTTTGGCAAAGTGTTGAGAGTCGATCTCCAGCTTCCAACAAAGATGCAAGGTAATTTCTTTAGGTGCTTAGTAGAAATTGACCGCACTAAGCCTCTTCTTAGGGGTATGTTTGTCACATTGTAGAATGACAAAATTTGGGTGGACTTTAGATATGAAAGTTTGGCCTTTTTTGCTTCTATTATGTGTAATTGGACATGCTTCCTGTTCTTGTTATGCTAAAGGCCTGGACCTAAAAGGGACATCTACAAAGAAGAACAGCTTTGGAATTTGGCTTAAGGCCCTTCAAGCAAAATTTCTGGGCATAAAGATAAGACAAAAATGGCTCATTCAAGATCTCGATCACTCGAAATCTCAAATAATAGTGATGTTATGCCCGGGCAAAGAAGAATCAAGAGATTGGACAATTTCCGGAGGGTCTAGTGATTCTCGAGCATGCATGCAAGTTCGTCATTTCAGATTTTATTCAAAACTTAATCAAAAGTGGTTTTTGCCCACCTCACAACAATTTGAAGCCCCTGTGTTTCCAAATAGAACTCTAAAACAACCCTTTTTACTTGATTGGAATGATAAAATTGCCAACACACAAGGGATAGAGGGGAGGCACACAAATGAGATCTCCATCACTGAGGTGCATGATGACAGTCCTGAGGACCACCAAATGGACCAACACGAATCTATTGTCCAGGATGATCTACTGACTGGAAACTCTGGTCACAGCTCAATCCAGGATTCTATAGGCATCACCTCTGGTTCTTTGGATACCTCAAATACCACTGTAGAGACTTTGGAAAATGCAATGGAATCTCAATCAAACAACACCCTTATGGAACAAAACCCCATAACAGATTCAAGTGTTGCTGGCCCTGATCAAATTGCTATCGCTGCGCCAGACTCCTCCACGATAAGGTTTCCAATAGACCAAGACGTTGCTGCTAGATTCTTTACGACCAAAAGGAAACTTTCTAATATCAATTGCTTTGCTCATGATCGCTCTATTGAACCCGATCAAAAAAGTTGTGCTTGATTGGGTGGGGAAGCCACCCCCAAAGTGGCTCCCACCTTCTCAACGAGGACATCGGTGTGGAATTGTCAAGGCCCTGGGGTCCTTGGCAATTTCCCAATTAGAGGAGGTCCGCAAACTCCACTCCCGGATTTGGTATTTCGCGTGAGACAAAGAACAAGACCTCACCATCGGAAAAGTCCGCTTCAGAATGCGTTTTAATGATTTTGTTGTTTGTTGATCCCGTAGGACTTGCAGTGGTATGGCTCTTTTGTGGCGACAAGGTACTATTATTTCTACTATTCACACCACTCACTCGCACTTATCGAGGCAAAAATTGAAGATTCAATACATAATCTAACCTGGTGGTTCATTGGAGTTTATGCGGATGCTAACCTGTTTAGGAAGGGATGACTGGTATTTTATCTCAATAGAAGGGATCTTTGGGGTGATTGTTTTGTGCTTGCAGTGACTTCAATGACATCCTAATCGCAAACGAAAAACTCGGTGAAACCAAAGATCCGAAAGCTCACTTTGGGATTTCGTAAATTTTGTAAACAGAAATGGTCTGCTTGATTTGGGCTTTAAAGGGCAATTCGGACTTGGAAAAGGACTCAAGGTGGTGTTGTTACTACCTTGGAGAGGTTAGATAGATATTTATGTTCTAGTCTTTGGCATGACCTTTTTCTAATTTTGCTTGCACACATTATTATTCCTTAGCCTCTCGATCACCAGATAATCTTGGGGATACTAATCCTCTCTGTCAAAAGACAAGAAAGTCTTTTATTTTTGATCATAGATGGATAGAGATGGATGGATTTTATAATGTCTGTCTCAAATTGGTTGAACTCTAATTTTGTGGAACTCCCATGTATAAATTTATGATGAAAATTAAAGTCATGAGAGTCCATATCCTTAAGTGGAAAGGCGTTAGGGTCTTTAACTCGCTATTAAAATAAAAGACCTCAAAGTTAAATTAGATGAAGTCACAAATCTTCAGATTCGATGCAATCCTTTCTATTGGTGCCGATCCGAAAGATGCTTATAAACAAGAAGAGCTTTTCCGGTCTCGTATACTAGATTTCCTGGCTTAAAAGTGGTGATAAAAATACAAAATACTTCCATGCTTCGTCTCTCTTCTGTAAGAAGCGAAACCATATCATTGCCTTAAAGAAAACCAATAGGGATAGTTGGTGTCATCCGTGGAAGATATCTCCCAAGAGTTTGTATCTTATTACTCTTCTTTATTTCATTCCTCAGAAATTTGGTGATCTGGAAAGGCATTTTGACTTCATCGATGGCAAAATCACACAAAGACATGAATCTCACAATCGATGCAACCTATTTCGTAAAAAGAACTCAAGAAAGTCGTCTTCGCTTTGGACTCCCACTCACCTCCAGGACCGATAATGTATGACCCTTTATTTTTAAAAATTTCTTCCATCTCATTAAGCAAGATCTTTTGAATATGGTCCAGAATTTTATGGTTTCTGAAAAATGTGAAAGAATTGAATCACACTTGCATTTCCTCATCCCAAAGCACCCAAACTCTTTTGAAGTTTCTCATTTCGTGCCTATCACCTGTGTAATGTCTCTTACAGATCCTTTCTAAGATTTTGGCAAACAGATTCAAGAAGGTTTTACCAATCAGATCAGCTCATTCTCGATCTGCTTTTACGAGTGGTAGATATATTACGAGATAATTTTATCCTCGCTCATGAAATTTTGAACCTCTTGATGCATGATAAAACTAAGAGATCCCACTTTATGGCCCTTAAATTAGATATGGCCAAGGCTTTTGACAGGGTAGAGTGGAACTTTGTCAAGTTTGTCATGCTCAAATTGGGTTTTTGCAATGCATCGGTAGACAGGATTTTAGAATGCATTTCCTCAACTTCTTTTCCTTCATTATAAATGGTTGTAGAACTGGTTTTGTTAAGCCCACTAGGGGAATCGAGACAAGGTGACCTCTCTCTCCGTATATCTTTCTAATCTGTCTTTGAAGGATTGAGCCTTTTCTCGCAAAATGCAGAAAATTCTGGTTCTATCCAAGGAATCCAAACTTACAAGAAATTGCCCGTCCATATCACATTTATTTTTTGTCGATGACACCTATTGCTATGTAGTATGACCTACTCTAGTTAGTAACCTATGCAGACCCTTGAAATCTACCAATCTTGCTCGGGCCAGCAGGTCAATATCCAAAAATCGGGTATTTTCTTTGGTAAAAGTGTCAATACTCATACCAAGGACGCTATCCTTCCTCTTTTCCCTGGCATTAATATGGCAACTCAATCCAAATACCTAGGTCTCCCTCTTTTTCTTGGCAGATCTAAAAAAGAGACTTTCTCCTACATAAAGGGCAAGGTTGTTTCTAAGCTCACTTCTGGAAGAATAATTTTTTTAGTCGTGGGAAAAGAAATATTATTAAAGTCTGTGATTACTATGCTCCTTTCCTACCCTATGTCCTGCCTTCGAATTCCTAAGGGCCCTCAGACCAAATTTCTTCTCTTTTGGCAAACTTTTGGTGGGGTGACATTGCCTCATCAAAAAAAGGCATCCATTGGAAAAGTTGGAAAAAGCTCTGTCTTCCTAAGGGCCTAGGTGGTCTTGGTTTCAGAGATTTTGAGGCACTCAATTTGGCTTTTATTGGCAGACAAATTTGGAGAATCATCAAAAATCCTACTCTCTTGGTTTCAAAAGTCCTAAAAGCCAAGTATTTTCCTTTCTGTAATCTGCTGGAGGCCTCAAATTGCTGTAATTCTTCTATTTTTTGGAAAGGTATCTTGTCGGTCCTCCCTATCTTTAGAGAAGGTCTGCTGTGGTCAACTGGAAATGGAGAGTCCATTAAAATTTGGGAAGATAGGTGGCTCCCTAATAATCCTTGTGCTAAGCCTTTAACCCCGGATCCTTCGGTCTCTAACCCTTTTTGGGTTAAAGATCTGATCTGTAATAACAAGTGGGATGAAGCTAAAATCAGGAGCTTTTTCTGGGATGTAGATGTTCATCAGATCCTTACTCTTCCTATTAGCCTGTGTGGAACTTCTGATATTCTGACCTGGCATCCTGCTAGCAATGGATCCTATTCCTTAAAGTCTGCCTACTCTTTCTTCTTCTCCAAATTAAATGATAGTTTGCTCCGTGATTCTGCTCCAAATGGTCACAGTACATCAAATCAGCAGGGGAAATTCTGGAAGCTAATCTGGACATTGCAAATTCCAAACAAATTAAAACATTTTTGGTGGAAATGCTTGAATAATGTCCTTCCTTGCAGAGCTAATGTTTCTAGCAGATTGAAATCTTACTCCATTCCCTCATCTTGCGGTTTTTGTGGTGATTCACTTGAAACTGTTGAGCACATCCTTATCTCCTGCCCTAGAGCCAGAGACATTTGGTATTTAGGCCCTCTCCATTGGCCCCATTTCCAGGCGCACGATTTTGATTTGGTCTCTTGGTGGTCCTCCCTAACAAATGATAACAGTTTTCAGTCTCTTAAAGTGAAAATTGAGAAGACTATTTTTCTATTTTGGCATATTTGGATTGCTAGAAATGACTGGACCTTTAACAGGAGCCTTAGCGATGCAAGATCAATAGTAGTCCTTGCTGATAAAGATTTCTCTGATTTTTGTTCTGCAAATGCATCTCATCCTGATGTTTGTTTTAGTCATAATAATATAAGAGAGGGATCCCATGCTCCCCGTCTACCAGATACATATCCTAACTTTGATTCTTCTGTTTTCTCTTTTATTATTCAGACAGATGCGGCTTGGTCTCTACAAAACCTCTTTGGCGGAGGAGCTTCTATCTTTGACAAAACTACAATCTAGTGGAAGTTTGGGGAAGGTCCTTCCAAAGATTTGGACTCTGCGTTGAGTCAAGCGAAGAAGTGGTTAGATGGTCCATGTTGAGGGCAAAAGAAAGAGGTCGGGATAAAATCTTAATCAAGACGGACTCATTGTGTTTGGCTAATATGGTGAAGGATGTTTCCTTAGCCCCCCCACAAGTTTTGGTCATTATCAATGACATTCGTAGTCTGCTTAATGATTTTGCTACTTGTTCTATTACATATGTAAATAGGAAGTATATCCTAATTAGTCATGCTATTGCTAAGTTTGCTACGAAACTTGTTACTCCACTTCGTTGGATCGGGCGTATTTCCTTCTTGGATCGTTTCTTTGAAACGTGAAGAGGAGGTCATCGAATCACCAGATCTTAACCCTTTTTTTAATAAAAGCTTTCGTTTCTGAAAAAAAAAAAAAAAAAAAAGTAAATATTATATTGTTTTTTTTTTTGAGTGGTTTATAGTATTTCATTATTTAATATGAAAGTGAAAACAATGTATTTAATATTGATTTTGAATGTGAGAAGATATGATATTATGTGACAAACCAAAAATTAAAAAACACTGTATTACGGGACGGTTGGAGTATGATTTAACCGAAGTCGACTAGTTCATCATGTTAAAAGAATAAGAGAAAGGAGATGTGTCCACATTCAATGTATCAGGTGTATTAGGCACATGTGATTATTCTAGAATTAGGCACATGTGATGATTACAGAATAAATCGAATATTTGCATTTATTCGATTGATACTAGCTATAATATCTTTCCTTATTCATCATGTAATCAAGACTATAAATAAAGGGAATGAAGAATGAGAGGTAAGTAATTCCTTCTCTATTTTTTCTGCGATACCTATGTACTCTAACATGGTATCGGAGCCATTTTCGATCCTCAACCCTTCCTTCCTGCATTTTCCTCCTAAATCAAAGACAAGTTCGTGCAATTAGACTAGGCCATGGAAGCAAAATCGAAAGCTCCATTAATGGCCCCTTTTCTGCCACAAATACAACTCCAAGTATCACATCTATCAAACTGAATGACAAAAATTATGTCCTCTGGTCTCGTTCGGTTGAAATTTTTCTAACAGGTAGAGGGATGGAGCACCACCTCACCAACGACAAAGCCGAGAAGAATGATCCACGAGCCAACTTTTGGAAACAAGATGATGCTCAAATCATGTCAATCTTTAAAAAAAGATTGAGCCCAACATTGGTATGACTTTATTATATCTCAAGACTGCAAAAGATATGTGGAATCGGTTAAAACAAATGTACTCCGGTTCCGAAAATTTATCACGAATTTATGAAGTATGTAAACAATACTTTAATTTGGAACAGGGAAATAAGACCCTTGAGAGTTATTTTTCTACTGTTATGGGTGTGTGTGAGGAGAGAAATATGTACTTGCCTCTTACTGATGATGTGAGTGCCATGGAAAAGCAACGGCACGACATGGATGTCGTCCGATTTCTTGCAGGGCTAAGATCCGAGTATGATCCGGTTAAAGCGCAGATTCTCGGAGGCACCGAATTACCCTCCATTAGTGAAGTTTTTTCCCGACTTCAAAGAGCATTACCGCTGCCTCATTCACTGTCGTTACCACCCATGATGATGTCGAACCATCTCGCTATGTTTACTCAAGTCCAGGCCCGAATCGGCGGAGGGCGTGGAGGCCGGAATTCCAGAGGTCGTGGTGGTCGGGCGGCCGATCCGGCCGGAATGGTGATCGGAAATCGACCATTGTGGTCGAACCAATCATGTCATTGAAGATTGCTGGATATTACATGGATACCCGCCCCATATGGCCAATCAAGTCTCATCCCAACCACAGGTGGCAGCATCTCGGGAAACCGGCGGCAACGCCATGAGTGATGGAACTCCCAGCTCGACTTCCGCAGCCAATTTAGTTCAGACGGGCTCTTCACCTGCAGGTTTCTTATCCACTCAACCTACTCCATGGATCCTTGACTCCGGTGCAACCGAACATATGACCGGTCTGTGTAATTCAATTCTAAATTATTCTCCTTTATCTCAACCTAAATATGTCGTTTTAGCTAATGGTTCCCAAACTCAAATTGCGGGTACTGGGGATGTTTTATTAATAAAACTATTAAATTAAAATCCACTCTTCATGTCCCTGGGTTCCCATATAGCCTACTCTCTATCAGTAAACTTACCCGAGCTCTAAATTGCTCAGTTATTTTCTCTCCTGACTCGTGTGTTTTGCAGGATCTTCAGACGCGGAAGACAATTGGTATGGGTCATGAGCACGGCGGCCTTTACTACTTTAATTCCACTCCATCATCTGTTGCTTTACATGTTGACGCAATGACTTGGCATTGTCGTCTCGGTCATACTCCTTTACCGGTTCTTCAGAAGCAAATTCCCAATATTTCTGCTTTTAGATTCGTGTGAAACTTGTCACCTAAGTAAGCATTGTCGTACGCCTTTTAAACGCAATTCTAATAATAGAGACAAACTCCTTTTGAACTAGTACATTCGATGTGTGGGGACCATATCATATTTCATCAAATAAATTCGATATTTTATTACTTTTATTGATGATTTTTCTCGTATGACTTGGATTTTTCTAATGAAAGACCGTCTTCGATATTACATCTTGCTTCCAGCTTATTCCAATCGAAATTCAAACTCGTTTAATTGTTCTGTATGCGTGCGTTCGTAGTGATAATCCCAAAGAATATAAAACTCAATTTTCTCAATTCTTATCTGACCATGGCATCATTCACCAAACATCTTGCTCTTATACTTCGCCACAAAATGGGGTAGCCGAACGCAAAAATCGCCATCTCATTGATGTGGCACGTGCTCTTATGCTACATATGCACGTTCCCAAAACCCTTTGGAGTGATGCTGTCCTCACTGCTTGTTTTTTAATCAATCGTATGCCTACTAAGAATCTCAAAGGTGAATCCCCTTTTTCCATTCTTTTCCCATCCCAATCCCCTTATCCTCTACAACCGCGCATTTTTGGTTGTATTAGCTATGTTCATAATCTTGGTCCAGGTTATGATAAATTTGATCCTCGTGCAACCAAATGCATCTTTTTGGGGTATTCACGTACTCAAAAAGGATATCGCTGCTATAATCCTATTCTTCGTCGCTACTTCGTCACCGCTGACGTCACCTTTAATGAGACACAACCATACTACACCCAACCTTTAAATGATCCAAATTTCTTGCAACCCATTTCTCACGATTCTCCTACTGTGTCCCTTCCTCTTCCTTGTTCTGATGACGCTCCAGGATAACCGTCCTCCGATTACACAAGTATATCATCGCCGTCGCCATGACCCGGTCGTCTCTCGTCCTCTCAAGATCCTCCAATACCGATATTCCTATTGCACAATAAGCAAAGGTACCCGATCTTGTGTTACTCAACATCCTATTGGTAATTTCGTCTCTCTTGATCGTTTATCTTCTCCGTATGCTTGTTTTCTTACTAATCTATCCCAAGTTTCCATCCCTAAGTCTCTGCAGGAAGCTCTGTCTAATTTGAACCAAGGGTTGGCTATGGAGGTGAGATGGAAGCCCTTCACTCTAATGGCACGTGGGACTTAGTCCTCTTCCCTATGGAAAGACACTGTTGGTTGCCGATGGGTTTACACAATTAAACATAATCAAGATGGCACGGTCGAACGTTACAAAGCCCGCTGGTGGCCAAAGGTTACACCCAAACATATGGGGTGGATTATGATGAAACCTTCTCTCCGGTTGCTAAGTTCCCTCTATTCGTATATTGATTTCTCTTGCGGCTCATTTTCATTGGCCATTATTTCGCTTAGACGTCAAGAATGCCTTTTACATGGCGATTTGCAAGAGGAGATTTATATGGAGCAACCTCCTGGGTTTGTTGCTCGGGGAGTCTCCTCTGTATGGTATGCAAGTCAAGAAGTCTCTATATGGACTTAAACAGTCCCCTCGAGCGTGGTTCGGGAAATTCTCTCAAGTAGTAAAAGAATTTGGATCATCACAATGTCGAATCGATCACTCGTTGTTTTACATGCATACTAAACAAGGACATATTTATCTTGTTGTATATGTTGATGATATTGTTCTTACAGGGAATGATGTGCAAGGAATAGCAAGACTTAAAGAATTCCTTGGACGACGATTCCACACCAAGGATCTTGGAAAGTTGCGTTACTTTCTTGGAATAGTTTTGGCTAGATCTCGTCAAGGTATTGTCTTGAGCCAAAGGAAATATGTATTGGACTTGTTAAATGAAGTAGGGATGCTTGGTGGAAGACCCGTAGAAACCCCCATGGATCCTAATCTAAAGCTTTGGAAAGATGAAGGAGAGATATTTGACTCACCGGGCAGGTATCGGCGTCTTGTTGGAAAACTCAATTATTTAACCATTACTAGACCAGACATTTTGTATGCCGTAAGTGTGGTGAGCCGCTTTTTAGAGTGTCCAAGAGTACCTCATTGGGAAGCACTAATCCGCATTATTAGATATCTTAAGCAGGCCCCAGGACTTGGGTTAATATATCGAGATAATCAACACATACGACTTGAAGGATACACTGATGCTGATTGGGCTAGTTCTCCTTCTGACAGAAGATCCACAACCGGTTATTGCACTTTTCTTGGAGGAAATTTGGTTACGTGGAAAAGCAAAAGCAACCGTGGTAGCCCGTTCGAGTCTTGGAAGTTTAATATAGGGCCATGGCTCACACATGCAAATGAGTTAACATGGATTCGTTACTTTCTTACGTAAAATTGGGATCTTTATTGGTACTCAGCCTCCACTATATTGTGATAATCAAGTCGCCATCTACATTGCATCGAATCTCGTATTCCATGAGCGCACTAAACACATCGAGGTGGATTGTCATTTTATACGAGATAAGATCACCGCCAAAGAGATTCACACCCCATTTGTGCGAACAGAGAACAACTTGCGATGTGTTTCACAAAGGCTCTCACCGGTATACGCTTGTCACAAATCCGGTACAAGCTTGCCATGTACGACATCCATGCTCCAAACTGGAGGGAGTGTTAAAAGAATAAGAGAAAGAGATGTGTCCACATTCAATGTATCACATGTATTAGGCACATGTGATTATTCTAGAATTAGGCACATGTGATGATTCCGTAATAAATCAGAATATTTGCATTTATTCTGATTGATACTAGCTATAATATCTTTCCTTATTCATCATGTAATCAGCACTATAAATAAAGGGAATGAAGAATGAGAGGTAAGTAATTCCTTACTCTCTATTTTTTGCGATACCTATGTACTCTAACACATCAAAATAAACGAAATGAACTCAAGCACTTTAAAATATTCATGAGTTTTATCCAGTATTATTATATTATATCAAAATATAAGTTCATTTGTATTTTTTTGACGAGTCAAAATTGAACACTTTAAAGCCGAAAATTGAGGTATGGTGTTATTTCAAAGAAAATTGAGGTTCTTCAGAAAAAATTGACCTCCATTCGAATAGGACCAAATTACTCCAAAGAAGAAGTGGTTTGCATTACCAAAGAGATAGACAACTTACGGGACAAAAAAAGAAATGTATTGGAAAACCAGGGAAAAATCAGAATGGATACAAAAAAATGATAGACGGCAGCGAAATATGATCGATGCTTTATCAGATTCAAACGATAATATTCATACAAATGGTGATGAGTTACTGAAGATCGCTCGTAGTTTTTTCCATGACTTGTTCACTTCTTAATCATCAGGAGAGCTTTCCAGTACTGACTTGCAATTCTTATCTCTCACAAATGAGGACCAGGGAAGACTACCTCATCCTTTTACTGAAGAAGAAATATATAGAGCCTTGATGCAAATGCCAGGTAACAAATCCCTCGGTCTAGATGGAATGCATATGCTCTTCTTGCAAAAGTTCTGGCCAGAAGTCGGTCCTCAGAACACCTCTTTGCTGCAAATGGTGATGAGTTACTGAAGATCGCTCGTAGTTTTTTCCATGACTTGTTCACTTCTTAATCATCAGGAGAGCTTTCCAGTACTGACTTGCAATTCTTATCTCTCACAAATGAGGACCAGGGAAGACTACCTCATCCTTTTACTGAAGACGAAATATATAGAGCCTTGATGCAAATGCCAGGTAACAAATCCCTCGGTCTAGATGGAATGCATATGCTCTTCTTGCAAAAGTTCTGGCCAGAAGTCGGTCCTCAGAACACCTCTTTGCTGCTTTTGTGTTTGAACGATGGAAAAGAGGCTACATTACAATTTTGGTCCTCTAACTAGACACGTTTTTCGATTTTGGTCCTGGTTTTTCTCCGGCGACAATTTTAGTCCTGTACGTGGTCTTTCCGGCGTTCAGGACTATTTTTGCAAAAAAAAGACCACTTAAAGGACTAAGATTATTGCCGGAGAAAAATCAAGACCAAAATCGAAAAACGTGTCTAGTTAGAGGGCCAAAATTGTAATTTAGCCATGGAAAAGACATTGAAGGTTTTAATAACACTTTCATTGTATTGGTGCCAAAAAAGAAAGCCTCTCTGGATATGCGTGATTTCATACCTGTTAGTTCAATTAATTCCATTTACAAAAGTCTGTCGAAAACTTTAGCAACTTGTTTGAAGAAAGTGTTGTATGGAAATATATCAAATTCCCAGTCAGCTTTTGTGAAAGGGAGAATGATAACGGATAACATATTCGCTGGTTTTGAAGCTTTTCACTCGGTGTCTCATGGCCGGGCTGGTTGTGATAATCACTTTGCGATTAAGTTGGATATGATGAAAGCTTTTGATCGGGTTGAGTGGAGTTTCCTTCGCTTTATGATGGAAAAAGCTGGACTGCCAGAAAGAATAGCTTATTTGGTAATGAATTGTGTACAGACATAGTCCTTATCAATGGCAACCCTTCAATGTCTTTTAGGCCTACTCGAGGGATCCGTCAAGGAGACCCACTGTCTCATTTTCTTTTTATCTTATGCGCAGAAGGTTTTTCATCCCTCATACGACAAGCTTTGATCTTCAAAAAAGATAAAAGGAATCTCTTTCGGAAATGGAAGTTTTGAATTAAATCAACTTCTTTTCACGGATGACACTTTGCTTTTCTCAGAAGCAACTATGCATTCCTCTTGTGCAATCCATGATCTTCTACATACCTACGAACAAAGCTCGGGGAAAAAGGTAAAGTATAGCATATCTTCTCTTTTTTCCCAGTAAATCAGTACCGAATGAAGTGCAAAACGAAATAGCAGACTTCTTTGGGATAAGGATTGGGAATGGTAATGGAAAGTATTTTGGATTGCCTTATTTGATCGGAAGGTCAAAAAATGAAATTTTTGAGTATGTTAAAGAAAGAGTGGGAAAGAAAATTTGAGGATGGAAAGAGAAGTTCCTATCCACAGCCAGGAAAGAGATTCTGATCAAGTCGGTTATACAAGCAATACATCAATATGCTATGCAATGATTTTTTACTTCCTAAGATAGGCGATTTGGAATCTATAATACGCCGATTCTTTTGGAGCAAAAGAAATGGAGAAAGGAGTGTTCATTGGCGATCGTAGGACTTGTGTTGTAAGTCAAAAAACGAAGGGGGTTTCGGGTTCCGGGACTTAGTGTCTTTTAATTTGGCAATGTTATCCAATCAATCTCGGCGACTCATACGGTATCCAAATTCAGTTGCAGCGAGCCTTTTCAAAGAAAAATATTTCCAAACGAGAGACTTTTTGGAAGCAAAACTCGGATCACAACCCTCCTTTTTATGGCGAAGCATCCTAGCAGGAAGGGAACTTTAAATGTGGGAGTGAGATGGTCAATTGGTAATGGAGAAACCGGGAGGATCTGCCATGATCCATGGCTTCCAACGGAGCCAAACTTCTGTCCGCGTTTAATTATTAGCGACCCTTCTTTGGACCACGGGTAAGTATTTTAATTCGCTTTTGATTCTTGTTTGGATATTGTTCAGGCTTGAGACTCTGTAGTGGATTGGTGTCCTATTTTGTCCATTTGCTTTCTATTAGACCTTGAAACCTTGTTTTTTTGTAGCATCTTGCTACTTTCAATAAAATTATTATTGTTGTTCAAAAAAAAAAAACTTTAATTCGCCAAGAAACTAGAACTTGGAATTCCGAAATGGTTAATGGACTTTTCCATCCTCTTGAAGCCGGAATTTTTTTGCACATCCCTCTAGATAGGATGGGAGTTCGGTGTTGGTATAGTCTTTGAATGCTCACATATGCTAGGTATGGACTTTAACATTAATCTATGTGCTTTATGTGCTCCTATTCTATATCTATTATTAAGAGCTTGAAATGCTCTCCTCCCGTGCATCCATGTCGTCACTTAACCTTATCATGACACGTGTCACTAATTTTTATTATTCTTTTTTCAATCGTTGATGAAGCGTATCAGGTAAGCTTCCTCATTATATGAAAATCATTTTGTTTGACTTCTCCGACTAATCCAACCTGTATTATGTCATTTCAAGCACCGTTTACGCGGCTTGATTGACTCCTACTACTGTCCCTGATGAACAATAAATGCGCTTCTTCTCGGTGATTTCCTACATTATGAAATTGCTATATGGTTTAATATCATTCTCTAAAAGCATTGATTCTTTTTTCCCTGATCAACAAAGCATTTTTTCCCCGAAATGAAAAATCCGAATAGGTGGGCTTCGACAACCAAATAAATGGTAGAGCAAAGGGGAAATTTTGATGTGCTTTCATTGTTGACCGATATGTTAATTTCACAGCACATTGATGACCTTGGGGTGTTGTGTGCATTTGAGGCTGGTAAATCGTTCAGAGGTATGTAAAAGCTCTTTTTTTTTCTTTCTTATTTATGTTTTTTGATTCCTCTCTATATTTCATATGGCAGAAATGGTAAATTAGACATGTAGAGAAGGGAGTTTTTCTTTATTTGGGGGTTTTATCCGTTGTTCTTTTCTTTTCTTTCATGTTTGGTTATTGGACATGCATTAACACAATGTTTTCTCCTCTCTTTCGAATTCTCATCCCTCATACGGTCTGTCAGGTACTATTTTCTCTCAATTCTTATCCTATCTTCTTCTGACATTGTTTGATTTATACCCATTTGTCCTGTTTTTTATTGAGTTAAATAAAGCTCAAGGGTGAAGAGTTCTGGAAAGTCTTATGTATTGGATAGCATAGCATGGAAAGATCTTTAACATTGATGGTCTTGTTTGTTTGGTTTTGATGGTAGTTGTTGATTTTGGCGGTTTTCCCATGCTCGTGCTTGCTAATGAAGAATGTTAAAGGTTTGTTGAATATTTTTTCTGTCTTGTCCTTTGTTGCTTAATCAAGCAAATAGCGAATTTAACCTGTATCTTGGCAGGAAATCCTAGATGGCGTGAGGATGAATGATGTTGAACAGTCGAGTTCTGCAACCATGGTTTTGTCTTCTACTCTTTGCTAGATTAAAACATTGATACCAGCATGTTTGATCTGTATGGACAACCTGGAGTGGATGTGTGACGGAAACTACTCATTGACTCAATTTCCTATATATGGTCCATTTGTTTTTTCTTCTTCATTTAAGGGTTTAGTAGTGCTATTTTTCCATTAAAGAGTTATTGCTACTTTTAATTTTGTAAATTGTCCGCTTATTGTGAAATTTCATGATAAAATCATGAAATCTAAGTTTGCAGTTTGAAGAACTACAAAGATTAAAGAAGAACTGGAGAAAAACTGAAGAAAGTATGCTTATATTATGCAGAATTGAACTTGTAGTCTTTTACAACAGTATGAGGCTATAAGTTAACTTTCGAATTAAAAGGCAACTACATTATATACTATACAAAATCTACTAGACAGTTAGGTAGTTAGTTATGACCAGTTATAACATCCTTCTTCAATACATCTTATCCTTATTTACCATTAACCCACTAGTGATCAATTAGTTCATAACCAATACGAATTCCGCGGATCGATCAGTTTCTAGGATTAACAAATAAGGGGATTGTCTTTCTACTTTCCGCAGGAAGGAATGGATTCCATATCTGTGAGACACACACTTCTCACTCATTCCATAATAGTGCCAACGTGAAAGTGATTCGGACCACGCCTCTTAGCGATCCTTAACGAACACATCAAACCCTATCCTGAAACAAGTAGGAGTACGCAAACACTTCAGGATTAAGGTTAATCCATATATGATCATCTTGTGATTTAATAAGATTTCTCAATCACAGAAATATATGAGAAATACAGATTAAATCGGTCCAGTCCTATATGACTACATACATCATATATAAATGCCCTATTTAGATAACCAATATCGACGGTCCGGATAAGACGGTCACACCATAAAGTGTTCTGGGCGCATTAATAGTGATTTAATCAATAGACCCCATACTTTGATTAAGTTCACCACGGACTAATAGTTCAAGTGTATCACCATAAACTTAATCCTTATGTGTGACACACACACTAAGTTATATGGCTACATATGATACGACTTGGGGTTTTCAGCAGTGTATAATATATAAGCACAAAGCAAATAATAATATGAGAATAAATCTGTCATTTATTAATTATAAAAATAATTACACAAATTGTCTTTCGGGCACTACTTCCAACAGCACAAATCCTCAAGTCAAGTACTGATGTCTTTTGGTTTCGGACTGACTGGATCCATTTGGATCCAAGAAAGAGAAAGAATTATAAAATATAGTGAAGTAATGATGATAAAGTTGAAAAGTTGTATTGAAATTTGTGTAGTTAAAGTAATGATTGTTGATTTGAAATATTATATTGAAAAAGTAATGGTTAAATAGTGTAATGAGTGTATAAAGTGATGGATTAATATTATTTTATTTGTTGATGTTGATTGATTGATGAAATAATTTATAATAAAATAATAGAATTAATAAAATAATAATAAATAAGTTAGTGGGGTGAATAAAATATTGGTTTGGGATCCAAATGGATCAACCTAGTCCCAAACCAAACAAGGGCAAGGAACCTGAACAGAGCAACTAAGATAAGAACAGAGACATGTCAAGCAAGTGACAGAAAGATAGACAAGACACGAATATGTTTTAGTTAGCAGAAAAGTAAAGTATGGGACATTATTTGTAAGTTTGATCAGCAGGCTAATATATTAGGTAATTAATGTAAACAAACAAGTACGTGCAAGATAAACTAATATAGTAAGTAAACACGTTTTCTATGCATTGTTAAGTAACTAAGTGGTTTTCTTTTACGTATCAAGTTATGCATTGAAAGTGGTTCTCTTAAATGTTTCAAGTAATGAATTTCAAGATGTTTGTGAATTGGATAAAGTAAATTCATGTCATGTCTCCCGGCTTCCGACATACATGAATCTCTCTTTTGATCTTCTTTCTCTATCTGCCAGTGCTCACTCCTTTATTTGGAATAAGAAGATATGCATGTTAAAGATGAGTTGGATGACAAGCATGAAAAGCAAGCCTAGGAGCGAAGTCATGAAGTCCGTTGTGTTTTCAGTTGTTTCCATTTTTGGGACAGCAGTTGTGATACGTTGAGTTCATTAATGGAAAGTCTTAAGTGTTAGCTTCCCGAGGTTTTTGCTTGTTACTTTTCTTCCACGTTTCCTGGTGCGACATGAGGCTTACATGGGATTTAGAGTTTACTCTAAATATCACGTGCCGAGCATTCTTTTTTCGGATAAGGACTCGGTATCTGGGACATGGACGTTACAACTTATGTAACTAATTGAGTAATATTTAAACATTGAGTTTTGTGATGTTATGCATAAGTACATAAAACATGTATAATATGTTGCATACATTATATATACATATAAATTGGGACAAAACCTACGTGAACTTACCAAAATACCCTTTTTTACTAATTTTAAAAACATTTCCTGATAGTCGCCGATTTGCACACATTCAGTTACGATTACCAAAAATCTACCATTTAATTCCTTTATACAAAAAGAAAATGCTTTTATGCACTGATTTTGTGCTGAGTCGGTTACTATCCATTAATATCTCTCATTTTTAATGCTATTATATCAAAGAGGGAGAAAAAATCACAGCTACTATATTTAGTAAATTAAGTCAAACGATTTTGGAATTGAACGCTACTATTAATGCTATTATATCAAACGATTTTAAAATTGAACATAAAGTAACAAAGCCATCAGAAAGCCAATAGGTATTGTTACTTTACGGATAGGTAATTGATATCGCATTGTTACTTTATTGTTGCTTTATGGTATTCTTACAAGGTTATTGTTATTGTTACTTTACGGAAGTAAAGTCAGAAACGTAAGAAGTGGTTAAGTACCGGACTCTTTCCTGCTTGCACTTCTTCTATTTTTTGTTTTTTTTTTATAACTATTTAAGATTGTGTATTTAATTCTTATTCAAAATATCTTTATGATTAGAATAGAAATCTGCCCCATATTTTCCTGTATAATGTTTTTTTGAAAATGTGCAATAAATCCAGTTGAAGATTCTTGGGAATCGCATTAGTTGTGAAACCATTACCACACGTCAAAGCATTTACTACAGATTGCGGATAAAATAATTAATAATAAAAATCACTATGGGTATTTTGGTCGATCTATTATCTTTTTGTCCTTTCTAATCACTCAAATGAAAGATGTCCTTTGAGACTCATTATTGAGATTTGATGTCCTTCTGGCCCACTCTTCCTAACATTTATAACATACATAATACATATTCAATAACATATCCGATAACATATATATTTATATACATATAATTTGTGACATAATGGTTTTTAAATCTTTTTTATATATAGATTCGAGGCGTGTTGATTAGTATAGAGCTACTTCATGAATTCCCTAGCTAGTTCCACAAGGGTGTAATGTATAGTACGATGGCCGGTTCAAGTAGATGATACTACAATCCAATATATATGACACGACATTCAGTTAAACCAACATATTGCACGATGAACCGAGACCACAGATCCTCCAGTCCTGTGACTTGCTCAATAACACTACAAGGTAAACTTATTTTGTGCTTTGCACATTGCCCGGATCCTCAATGGTAACCGTACTTTGCACAAAGTATGCTTATACTGAGTGGTTTGTGATGTCACTGAACAAATCACAGGACATGGCTAATGGCCTCATTGAAGAGGTTCCCAATTCAATGATAGACTCCTACAACTACTGCAAAAATAGTCATATCATTGAGAAATAGGAGGAGGAAGAACTTACCTCTTGAGTTATATATGTCCATTTTCAGTCCTTTAGAACCTCTACCTTGATAGAAGAAATATCATTTTCAATGTCATCTAAAGACAATGGCTGACCATCAAAGCAAATAGGGTTAAAATAACATTTAAGAAAAATTAAAAAAAATCGACTATTCGATCTCAAGGAAAAGTTATAATGCAAGCAAGACATAACAATGAGTACCAGGCTCCCCCCTCCCCCTAAAAACAAACCTTGTGAGCTGCGACCACCAGCCTATGAAGCAGAGGAGTTATCTGGAAGCAGTATAAAGGTTATGGTTTGTCAACTACAAGAAAGTTGCAAAATGTAGTATAAAGGAATGAAAATCATTGAGAATACTATTAGGATCAAGCGCTTACCGTTGTACTAAAAACAATTAGTGTTAGTAAAGGTGCTACTATATTTCCTTATATCACGCCCCCTCAAGTGTGGGCCTATAAGAAAAGAGAGAGGCCCAACACTTGACTTGTTTTTTTTGTTTGGGAAGTGTGGGACCGCCACGGCAATCTGTAAGAAGTGCTGTAAACAACTTGGAGATCATAAAAATGGCTGTCATATATAGCTCTGATTTTGCACCTAACAAGTACAAAACAAAAGAAAAAGAAAAGTCTGAAGTTATAAAAGATCATAAAATCTACTGCACTGGCATTTTAAACAGATTCCAGCTCAATTCCTGTTTCTAATAATGGTTCTAATTAAACCCTTCCAAATGAGATGGTCCAGCTTCATAAACTATCCTTTGGAAAGATTAGTGGTAGAAAGGTTTCTTTACAACATACGGAGCCCATACACGCAGCTTCATACTAGTAAAAACTGTTAATACAAAATGATGACCATCTGCAATGTGCATACCATCATGTCACTATCGACACATTCCACATGATCATAGCAACCAAACTGCTCATTTCCTTCGTCATCCCCTTCCTTACAACATTCCTGCAAAACTAAAGCCGGTATGAATTTCATAGAGCTGATTCTTATACACAAGACAACAAAATCACAGGTTACAATCCATTTAAGCATTGATGAAACAGGACAAACCTCGGGAACAATTACATTTTCCACCACCAAGTAATAATACGAGTCATGAATATACCAAAGGTGATGGTTTTGGAGCTCAAATATTGGGTACTTTTATTCTTGTCTACATAAATCCCTTTGTTACTGATGCCAAGAGAAATGTAAGATCCTCTCATGTCCCTATTTTGGCTCCTCTTCCAATTGGCCGGGTTCGCAGTGTTTTTGGTTCACTTGGCAACAATTCCCATAATTAATTGGAACACACAGCAATTGTGCAAGAGACCTTGGAGCTGCCATTGTTTACAACAGAGATCATGCATAGGATGATCAATGGATATTCCAGATGGGACTCGTCACCAGGGCGGGACTTGCAGTTGGCATCAAAACTTTTCAGCCCTTATTTATGCAGTGCTTGTCTACAACTTCTATTAAAGTTGTGATGTTTCCTTTTCATCCGGGAGAGCGTTATTTTCAAGCATGCCCTTGTATGTGTTGAGCTGGACTTAGGAGTTAGGATGCCCATTCAGATCAAGTTTCATTTAGAACGGCCAGCGTTTTAAAATAGAGTATGAGGGAGTTGGATTCACTGGATATGATTGTGGAAAACTAGGTCATCATCATGATAATTGTCCTTCAAAGAAGCCTGAAGTGGAGGTTGATGATATGCCTACAAAATCAATTAACCAAGATGCATGCCGGATTCTTCAAAAGGAAAAGGAAGAACCAACTGCTGAACTAGCAGCTCCCTCGTAGAAGACGATCCGAACCCCAAGCTCAAAAGCTATGCGGTTCCTGATCGAATAATTTCCACTTTACTCTATCGTCTAATTGCTGTGGAGGCTATTAATTGGACTTTCTGGTGGCCTATGGTGTATTTGGCAACTTATGAAGTGGTGACTATCTATACAGTGGCTTGTACGTCGCAGACTATTACGGTGGCTGCCTATCATGTTAATTAAAGCAGAGCAGGTCCATTGGATTGTGACCTTTGTTTATGCTTCCCTCCAAAGCTTCAAGTAGGCATGACCTATATATGGAACTATATTATCTCTCCTTGCAATCAACCTAAGATCTGCCACCATGAGTCCTATTTGGAGACTTCAACCAAGTTCCTAGCTAGCCAAAATGACAAACATGGAGGACGGACGGTTGACGATGGGTGGTGCAAACACAGATTGAATGTGGAAAACAATATAAAGTACTTGTGGACTCACTGATATCAAGGAATACACACTACGTCCACAACACGTGTATGATAGCTAGTTTACAAAAACAGCTGGAGTGTGGATTTCGGAACCAATCAAGTGATCTAAAAAATCTTATCAGAAACTACTTGATGGATTTTCACAAGGATGGCAATAGCAATGCTAATGCTACATGGGAACCTTTGCCTTTCGGGCTGTCTACCTTGGATCGTGAAATGCTTAATCAACGGGTGGGGGAAATGGACATTACAAGGGCCGTTATTACAAAGCAGCAGGCCACAGTTCATTAAACGGGTGTGATGGAAATAGTCCTTGCAGAAATTCTGCACAATTTCTAGCCTAAAACTGCGTATTGCAATATCTAAGTACCATTGCCTCTAAAAACGTCAACCAAGCTGTTATTCACAATGCTAAAAGATGACCCTTCTGTCGTATGAAACCGTAGACTGCTGTGCAAGCTTTGAGGGACTATGGGTGGCCAAGGGGGGATATGGTTAAGGATCATACCTGACAATCAATGTGAAGATGATTTTCTGGGTCAAGGAATGGGTTAGTGACAATCTGAACCCCACGATAACGGCTCCTAGTATTTTTCAATATTAGGATAGTTAAACAGAGTAGTGCACTGATATACCGGTGTATAATAAATGTACGGATCCAACTGCAAAAATAATAACAAGGAAAACAGATTTTTTTCCTCCTTATTCTTTCTTCTTTTTCTATGGACGATACTCTATCTTTTTGGTGATAGTAACAAGACTCGAGGAAAATAACATCTTCCCTAGCAGAATCAAATCAGAATAGCACACCCAAGATATATACACAGACAGTGAACACGCAATGATTAGGAAATTCTGAAATAGTTCAGGACTAATGAACTAATACGCGTAGCGCAATGATAGAATGGATCATACATATTAGGAGTGCTAAAACAATCAATTAGTTTATAAACCTTAAAAAACGATAAATATCAAAAGGATAAAGGTACCAATAAATTAAAGATGTAGCATTCTAAAACCACAAGCAATACAATGCAATCTTTGTTCGCGCGCGTATGTATTTGCCAAAACAACCGTTATTATCAGTCATCTTTCAGTCTCTTCTTGTGACTTGTCAATAGCTTTGTATTCCTCGTTGTTGTCTGTTTCGTCTTCGGAGCATTCATCCGAACTCAATCTGTCACTTGATTCATAATCATCATCATCACTCGATCTGTCACTTGATTTATAATCATCATCATCATCCTCATCTGTTTCATACTCTGTCTCCTCATCTGTCTCATCATCAACATTTGTCTCTAATGATAACCAACCAAGGTCTTCTTCCGGACAACAAATCTCCCTTGGCTCAATCCAGCAAGTTTCTATTTGCTCTGCTATTTCTGTTCTGTACAAATTGTTTTCCTGAAGATTGCTACCGTAAGTTCGAAACGTTTTAGTCTCTAGACAATAGAAGACAGGGTAATTGTTGTGGAGCCATGGGAAAAATATTTTATTCTTCATCATTGCTAATACACTCTTTGTAGCAAAAGATGTCGGCACGCTCACAAATAAAGCATATTCCCCTAAAGTACAAACATTTTCCCAAACCATATCAGACTCCTTCAACTTGAAAACTGAAATCCACGATCCACAATCTCCTATAAACACTGACATTAGGCCTCCCTCATGCTCTACAAGATAGTTTTCATGTGCCCATTTACGTTGACCTAATGGCTTCTCAAAAACAGTCCATGTATCTTCCTTGTGATTATACACCCCCAATTTTCCCTCTCTACTCAAGCAATAAAACATATCCTTATGAAAAACAGGATTGCTAAGGGATGGCCTGAAGAGTATATTATTATTATTTTCATATTGATTTACCTTCCACCTTTTCTTTCCAAGACGAATGGTTGCGATAGTCACATGTGTACGAAGCCAGCATGCGATGACAAAAACTACACAACAACCTATAGATGATGTTGGAGCGCAAGTGAATGTGGCGCCATCCAATTCGTAGCACCAAATTAGATCAGGTAACTCAATAACTTTGTTGGGGAATGGACTAAAGAAGAACATAGAGTGTTTCACTGAAGACATAAGCAACCAACCATCTTTCGAATGACGGGATATTGCATCAACATCCACATTTTCTGCTTCTTCACGAAGGTTTTTGGCATATCTAACGTTTGGATACACCGGGTGAATGAATTGATAAGTCAGCTCCGAACACTGTTTATGAAGAAGCCATTGTGATTGTGGCACGGGAAATACAAGAGGATTATGCTCTTTCTGCAATGCACACTCCTCCGCAGCATGCCAATTTCGACACACTAGACGAAATGACCTCGCGTCTTCACCGTATAAATGTGAAAGAATTTGCTCCAAAAGGTCTATTGGAAGGCCTGCCCAATTTCTCATACATTTTGCTCCCATTGAAATATCCACTACATCACAATTTGAATCAAAGCATTGGAATGAGTTAACAACAGGCATGTAAAGGCCATAATCAATTTTGGGAATGAATTTTTAAAATTTAAAAAAAAAAAAAAAAAACACTCCTTAAGTGATAACTGGTGTAATAAAGTTAACTGATAACTGGTCTAATAAAATTTTAGGAGTCACATCAATCCGAAAGATATTTTGATTTCACATGACACATTCAAAACTCCTCTCTAGTATTATCTCATTACTGAACAATATCTCATCATATTGAGATATATACAATGTTAATTAGCTATCTCCGCTTTTGGGACAGATAGATAATTAACCTTGTATATATCTCAACATGGGGAGACACACATCTCAATACATCACAACCCTCACCCTACAAAATTGGTCATGCATCAGATCTCCGGACAATAAAGCTGTCATCTTGATAGCTCAAATAAGAACAAAATAAGATAAACTATATCAATCCAGAATCCAAAAAGAAAACAATTAGGTTACAACAACAAAAAAATTGATCAAGGAGTTAAAAACAGTGAAAAGGTACTAACTTGAAGCTTGATCACGTCGAAATTCTGCACAGGTAATGAGACAAGGGAGATTAAAGTAATCGACTTTCTCCAGTTTGACGACAGAGGGATGCAAATTGGTCGGTTGAGCAGAGGATGCACCACCATATGCATGGACTAAACTCGATTTCTTTGTTGATTTAATGAAGAAACCGTAGATACTGTCTGAGGGTTTACGTGTTAAGTATGTATGTCCTTCCCACCGCCTCTTTACTTCGAGTAAATAGAGACCAAATAGGATCCGGTTTTTATTTTTTTCTTTTCCTTTTCTTTATTGGGCATGATTTTTTATTTTTTTAAAGCAAATTATAAGGTGTATTGTAGAGGATAATTTCGATCCAACCCAGTGAATGTCCGGCCTACCCTATCAGTTAGGGTAAGGTATTTTTAAGTGTGGAGAAGGGTATGGGTTTGCATTTTTCAAAACTCACCATGAATAGGGTAGGATACGTATATATATATTCTGGATCCGTCGTAATACCTAGCTACCCGCCCTGCCATACACTATATTATCTATAATTTAATGTTTGTAATTAATACTCCGAAATATAAATATAAATAACCACTCATCTAGGAAAAATGCTTTCCTAAAACAAGAGAAAAGAATATCCTAAATAAGAAATTTATCTAATTAGGGACCGTAGTCCCATAATCCTTCGTATTTCAGAGAGTTATCAAATTTCACTTCTTACTTATTCCTTGCAACCCTCGTGATCAAAACAATTAAAGTGTGGAATGCAAGGTTTATGTTTTTCTAATATCTTGTTTGTTTTTTATGATTCTTTAATTTATTCTTGAAATAAGATGTACTACCTTCGATCAAAATATAAGTCATCTTAGGATTTTCACATTGATTAAGAAAATAGTTAAATGTAATTAATGTGTGGAAAAAATGTCTAATACACCCCTTGACTATCATAAATGCAACAATTGTGGAGTAATAAAAGTTGTTGGATTGATATAAATTAGGGGTAAGATAAAGAAAAATGTTCATTAATCTTTCTTTTGGTATTGTGAATGAAACATATTATGGACACAAAGTAAAAAAATCTGCAGGATGACTTATATTTTGGACCAGAGGTAGTATTTGTCGGTTTGTGTCGGGGAGGGGGCAGCCACGGCATTATTGATTACACAGTGTATGAACCCCATAAATTGTTCACTTATTGAGAGCCCTAATTCATTATGCGCTGATCAAAATAAAGACGATTTAAAACATAGCAAGAAATATGATGTATCAAAGCTAAACTATGACGTGGGGTAACGTTAAAAATTATAATCCAGCATTGAAAATCGTATGCAATTAATTTTACATTAAACTTTAAAACTTAATGTTGTCTATCTATGTCATTTGTTTCAATTCATGAGATGGCTTTTTTCATTATATGAAATTGTGATGCGTAGTTGTGAATAATAACATATATTAATGGATATCTACGAACCCGTGGATATCCGTATAGGGAGGGTATGAGTTTAAAATTTTCTATCCGTATGGGTAACGGGTAGGTTATGGGTAAAAAATTTTTTGATCGGTAGGGCACTGGCGGATCCAGGAATTTATTCCAGTGGTGTCACCGGAGTCTATAACTACATCTTTTATCCAAAAAAAATTCCGGGGTCACCGGGGTCTAAAACATCATTTTTTATCGACAAAATGACACTTTTTAACAACAAAACTACATAGTTTTAACACTAAATTTTTTATTTTTTATTTTAAATTCAGTGGGGTCACGTGACCCCCCCTAGGGCACGTGGATCCGCCACTGCGGTAGGGTATTAATATAACTAAACACGTACTCACTCGCATTCATTATCATCCCTACAATCAAGTGTATAAAACACACAAATCGACGTTGTTTTGCATGTCCTTTTTTTGCACAAAGCATTGATCGTCTCCCATACATTTTACCATCATGTGTAAAAAAAAACACATAAAACGACGTTGTTTTGTTTATGGGTTTTTTTTATTTGTTTGTTTGTTTGTAACATTTTAACATTTAGTGTATTGGAGGAAATCTTTTTATATCAAAAAGATACAATTTTTTTTGCCAATAAGGCATTAGCTCAGTTGTAACCTTTGAGGTTGTTTATCCGGAGGTTTTGGGTTGAGTCCCAATTGAGAAAAAAATGTGTGAGTAAAAAAAATTTGTTTTAAAATATTTTATATTGACCTTTATCCAAAGATTTTTTTTTATATCACTTTTTACTTTTTAAGTCTTATCATTAACCCCCCACCACCACCACCCCACCACCCACAAATCTTCCTGACTACCTTTTTCATTGCTAATTTTCGTTACTTCTTAAAACTAACAAAAATGTCATTCTAATACCTAATTAAAAATCGTCACTAATACGGACGGGGAAAATTAGAAGTTTGGAAGGGCTATGCATTTCATGAAACAAGTAAAGAAATTAAACGCTGAGATTATTTGTTTTTTGTTTTTTGTTTTCTGGAAACGTCGAGTATTCAACCCCCAAACCACCCTTGTTTGGTTTCGGTGGGATTGAGGTTGAATGGATTCAGGAAATAGAAAATAAAATAAAATAAAATAATAATTATAAAGTTGAAATCTTTTACTAAAATTTGTATAGTTGAAGAAATAATCGGTGGAGAAATTTTAATAAAGTATTATATTGATAAAGTAATGATTAAATAGTGTAATGTCAAGTGTCACCACGGTCTCTTATATGGTTCTTGTAAATGGGCAACCGAGTACGGATATCTTCCCCTCAAGAGGAATCAGACAAGGGGATCCTCTCTCCCCCTTCATTTTATCTTATGCGCTGGGGGACTCACTGCACTCCACAATAAAGCTATGGAACTAAACTATGTCCGGGGTGTTAATTTTGGGCGTGGATCCTTTATGTTCAATCATCTTTTCTTTGCAGACGACTAATTAATTTTCACTCTAGCTAATCTGGACACATGCCAATGCATTCTGGATATCTTAAATTACTATGAGAAAGTCTCGGGCCAAAAAGTTAACTATGACTAATCATCCATTTACTTCAACGAAGGGATCTCCACGGTGCTTAAGAAAGAAATTTCCGACATCCTTCATCTGCCTGTTAGCATATGAGAAGGCAAATATCTGGGCCTTCTATACCTTATTGGTCGAAACAAGAAGCAAATTGTTAATTATGTCAAAAACAAGGTATGGAAAAAATTGCTTGGATGGAAGGAAGAATATTTGTCGGCAGCGGGGGAAGGAAGTTGATGGGAACCATCTTTACTGTACATTTCTGTACAGTTTAACCCACGGTTATCATATTTCTAGCATGGTTCGGGTGAGTTTAGACCCTATATTGAGTGTTAATGAGGTTTTCTTTGCACGGCGAGTAACTGTCGGTTTTTCTGTAAACTCGGCCTACTTTTAGCACTTTTTACTCATTTCCCGAGCACCCGTAGTTTAAGGGGTTATGCGTGCCTGTTGTTTCCTTATTTATGCAGGATTTGGGTGAGTTGGGAGCCAGGAAAGCGATGATTTATGAGATTAGACATGTCCGAGGCGAGAAACGAAGGCTGAGTATGAAGAAAGTGAAGTTTTGGAAGTCAAGGAACCTATCTGTACGGACAACCCTCAGCCAGAATCAAGATTTTAAACAGAGAATTAGCCGTACGGATGGGTCTTTTATCCGTACGGACAGAAGGATGCAGTAGAGATCCATCCGGACGGATGGAAATATATCCGTACGGACAGACGCTGGGAATACAAAACAGAAGGTTTAATCTGAGATATATCCGTATGGACAACCTTCCAGCCGTACGGACAACCGGGAGAATCAAGAACCATCCGTACGGATATCCTTTTATCCGTACGGACAAGCTGAATTTTGCCATAGCCTATAAAAGGGCAGCTCAAACGTTTTATTAGACAGACTTTTACGATTTTGGTTAGTTGTAGCCTTTTCTGGGCGATCTCCTTCGTCCGGAAGCGTAGAATTAAGTTCCATATACCGTTGTTCTCGTCTTTCGATCCTCTTTTACACTAAATACATTACAACATCAATCTGTTACGTCTCGATTGTCAAGATTTGATTTTTTGTGAGCACACTTTGGTATTTCATCAATTTTCAATAAAGTGGGTATGATTTCTTGTTCTTCTATCTTTTATATCATGAATTCCTTTATCAATTATTGTTTCAATCCGATAATGAATAGCTAAATCATTTGTATGGCCGAATTATGTGAAAGCGGATGAAACGCCATTAGGGAGATGAACCGGGAGGTAGTGTAAAGACGTAATGAAGCGTTCTAATCGATAATTCATATCACGAAACCTGCTTTAATCGAAATCGATGCTAGCTTGATCACCTAGTCATTCATCATCACACACACCTAGCTTATAAATGTATGTTGCGGCTAGGTGTGGGAACCGGGTTTCGGGATCAGAGGCGTTTTGGCTTAAAAGGTAGTTTGACACCTACCGCATACTGAATTGACACTCAAGTCATTAAGTCCATTCCAATACAGGGTTTTATCGTTTAAACAAGGAAGGTAGAGCACACTCCGGGGTAGTTTGTTTGAGGGTAGAGTAATCCATTTGGATCGTGGTTCAATTTGTACTTTTTAATCGTTAAGAAATCCGATTAGTATAATTTTTAATTTACGCATTAGTATAAACTTTTCACCAACTTGGTTGACCTAAACTGAGTGCTAAGTCAGCTGTGGTACTCAAAGCCAATCTCTGTGGGTTCGACCTCGGACTCCTCAAGCACTACCTACACTCGATCTGGTCCACTGCCGGTTAGAAAGTAGATTTTGCTAAGGTTTCGAGTTTTTACTTGATTAACCGGATTGCAAAAATCCTCTTATCAGAAGTTTTAATTAAATGGAGATTGTTATTGGCACCACACTTGATTTACTTTGACACCCCAAATTATGTGGCACACACAATCTAATCTAATAAAATCTACCATGACACCACACTTTTTATATATGCTTTACCACATTTACCATTACACCACATTCTTTTACTACCTCCACTCCTACAAAAAAAAAAAAAAAAAAAAAAAATCATCTTCTTTATCTATGGATTTTTTTTAATATACCATCTATTCTATGTGCTATTTATCAATATACCATTTTAAGGCAATTTTGGCAAAGCTCCCGTTCTTCTACACCATCCATCCTCTTCCGGCGGCTAAGTCACAGCGTCAAACCACCCAACCTTAAAACAAAATAGCAAACATAAACAAAAATTGATAACATGCATTTACCAAAAACATGAAACAAGAAACACACAATTAAAAAAAAAAAAACAACAACAAATCGGTGGTAATCAAAATTGATTTTGTGGTGGTTTGTGGTTATTGAAGAGGGGTGCGGAAAATGGCTACTGGAATTAATTTACAGCCTTTTAAAAAAAAATTGTTTATTCATAAAAAGATAGTGCAGAGATGAAGGTATACATAATAAAAGATGAAGATGGAGAAGACGAATGGATTTCTTCACCACCGCCGCCGGATGAGGTGGGTTTGTGAAGTTTTTGTTAAAAGGTTAGCGGTAATGGCTATGATTTTATGGAGGACAAGATGGGTTAGTTAAGTTTTAGCAAAAAAGTTGTGGTGGTGGCAATGGGTATGAAGCAGGAAGGTGGGGTGGCCGGTGGAAGACATGGAGGAGGTGGTTTTGGGGAGAGGGGGAGTCGACGTGGAGGGCATGAATTTTTTTTTTAAAGGTATTAAAGATCGGCAAAAGTAAAAAAAAAACTGGATATAGTGAATGTGAAGTAATATGTGCGGTGCGTGAGATAGATTCATGTTAGTAAAAAATAACACCCGTGGTGCCGTAATATATTCTTATTTTAGCAATAGATGGGGTGTCAATGGTAGAATGGGTGTGGTGCCAATAACAGCCCCTAATTAAATCCGTTTTTCAGGCAGTTCCCAAATACATCATGCAAGTGTTTGTCTTGCCAAAAACTTTGATCAATGACTTGGAAGCCAGCATCCGCCAGTTCTTTTGGAATAGCTCAGAAGGTAATCAGAAAATATACCAGGAGTCGTGGGAGGTATGTTGCAAAACAAAAAAGAAGGAGGTTTAGGCTTTCGGGACCTTAAGTGCTTTAATATTGCTCTTCTTGAAGCTTGGAGGCTCATAATTAACCCGAACTCCCTAGCTGCAAAGATCCTTTCAGCAAAATACCACCACAATTCCTCTTTCCTTAATGCAGGCGTGGGCTCAGAGCCGTCTTTCAACTGGCCTAGTATACTCAAGGGTCGTGATTTGCTGACAAAAGGCCTTCGCTGTGTTGTAGGCACATGTGACGACATTAACATCCACGGTGACCCATGGCTCCCAATGGAGCCTGATTATTGCGTGCACTTATTGTTAGGAAATCTACGCGGGAACACAACGGATATAAAAAAAAATTTGATTTACTTTTACCCAAGATCGACTTCGTTTAAGCAACAAGCATACAATAAGTAGACAAAAAAGAATACCTTGGTTGATCCAATTGGATCGACGTTTTGTCTACGGTTGTAGTTTCTGTACGAAGCCGCACAAGCGTTCGGCCTCTACCGGTGATCCACACGAACACCTCGCCGGAATCTCATCATTGATTGCTACCAGAAAAACTCGGCTGCTAGACCGACCTTTTCTCTCTCATAAATCTCTCTCTAGGAAGCTCTCTTTTTTCACAAGAACTATTAGCTCTTGGAATTGTGATGTGCAAAAGAGCTAGCCAAGCCCTCCTATTTATAGGAGTACATACGCCCCTAGTCATTCCCAATCGGATTGAGATTAGCTTCTAGTAGATTGAGGAGAAAGAAAATATTTTTCTAATAAAATAAGGAAAATATATTTTATTGAATTATCTCATTTAATTTAATATCCTATATTAAATATTTCCAAGATATTGTCAATATCTTATATTGACTATATTTATCTTGTTACTATAAATCTATTTTTTCAAAATCAATTAATATCTAATATTAATATTCTGGTAATCTTATTAATTACCATCAATGATAGGAGGTACATCATTAAATACCCTTGATAGGAGATCAGATGAAAGACTTTGGTGTGGATCAGGGGTAATAGGCTTTCCCCTGTACATCGGATGGTGTTAGGCTTCAGCACCTTTTAAACCTGGAAAGACTTTCTCAGGTTTAATCGTATTAATTAAATTACTCAAATGTATCCTATACACTCAAAATATGCGCCACCTTTTGACGTGGCCTTTTCTAGTGCTAATACCAGTCCTTAACCGACAGTGTACCGGGTCAAACTGTAGTGCTAGTATGGTGAGTCAGGTGTCGAATCCTCAGGGAACTTGGTAATTTATTTTACGTGTGGTTAAACACCAAAGAGCTATTATTAACTCGATCTAAATCGCAATTTTATCACACAGATCACTACTATTCTAGTTAACACAAAATAAATACGTAATTTAATAATTATTCTAATATAATATATATAGATATATAAATATATATAGATGTACATAAATTGCAAAATATATATATAGATATAAATATATAGGTACCAAGATATTAATAGATAATTTTAGAGAAATCACCAAAACTTATATAATTGGTTTATACGATCTTTTCCATTAATTGAAATGTGTTCGATCTCTCCTTTTATTTTAGGTCCAATTGAGTAAATGAAACGGTGCACTCTGAGGTAAACAATTCCTCCTCACACGAGTGTATGAAATTGTCATATGTCCATTGTCATCACCCAAGATCCACAATCATTCACGGTAAACTAATTAATCTAAACAGGTCCCGTACAAATCTACCTTTAGATAAAAGGAGTCATTCCGTTCACAAACGGTCAATTTTACTTTAAAGGCTCCGGTTGTCAAAGCCGTACGATTCAACTTTCCGGTTTAAGTTTCAATTAAACTGATGATTTAACATTATTACGATCTCGAGTACAAATTATAATAAAATTCATTTCTCCCAAAACAAATTTACCCCCGGTTAGGAAATCGGATTCCGTTATCACGTTGTTCACACGGCCAATTTTACCCTCCGGTTTTTCTATCTTTTATTTCATATCCTCGACTACGAGCGTTAACTCATAATTAGATTATGAATTCCTCGGATCTATTAAATATGTCAATACTGAATATAATCAAAATAGAAAAAGATTCAATTAACTCAATTTTAGTCATTTTAACTTAACAACATTTCTTTAACGAAAAGATCGAAATAAAACCGATTACATAGTTTTGGCCAGTATTATATTTAGCCTAAAAACATTATAACAACGAAAAATACAAAAACAAACATAAATACTTAAGAAAAGTTACCCGAATACGGCAGTTGATTCAGAAATCGTATCTTCCGGACATTACAACTTCTTTAGCAAAACCGACTTCCGAGATTTTCTCGAGCATTACAACGATACTAAAACTACATTATTACGGCGTAAGGCCTTATTTACTACTACTACTAAAAAAAGAAAAAGAAGAAGGAGATATATATATATAGACTGTTATATATATATATTTGGTACATCTCAACGCTGCTGCAAATGAGCTCCTTATATAGAAAAAACTTCCAAGGCCGGACCGGTCCGGTATTAGGCCGGATCGGTCCGGACTAATGATGATCCCCACTAACTTGATCATTCCAAAGATGTGCGTAGGAGATATTATTTTTATATATAATTATTAAACTTCTAAAATTCATATCTCGAGTTCTGGACCTCCAAAAATTGCAAACGAAATGCCAAAATTAAGATCTCGAGAAACTCTACAACTTTCATGAAGGACTCTTCTCCAGATAACGCTTTTTTGATGACCTCGTGTTCCTCCGAAGCTTTTACGGGATTTTTTCTTAATCCAAGTCGATTAGCCACTTGATCACTGTTTAAGTTCTAGACCTCCAATCTTCATAATTTAAATTGCATTGGAACACTCTCGGAAAAATCTACAACTTTTGTGAAGAACACTTTTTCTGAAAATATCATTTTGATGAAATCATTCGTTTGTCGAAGATATTTCTATTATTACTTATCCAGATTGATTGGCTATCATTCACTTAAGCTATTCAATTGACCATTTAAACTTGTGGCACTTTCTAAATCATTCCGGAGATATGATTAAACTTCAATATGTTGATTCTCGGGTCTTGGTTTATAAATCTGCAATAAAACATCACAAATACCCACGTAAATCGACACTTACACTCCGATTTACTAAAATCGGTACAAAATTACAAATTTTTTATTATTATTATTACTAAACACTCTAAATTATAAAGACTAACACTTTATACCATAATTTCATATATTTTATATAGAATTCGTTGATAAAACATAATAATATAACGTATTTTTAATCATATAAAAATAATACATCAAATTACTCCCAAACTTAAAACTTTTGATCGTCCCTCGAAGCCAAAAATAAGCGATAATAAAAGATAGTATAATTTTTCAGATTATAATATACTTTGTCAATATTATAAATATATTATCCATCTTAATTTAAAATCTTAAGAGGACGAGAAAGAGTATATAATCGAAATAACTTAAACATTAAATTTTATTTAGATGAAATTATATATGTAATACTTAAAGTATAAATAAAATATCGTAATTATTTTTAATCGCAACTATTATGAAATTCGGAATCGGAAATTTCAATAAAGTAATTGAAAAAAATGGCTTATAGAGTTTAGGTTCAAGATGTTGGTTAATCGGAAAAAAGGAAATCAAAAGAGAAGAAGCGTAAGTCGTACGTCACTACATCTTCATATTTTTGAAAAAACATATTCTTAGCATCTTTTTTCAGATTTTCTCTTTTTTTTTTTTTTTTTTTTTTTTTTTTTTTTTTTTTTTTTTAAATTAAGAACTAAAAGCGTGAGTGTGTGTAGAAAATCAAACTTACAGCATTGCTTCATCAAGATTGATCGAGTACTACTCTTTCGATCGAAAATTACAAGTCCGGTTTCCTTAAACTTGTAATAATTCCTGAGATCTTATGATTCAACTTTTCCTCTTTTAATTTATCTTGTGCCTTCATTCCCAAAGAATAGGACATTTCGTGATAATACCCTAAATTTGGACTACTATCATCGTGCAATCGGAGCTTAATTACCTCATAGTGGTATAGGACATTTCGTGATAATACCTACTCACTCCAATCATTGGTAGCTTACATCCGATTTGTTCTTTTTATTTTTAAGTTGTTAATCACGGATAAGGAAGATACGATATTTGATTAATTACATTGTAAATATGGTGCTTCGTTCTTAATTAATATATCCGAACTTATTACCAAAATCGGCTATGTTGCAAGTGTCATGAGGTAAGATCGAATATACTACTACTTATCTAATTTTTCCAATCTCAAAGATATACCAAAATTTAGCTTTTACGCCACCATCTCTTTTATAAGACGTACAAACTTGCGGTATTTCAAGGAAATGTAGACCAAAATAGCTAAAGCTCGGTTATTTAATCACAATTGACAATTTCGAGTGAGGTCTTGATCACTCTAATCAAGGCTGAGGTAGGTTATTTGGCTATAGTTATATTTTTGTGGTGCCAAAAATCAATAAACTTAATCCAATTCCAAATTCATAATTCGTATTGAAAATGATTCTAAAAAATTTTACTTATAAATATCAATCATACTTATATAATTTTATAAAAACAATATCTAATATTAATTACTCCATTATATAAACTTAAAATCTTCTTAAAATCTAAATTAGACATATAATATAATTTTTTTTTTTTTTTTTTTTTTTTTTTTTCGAAAATTTTAATGAATTTTCTAACCTAACTCTACTCCCCACTTACGAAGTGGCATCGTCCCGATGTTCAATAAGTAGTAAAGAAGTAGGTTCGAAAATAAAATTAAAATTATCTATCAACGTTATTTTTCCGATTTTATTTTAGCGTATACTAATTATATCATTAAATAAAAACAAACAACAAAAAAAAACTAAGACATATATATATTAAACAAGATACATTAGTACAAACTTAACTAAAGAACTTCAAACTTAACTTAATTTAACTTATTAAAACTTAAATATTACTAACAAACTACTAACAACTCTCTGATAGTAGATTTAACAACCCGGTGTATCAACCGGTAGCAATCCAAACCGATTATCTCTGGACGGAAAAATTTCATCCGTCTCCAAACTCTTCTACTCCATTCGAAGAATACACAAACGTGATATCATCCATGAATTAGGCATAGGCTTTCCCCTACTACCTCTCGTGATCGCAAACTCCAACACTGTCCTTTGAATCAATATACCCCAATCAACAAATACACCGAATGCCAAAGCAAAAAGTAGAAGCATTTCATTCTCGGTTAAACTTCCAAAATCCCGGGTGGGATAAACTCGAGAATTTATAAAATGCTTCCACGCCTTTAGATGTGGAAGTAAAGCTCGTGTTGACATGTCGTGATTTGTATCAAAAAGCGAAACAGACATTGGAATGACTCGTGTACTTTATTCAAATGATTATAGGGATTTTGTAGTCCCCATTGCATTTCAAAATGTGGCATCGTGAATCGGTGGAATTTCAAAGATTTGATTGATAACAGATGAAGAGAAGGGAACAGCCACTCCTCTTACTAGAACAATCTGAGTGATATCGATCATAGATGTCGCCATAAGCGCGAGAATAAAATTCTCGCACTATCGAGACATTTACCCGTCCTCTCGGTGTACTGACAAATTTTTTCCAACCAAAACTTGAATGATAGTTTTTCCCATTGATCAAGCTTATCTAAATTTAAACCTTTCTCCAATAGGATTGGAGAATTTGCAAAACGATTATGTAAAATGATATTCTCATTAGAAGCTTGAGATTCGGATGATCCGGTGTATGAGGCTCGTAAGAATTAACCGATGGTGAAGAGTGGTTCGACATTTTAAAACTTGATAAAAAGTGAAAGAAATACGCTTTAAGTTAGATAGACAAAGTGAAAGAATGAGCATTTGTTGCTCCAAATTTACTTACTATAAATAGATGGTAAAATTATACATACGTGGTCTGCATTAGACCGGACTCTAAAATGACTCAACCTTACATTCTTCACGGCCCGGTCCGAAATATGCCGGCTCGGTCCGGCCTCATCTTACTTTTTACCGAGGGCGGTGAAAGACAACTTGTGTTTTGTTTTTTACTTCACAGTGTAACAAGGCTTCCACTTGCCTTGAAGATATTTTGATAAACGTTGAATTAATTCATCCACCTTGATACGGACGGATAAAATGACACATTAGTTATATTTTGAAAACGACTCAATAATGATACAAAATTATTTTTGTGATTTTTATAGTTTATAAAAACTAAACGATCTAGAATGCAAACCAAATTTTTATAAAAACGATTGTAAAACTAAACGAAAAATAAAAACCAACCAATATCTAAATGACAAATGTCGAATAAAGTGCAATAAAAATGTGTAGTAAACATGTTTAATCAATCATTAAAATTCAATCTTCATCATAATCTTCCTCCGGATCAACTTGAAAACTCGAACTTGGAAACGATCGAGAAGGCGATGGATGAAGTCAAGTCGTGGTCCCGATCAACTATCAAGACCCATCGAACTCATGCCAGACGTGACATGTGCATACTCGGTGAATCCTCCCAACTCGACATCGCCGGTCTCTCGAACACTGTCGAAAATACACCGCCCACTAGATTGGCTTCCAAAAGGATATGACGATGGATGAAAGCTCGATTGTGGTGGAATAGGTGTTTCCCAACGTGGTAAGGTATATGGATCAGATCGACAAGGTGGATAGGCGGGATCATCAAAGTAGGATTACGAAGCAATCGCTCGTTCTTCTTAAACCTCTACGAATATCATCACACCACTTTGCTTAGTACTCTCGGCGAATAAAGCCACATTGGCTTGACCACGCGCAACATCATCACTAAAAGATTGAAACATGTCATATGTGATAAAGTGTTGGAGAAAGGAGTTTGTTGAGGTGACTAGAAAAAGATGGAAAAGAAGAAGATGTAAAACGGTGGAGTGGTGAGTTTGACGCCTTAAGCAAAGAGCTAATACTACCATCCGGAAGACTAGTCAAACTAGGTCCAATCAGATTTCCATCGGCCGAGAGAAACTTGTCATTAGGCCGGGATGGTACTCCCAACCTACGACCATAATCAGAGATAAAACAAGGGAAGTAAAGATGACTCCTCAGTCCAGCGATGACAATACTCTCAAAAATCCTCTTAAACATGACCTTTCCAACATCCACTCTAACATCATTTACCATAGCCTGCGATACATACATCTTCCTTTCCAAAAGCGGTATGTTTACTAGAAGGATAGAGATTATGGCTAATAAATCTTTTAATTGCCCTTAAACCTCTAAAACAGTTCCCGTAATTAAACCGATTTTCAACCCACACCGCGGTCGGGTCAAAAACAGTCTGGGCTCTCAGGGCAGTCTGCTCAAAACTAGCAGGATCATCTAAATTATAGACTACCCTGTAATCCTCCTCATCGGAAAAACCTCAACTCCTAAAATTGCATTAATGACGGCGGGTTAAAAGGAATATTTCGCCTCGTAAAGGTGCAGCTTCCGATCGAGTAAGTCGTTCTTCCGACATAGTAGATAAAACCGAATAAAACTCAAATACTATAGTCGTGTTAATCTCACCTTCCCTTCTGGCTGCTAAATCTAACCACTGACGCCTTCTAAAGATATTTTTGACTTCATCACCTAAGTCATCCAAGTCTAATCCTTTTTCAACCAGAACATCACACTTACTATAAATTTTTGTATACGCTTTCTTAGCCTCAGGTGATGCGGTTCTTTCAAAACTTACTGCTTCCTCCTCAGTGATAAAATTCATCGTGCTCTACGACAGGAGTTGAAATTGGAATTTTTGATTTTCTCTTTTTAGAGACTCTAGTACTCGACTCAGCCATTCTACGATATTGGTAATGCCAATCAACAACAAAAACAACAACAAAAACAGCAAAAAATTAATAATGTCACAACACACTCAAAAATCAAAATAGTTGAAATTAATCTAAAAAATTACGAAATTAACAACTAAATAAACTAGATTATACCTTATAGTGTAAAAACGCGTGAAAAGTAGGCCGGAAAAGTGTTAAAGTCACCGGAATGAATGGAGCTTGTTCTTGACCCTTTTTTGAATTTTCCACTTTGTTTTGAAGAGAGATAGAATGATGAAGATATCAAGTAGTGGTGTAGTGTGAGATGAATTTTTGTGGAAAGAATTGAAAAAATTGAGTGGTGGGGTTTGGTGTGTGGTCATTTGTAAAGAAAATTAGGGAAGAAGAAGAAGAAAAGAAGAGTCCCCGCCTTTTTATGTTTTGAGACTCTTGACCGGTCCGGTATTAGGGCGGATCGGTCCGTGAACAAATTTTTCTGTTTTTCGATTTTTTTATGATTTTTGAATAAAACTTATACAAATTCTAATAAAACTTAATTAAAGTCTTAAAAATAAGTTTATAAAATTTTAAAATAAAACTTGAAGGAACTTTTATAATTTTATAACAATTTATAAAAATTTAATAAAATCCTTATAACACTTTAATAAAAGCTTATAAAAATTTAATAAATTTATATCAACTCTTATAAAACATCTAAAAAAAAAAAAAAAAAAACTTTTATAAAACTTTATAAAACTCCTCAAATTTTATAAAGATCCAATTTTATGAAATTCTCGAAGTTATCTGAAAATTTTATAAAATAAAATAAAATAAAAGACTCAAACTTAAGGGGTTCACGATTCTTCGATTTCTAAATCTTCCAAAGTTCGATATAACGCTCGATCAACCTAACTCCTAAAAACGAGGCATTTGAATTATCTCTAAATTCCATCGGGATTTTCGGATAACCACCTAATCGTTCCTTCCTAACAATATTCAAACACTCATCCTGTCGGATTTGGTTGTGTTTTTCCCACAGCATCAACATGTTCACTTTTTCCACAGATTCTCGCATCTCATTAGAAACTTTGCCCTTCTTTTTATCGCACTTCTTGATGTTCCATTACATACTTCTCTTAATCTAATCTCTCTCAACAATTTCTTGTTTTGTTCAAAAACTAAAGCTTCTATAGAAACGCGACATCTTTATCAAGGCCTAATTTCAAAAGTAAAATAAAACTCCTATTCTATCTAAAAGACATCCAGTTCTTTTACGCCTATCCGGTAAAAGACGAAAAAGAGTTTAAACATAATTAAAATTACTGAAAAGTAGAGTAAAGATAGATAGCACCTGGTATTTGGTGATTCGATTCCGTTTCTTTTTTTTTTTTTTTTTTTTTTTTTTTCGCTTTTTCAATTTGTCGGGGATCAATCAAGAGCATTATTTCTTCTTTCAAGTGATTCCTTCTCCTCCACAAATAACTTTACTCTGTGGCCATTGGCTATAAAAGTTGTATTTCCATCGCTTAGTCCAACACTCCAGCTTTGTAAACCCGTGTTACTTTAAATGGACTGTCCCATCTTGATTTAAGCTTACCTCGGAAACAACTTTAAACGTGAATTGTACAAAAGCACTCGATCACCTACATGGAACTCACGCTAAAGATTCTCTTATCATGGAAAGACTTCGTGCGTTCCTTGTAGATTCGAGCGTTTTCATAAGAATCGAGACGAAATTCTTCTAGTTCATCAATTGAAGCAATCTATGATCACCGATGCACCTTAGGATCGAAATTTAGAAATCTAATAGCCCGTAAGGCTCGGTGTTCTAACTCAACCTGAGATGACAAGACTTACCAAAGACTAGCTTATAGGAGAACAACCTATTGGTGTTTTAAAAGTCATTACAGACGCCCATAACGCATCATCTAATTTAATTGCCCAGTTTTTACGATTTGAATCAACTGTTTTTTCCACGATTCTTTTGATTTCTCTATTTGACACCTCTACCTGACCACTGGTTTGCGGATGATAGGGCGTTCCTAGTTTATGTGTTACACCATATTTCTCAATTAACTTAGTAAATGGTCTATTACAAAAGTGTGAACCTCTATCGCTAATGATTGCCCTCGGAATGCCATATCTAGTGAATATGTTCTTTTTAAGGAATCGTATGACAACCTTGGTATCATTAGTGGGAAGAGCTTCAGCTTCTACCCATTTTGAAACATAATCTACCATTACAAGAATAAATCTTTTTCCAAACGATATAGGAAAAGGTCCCATGAAATCTATACCCCAAACATCAAATAACTCACATTCTAAAATAGGTTGCATAGGCATTTCATGTTTTTTAGATACATTTCCCCATTTTTGACAAGATTCACAAGATTTAACATATTTATAAGCATCTTTATATAATGTAGGCCAATAAAAACCACATTGTAAAACTTTAAAAGCAGTTTTCCATCCTCCATGATGTCCTCCTCGCCTCACGATCATGACAAAATGATAAAATACTTAAAATTTCATTATCAGCACACATTTTCCGATTATCCCATCCGAACATTTACGGAAAAGGTCCGTTCCTCCCAAAGAATAAAATTTTAAGTCGTAAAAAAGAATTTCTTTTACATTTGCAAGTCCAATGAGACGGAATATAATCACACAGTTAAGTAATTAATGATATCTCCAAACCAAGGTGAGATTTCCTTAGAGGGAATTCTATTTTTTAATAATTGCATGGTTGAAGGAGTATCTATTCTAAATAGTTGTTCATCAGGAAATGAATCTTTAATTTCATTCCCTATCTCTTCCTCGCCTCCATTCTACTTAGATGATCCGCTACTACGCTTTCACTTCCTTTTTATCTTTAATTTCAATATCAAATTCTTGTAGTAGGAGAATCCATCTAAGAAGACGTGGTTTCGCATCCTTCTTACTCAAGAAATACTTGGTGAGTAATGGTCTCAGGTAGACTATTACCTTAGAACCGACAATATACGATCTAAACTTATCTAAGGCAAAAATCACAGCCAACAGCTTCCTTTTCTCTAGTTGCATAATTTAGTTGAGTCGTTTAATGTGTGGGATGCATAGTAAATAGCTTTGAGAATTCTATTGTACCTTTGACCTAAAACACCTCCTACAATTAAATCACTAGCATCACACATAATTTCAAAAGGTAAATTCCATCTGGTGCTACCAAAATCGTGCAATAATCAACTTCGCTTTCAGGTCTTAAATGCTTCCATACATTTACTATCAAAGTTAAAAGATACTTTTTTCAAGCAAATGACTTAAAGGCTTTGCTATCTTTGAAAAATCTGCAATAAATCTCCTATAAAATCCTCGCATGTCCAAGAAATCCTCTTAGAGTCCTTAGATTAACTCGGTGGCGGTAATTTTCAATCACCTCGACTTTAGCTTTATCAACTTCAATTCCTATTTCGTAGATTCTATGACCTAAAACAATTCCTTCCGATACCATTAAATGACATTTTTCCCGCTTTAGAACTAAATTGGTATCCTCACAACGTTGTAAAACTCTTTCTAAGTGCGACAAACACTTACCAAAAGAATCTCCATAAACACTAAAGTCGCCCATAAAAATTTCTAAGAATTTCTCAACCATATCGTAAAATATAGACATCATACATCTTTGAAACGTAGCAGAGCATTACATAAACCGAACGGCATTCTTTTATACGCAAAAGTTCCATAAGGACATGTGAAAGTAGTCTTTTCTCTATCTCCTCGCCAGAATGAAGATCTCAGAATAACTCGAATAACCATCTAAGAAACAAGAATACTTATGACCACTTAAACGCTCCAACATTTGAACTATGAATGGAAGTGGATGATGATCTTTCTTAGTATGATCATTTAGTTTTCTAAAATCAATGCACATTCGATATCCTCGTAATTTCCTTGTTGGAATCCATTCATTCTTATCATTCTCTTTCACCGTGAAACCTCCTTTTCTTTGGTACAACTTGAGTTGGACTAACCCATTCACTATCCGATATAGGAAAGATTATCCCCATTTCTAATAGCTTAATGACCTCTTTCTTGACGATTAATCAGTAGAATTGGGTTGAGGCGGCGCTATGCGGTTGAATACAAGGTTTAGCATCCTCTTTCGTAATTATCTTATGAACACAAATCTCGTGGCTAATACCTCGAATATCGGCAATCGCCCATCCAAAAGCTTTCTTATGCTTTCTTAACATTCTTATTAATTGATCTTCTTGCTTTGCTTCGCTTAAAGTAGATGATATAATAATCGGTAATAGATTATCGCTTTCTAGAAAAGCATATTTCGATTTAAAGGTAACGGTTTCAATTCCGTTCTTTGGCGGATCTTCTATTGATGATTTAAGAACCGGTCCTTCTAGTTCTAACTCCAAATACTTATGCCATGGTGGCTTAAAAGTAAAGCTTCCTTTATCTAGAGAAAGGATTATCTCTTTCATCTCAATGTCTTCCTCATCTTCTTTATAGATGTACAGAGTTAAGCATTCTTCTAACTTTGTCTTCAAAAGTTGGTAATCGATTATCATAGATGTAATGAATATCTTCTATAAAAGAACATGATTCTCGTGATGTATATGGATGGTTCATAGCTTTAAAAATATTGAAAGCAACTTCATCTTCATTGACTCTCAAAATTAACTCTCCTTTATGAACATCGATTAAAGTTCTTCCCCGTAGCTAGAAAAATGGACGACCTAGAATAAGAGGCGCCGAATATCCTTCTTCCATTTCCATAACTACAAAATCTACCGGAAAATAGAATTTGTCTACTTTAACCAAGATATCCTTAATCATTCCTTTAGGGTACTTAATCGATCTATCTCGCCATTTGCAGAGTCATTTCGATCTTAGTAAGCTTTCCTATGCCTAGCTTTTTATAATCCTCATAAGACATGAGATTTATACTAGCTCCAAGATCACATAAGACTTTCTTAAAAGAAATCCTCCAATTTCACATGGAATCGTAAAACTTCCAGGATCTTTCGCCTTTAGGTGGTAACTTATGCTTTGCAGTGCGAACATTCTTCATTTAGGCATATATTCTCATATTCCTCTAATTTTTTCTTATTTGATAGTATCTCTTTCGAAACTTTCCATAGGCGGGTATATTAATCGTGAGCTTCAATAATGTGGATATTAACATGAAGATGACGAAAAGTATCAAGGAAACGAGCATACTTCTTATCGCTTTTACCTTTTGATTTGATCCTTAGGAGGGTAGGGTAAAGATTCTAAATCTATAACCTTTGGCTCCTTAGTCAAATTCTCTTTTCCTTTTTCCTTAAACCTTTGAGTATTACTTAGTCGCCATGTTTCAGGTTCTTGAATTTTTTTCTTTAAATTGTTCCCTGAATCAATCTCTCGCTTTGATTTTTCGATTCTTCCTGCTTTCTCATTTATTCTAATATGTTCCTTGAATAAATTCCTTAAATCTTTATCCATAGGGTCTTTCAAAATCCTAGGGATTTTTACCCAATTTTCACCTTCATTTTCGTGTTCCAAACTTATTCCTTTTCAAGAAATTATCTATAATTTCTTCTTCCTCGTCGATGAATTCATCTTTATCTTTAGTTTCATCATTCTTTCCATCTAAATCATTTTCTACTTCATTATTCCCAAAGTTTTCTACTCCATTGCTTCCACTAAGCTTCCTACTTCTCGTAAACCACAACATTTACCTCTCTTGGGTTTCACATCGTTGTTGCTTGGTAATCCTCCTGGGGTCTACTGTTGTTACGCTCACCTTCCCTACTCAAATGATCTTCCATATTCCTCAATGAGGCTTCTATTGTTCTCATTACGTATCATGTCCACTCATAGATGTTTTTATTGTACTCATATTTTTAGTGACTGTACTAATAGAAGTCATCATTGTTTCCATATTCTTAGCTTGAGTAGATACTACACCCATCATATTTTCCATTAGTTTTTCCCATTTTTCAACTCCTTCCTGCAGTTGAGTTGAACTCGAGTTACTTGGTATACTTTGAGTGGTATGTTTAGGATAGGATCTTGGTAATGATTGTAAATTCGATTAGATGTACTTTCTTGATAAACTTGGTTATTATTCCTATATGGGACCGGATATGGCGGTTGTCCCGCTTACTAGGTTTTCGCACCATCGATAAGTAGGATGGTCTCTTCTAATAGCATTGAATGAGTTTGAGTATGCATTGTTCAAATTCCTATGTTCAAGAAAACTCACCTCCTCCTCGAATATCCTGTTGGTTCTTCACTCCTAACGCCACATTATCATGACTTGAGTATTCATTTGGTGTACTATTTTCTCGAATTTTGGTTCTTATTCTCATTGTAAACCATCAAATTTCCTACTCAAATTCTCCAAGTGTGCTAGAACTTCCGTATTAGACGTACATTCTCCTCGCAAAAGCTACTTTTCCGTGCTAGAACCGGTTTCCCACATTCTGTTATTTTTGGAAATCTTTTCTATAGCATCGTAAATCTGCTTGAGCTTCACTCATCATTAATGAACCACCACATGCATGATCTACATCCGCACGTGAGTCTTTTCTTAATTTACTGACGTAAGAGTTGAATTTGCATATCTAAGGAATAACCATGATCGGGACACGCCTTAACAATTTTTTAAACCTTTCCCACGCATTCCCAAGAGTTTCCTCGATCCTTGTCTAAAGTTAGCAACCTCGACTTTTAATTCCAAATTTCGTCCAGAGTGAAATATTGTTTCGTAAATTCAGCTTGAATCTCCTCCCAACTAGTAAGTGAATGATGTGGAAGAGACATAAACCAATCTCGGCCTCGCCCTTTTAAAGAAAAAAGGAAACATAGTCATTCTCGTTAATTCCTTATGAGCACCTTGACTTTTGGTCAGATTGCACGCTTCTTCAAAAGATAGAGATGATGATGTGGATCTTCATCATCCTCTCCTAGAAATTGGCTCTTCAGGCCAATTAAACCAAAAGATGAGACTTAATTTCAAATTATTCGCTCCTTCATTAGGTAAAAGTATGGGATTATTAGTCCGGTTTCTTCTTCTTGTTTGATCACATATAGGTCTCGGGTTTGGTGGATTATTACGATTATTCTCGTTCCGATTTTGATTATTTCTATTATTATTATTATTAGGTTAACAGGGTTTTGTCCATGCCCTGAGCATGTTCCACTTCTTGTTCGTGTTTCATCACCGATTTCAAATGCCATTCTCGTATTTGCTTGAAGATGATTCTTGGTCGATTTCCGACTAGTATGACCGCATTTACTCTCTACTTAACGCGCTTTCGTAAGTGTTTATGTCAGCTTATAAGGAACGAGAGGGCCTTACCACTTCCGGTCATCAACTAACGAAAATAGAAAATAACACGAAATTGATAGTAATAAAAATTGGTACTTTACCTATAAGGTAACAACCAACGAAAAATAAAATAGAAATGAGATAAGAAAAGTGTTGACTTATTCTCGAGAATTTTAAGCTAATACAAGTAGTAACCATAGACACATAAAAAGAAATTAGCGACGTTCCCCGGCAACGGCGCCAAAATGCTGACGTGGCCTTTTCTAGTGCTAATACTACCCTTAACCGACAAAGTACCGGGTCAAATCAGAAGTGCTAGTATGGTGAGTCAGTGTCGAATCCTCGTGGAACTTGGTAATTTATTTTACGTGTGGTTAAACACCAAAGAGCTATTATTAACTCGATCTAAATCGCAATTTTATCACACAGATCACTACTATTCTAGTTAACACAAAATAAATACGTAATTTAATAATTATTCTAATATAATATATATAGATATATAAATATATATAGATGTACATAAATTGCAAAATATATATATAGATATAAATATATAGGTACCAAGATATTAATAGATAATTTTAGAGAACTGGCCAAAACTTATATAATTGGTTTATACGATCTTTTCCATTAATTGAAATGTGTTCGATCTCTCCTTTTATTTTAGGTCCAATTGAGTAAATGAAACGGTGCACTCCTGAGGTAAACAATTCCTCCTCACACGAGTGTATGAAATTGTCATATGTCCATTGTCATCACCCAAGATCCACAATCATTACGGTAAACTAATTAATCTAAACAGTCCCGAGTACAAATCTACCTTTAGATAAAAGGAGTCATTCCGCTCACAAACGGTCAATTTTACTTTAAAGGCTCCGGTTGTCAAAGCCGGACGATTCAACTTTCCGGTTTAAGTTTCAATTAAACTGATGATTTAACATTATTACGATCTCGAGTACAAATTATAATAAAATTCATTTCTCCCAAAACAAATTTACCCCCGGTTAGGAAATCGGATTCCGTTATCACGTTGTTCACACGGCCAATTTTACCCTCCGGTTTTTCTATCTTTTATTTCATATCCTGACTACGAGGCGTTAACTCATAATTAGATTATGAATTCCTCAGATCTATTAAATATGTCAATACGAATATAATCAAAATAGAAAAAGATTCAATTAACTCAATTTTAGTCATTTTAACTTAACAACATTTCTTTAACGAAAAGATCGAAATAAAACCGATTACATAGTTTTGGCCAGTATTATATTTAGCCTAAAAACATTATAACAACGAAAAATACAAAACAAACATAAATACTTAAGAAAAGTTACCCGAATACGGGCAGCTTGATTCGTAAATCGATCTTCCGGACATTACAACTTCTTTAGCAAAACCGACTTCCGAGATTTTCTCGAGCATTACAACGATACTAAAACTATATTATTACGGCGTAAGGCCTTATTTACTACTACTACTAAAAAAAGAAAAGAAGAAGGAGATATATATATATAGACTGTTATATATATATATTTGGTACATCTCAACGCTAACGCAAATGAGCTCCTTATATAGAAAAAACTTCCAAGGCCGGACTGTCCGTATTAGGCCGGATCGGTCCGGACTAATGATGATCCCCACTAACTTGATCATTCCAAAGACGTGCGTAGGAGATATTATTTTTATATATAATTATTAAACTTCTAAAATTCATATCTCGAGTTCTGACCTCCAAAATTGCAAACGAAATGCCAAAATTAAGATCTCGAGAAACTCTACAACTTTCATGAAGGACTCTTCTCCAGATAACGCTTTTTGATGACCTCGTGTTCCTCCGAAGCTTTTACGGATTTTTCTTAATCCAAGTCGATTAGCCACTTGATCACTGCTTTAAGTTCTAGACCTCCAATCTTCATAATTTAAATTGCATTGGAACACTCTCGAAAAATCTACAACTTTTGTGAAGAACACTTTTCTGAAAATATCATTTTGATGAGCCATTCGTTTGTCGAAGATATTTCTATTATTACTTATCCAGATTGATTGGCTATCATCCACTTAAGCTATTCAATTGACCATTTAAACTTGTGGCACTTTCTAAATCATTCCGAGATATGATTAAACTTCAATATGTTGATTCTCGGTCTTGGTTTATAAATCGCAATAAAACATCACAAATACCCACGTAAATCGACACTACACTCCGATTTACTAAAATCGGTACAAAATTACAAATTTTTTTATTATTATTATTACTAAACACTCTAAATTATAAAGACTAACACTTTATACCATAATTTCATATATTTTATATAGAATTCGTTGATAAAACATAATAATATAACGTATTTTTAATCATATAAAAATAATACATCACCTTTCCCCACTAATTTGGGACTAGAGATTTTCTTTAATTAATTTGCAAAATTCATGTGTATCAATATACACAATAAATTTCGACACACATACATTATGTGTATATTTAATTAATCTACATGATTGATATCTTGTATTATATTTATTCATAATAAATAAATACCACCATATTAATTTACCACTATAACCTTTATAGCATGAGATAAATTCTTTCCTTATTTGGTTATCAACTATAACCACAGTTTAATCCGGCTAGATGTTCATATGTGTGTGACCCAATAGGCTTCCGAATATGCTGGCCGTAGGCACAAAGTGCAAATTACGAAAATGCCCTTCATACTTAACGATCACGGGATAGCGTCTAGCAACACACCGTGACCCCCAATCATCGGAAGAGTTAAATGCAATGACTACTACCTTCATGTGAAACAGTTACCGTGTAAGTTGCAATCCTACCGCAGTAATAATATCCATACGATCGTATCTCGAGTGTCAATACATTAACGATCATATCTTATAATCTGGATATCATGCTCTCTCAAAGTAACGCATTTACTTCCATTTTGCAAAGATTCACGAGAGTAAGACATTCCTTATAAGAAGGCCCTTTCGGATATTCACCCCTACTGATAGGGTACGCGATTCCCAGACGACCAAACATGTATACTACGCATGTTTCAGTATCACACCCAATCACTACCGCATGATCGCCCCATGGCTAGGGGAAACCTCAATAGTGTCAAAGCATGACAATCCACACCGTGATGCCATGAAGACTCCGGTCTTAAGGATAATTACACAACCGCCACATAGTGCGACACTTAATGTAAGTGGGTCAATCTAACGTACGCATTCTCTAATACACATCCACGTACAGTCCAAGTGTCTCTACACTTCGATAGACGAGATCTATCCATGCCCTTAAAGATGTAAGACATCTAATACGTGCTAGTCCTGCTTAGCACTATCAATGCCCTGGTTAATAGTACATCACCTAGAGACATTTAAGTATCAAACTTATTAAAGTGATTAGAGATCTCATCAACCATAATCGCCTATCATGGTTTCCTATCACGCTTTAATACTAAGGACGTTATCATATAACAATTCATAATTGGTTCTTTAAAAGAACATATATATGACAAATGTAAAAGCCATTTAATATATGTATAATCATAAAGAAATAGTAGAAATGATCCGACCGGTCGGATCCAAATTCAACCCGATTGGGTTTAGGACACTATTTCAACAATCTCTCACTTGGCCTAAAGCCAACCACTAGCACACACAAGACCAAGTTGAAACACAAGAATCTCATGCAATACTCGCAACCAGCCCTAGCCATGAACGGATCACTATCCATGGGGACTCAGACTATCTTCATACTATGCTCCAAATGACCAAGTCAAAGGAACCACCTCAACACACACACGGATCTCTCGACGAGACCCTCGGTCCTTGCTTCAAGCAATGAATCCACTTACTATATCGCCTATATAAAAAGGTGGAAGAACTGCATAAGGTTCGTGAATGAACCTTCTAGATCCATGTATCGCCTCTCGCCAAGCCTCTAAGGCACTAACCGTGTTTTGGCTAAGTTGTAGAATTTACAAAGGTGACCCATAGGCAAGAACATTTCCACTCACCGTATCACCTAATCAAAGTGACTGCAAACCCAGACTGTAGCTCATACTCGCCTTCATAAGAATCAAGGTATACGTCTGTATAACTATATTTATCTGATTCCAAGTTTCGATAAACTAGGAAACCATCCTTAACTTGTTTAATGATATTCTCGACATTCACCAGATTTACTTTCATACTTGCTCATGACAGTTAATGGACTACGAACATCTACCATTACTTTCAGTAGTGTATTACTTACAAGCACGAAGCAAGAAATAAGATGAGAATAAATCTGTCATTTATTAATTCTAAAAACAATTACATAAATTGTCTTTCGGGCGCTACTTCCAACAGGTCTCTGGCTAATCTATCTGCAGAAATCTCTTGGATCACTCATCTTCTAAAAGAACTCAAAATCGATCATATCTACTCCTCCGGCCTGTGTGTGATCTTGAGTGTCGCTTCTCTAGCTCAAAATCCTGTGGCTTCATGCTAGAACAAAGCATATTGAGGTTGATGTGCACTTCAACCGAGACAAAGTGCTCAACAAACAATTGCAGATCAGTTACATTCCTTCCAGTTCCCAGATTGCTGATGTATTTACCAAAGCACTTCCAGTGGTCCAGTTTAATGCCTTCAGGAGCAAACTAAATGTCATTCCTACCACACTTAGTTTGAGGGGGGGAGTTAGATAAATAAATAAATCTTGTAAGGGTATTTTTGACATTTCCTTTATTGCTGAGTATGTATGCCATGTGGCAGTTAGTTAGGATCTAGTTTAGTGTGCCTAGATCTCTACTGGATTTTTTGTAAGGATATTATTCCTCCTTCTTGTAACCGAAATTATTGTTGAGAAATATACTGAAGAATCCTCTCCATGAGTCTTCTTCCTCATGTGTTCTTCTTTATGATAATCTAACTTAGGAGTAATATATTGTTATGTATTCTTGAGCAATTGTTACAAATTCAAGGTGCTACATAAAGAAAACTAGTCATCGATTAATAGTATTGTTTGACATGGGCGGACCTATAACCAATTGGGTGGGTCAGTGCTCCATTGAGACCCAAAAATTGTATTAAAATGATACGGACTACAAGAAAAACAGTTTTTTGTTATATTATTGTTTGCTACACAAAAAAAAAATGTTGCTATATACTTACTTTTAGCCACATGAGCGTGGCAAAATAGTCTAACCAAGTACAATTAGCCACACTTTTTTTGTGAGTACGGCAAAAACTAGTGTAGCAATATAGTTTTTTTTTGTAGTGTCCCTCCGTTCCAAAGTAACTGATTCGGTTACCAAAAATACGCATATTAAGGAGCTGAATCAATACTTTAATTTCCATTCCAAAATGAGTAAAAAAAAACCCTTAGCATATAATTAATGCAATGTTTTATTGATTCTTTCGCTCCTTAATAAATAAGGGTAGATGTAGGAAAAACACAATAAACATTGCATTGGAAATGTAACTGCCTCAGTTATTTTGGAACGGAGAGAGTATAGTTTTGTTGTAAAAAAAAAAATATGTAAAAACACTATTGATATTATCACTAGATTTTCGAATTTTCACCGATGCCTTCACTGGAAATTTTTTCTGAATCGCCATTGTTGTTAGGGCAATTAATATCCGACTCAAATCAATAAAGACTATCGGTGTTAACCTACTACCACCATGAGGTTCTTATATGCGTTTATATACTATAATACATGATATTTAACTGTTATTATAGTAGATTCATTAAATCTACATGTGTAGATCCAAGTGTTAATTATTATAACTTATCATCATAATTTCCTTATAAGTGCCAACGACACATGTGGAATGTGTAATCTTACCATATGGTACGTACGTGTAATATCACATGCTTCTCGTATTGTTATGCGTGATATTATTATCACTCTCGTACCTTCTTGGTTACTTGATCGATATTGTGATACAATGAAGCGAAATTGATCATCTTTGGGCCCGTCGGGCATGGACTTGATCGTTGGAAAGCGTAGGGTTGACAACTTGGTCATGTTCCTATCCCGACATACACTTAGTGTCAAGCGACTGGCAGATTAAATATGAAATCTGCATACTGACTGATTGGCCGTTTATTTTGACATTGAAGTTTGAGGTAGCGTTATCTTACTTGGAGGGGTTATAAAGGATAAAATTTGCCATGCGAATATATGATATGTTTATGTTCAACGATAACTATTTGTGAAAGTACACATTAAGCACACATCGAACCTCACTGAATTTAAAAATGCACACCATTTTGCAAAACTTTTTTCAATCTGATAGGTATAGCTGGTTACGAAGAATGGCTTTCAGGTGGTAGGTCAGGGGATAGAAAGAAAGATAAAAATGATGGCAATAATCGGGGAGAAGATCACGTAGCGCGTGTTATGTTAGTTAGACATTTTGTTTTTTATCTGTTGTAATCCCTTGATAGATTTAGTTACTGGTCAAATGTAAAATATGGATGAACATATATTATTTATTAAATTGGGGGGTTTTAATTATATAATTTATGAAGTCGCGGTAAGAATTTCGCGGTCGGATCCCATAACATTTCTTAACGGGCTCTCCTTTTAGTGCATTCGAGAGAGAAGCCTCGGATGTCTATGTCATGTCGAGCCCAGGTCCAGCCCGTGTCTACGTCTATGTCTATGTTGATTGCCATGATATGTACGCACAACACTACATACAACAGAAACGATTACAATCAGCACCACTTTGATTCGAGGCGTTTTGATTATAGAGCAACTTCATGAACTTGCTTGTTCCACAAAGGTGTAACGTTTGGATACTAAAATCCAATATATATAACCCAACATTCAGTTAAACCAACATATTGCACGATAAACCGAGACCACAGCTCCTCCGGTCTAGTGACTTGTAGAATAACACTACAAAGTAAACTTATTTTGGGGTTTGCACATTGCCCGGATCCTCTATGAGAGAAAGTAAGCGCACTTCGCACAAAATACGCTTTTACTGTGTGTGCTTTGTGATGTCACTGGACATATAACAGGACATGCCTAATGGCCTCATTGGAGAGGTTCACTATTCAATGATAGACTCCTACAACTACTGCAAAAATACTCATCTTATTGATCGAGAACTTACCTCTGCCTTGTAAACCGGAATATCTTTTTCAATGTCATCTAAAGACAGTGGCTGACCATCTATATTCAATATGCTACTCAGTCATATTTTCTTTACATACAAAGCAAATAGGGTAAATTAATGACTATTCTAAAGGAAAATTGACCATGCCAGCAAGACTCAGCAATGAGAACAGGGCTCCCCCTCCCCCCCTAAAAACAAACCTTGCGACCACCGACCATTGAAGCAGAGGAGTTATCAGAAAATGACTATTGCCTAGAGCCATATCAGTCTATCGTTACAGTCTTATTGAACGAAGATAACGCCTCATAACTCGGGTCTAGTCATAATTAATCCAGTTAGAATATATTCACTATGTCTCAATTCTATATTACACGGTAACAAATATCAAAAGCATAAATTAGAGATGTAGCATTCTAAAACGACAATCAATACAATGCAATCTTTGTTTTGTGTGATTGTGCGACTGTCTTGAAAAGGCGCATTTGCCATAACAACCGGTATTATCAGTCATCTTTCAGTCTCTTCTTGCGACTTGTCAATAGCTTCGTATTCCTCATTGTTGTCTGTTTCGTCTTTGGTGCATTTTTCAGCACTCGATCTGTCACTTGATTCATAATCATCATTATCTGTCGCATCATCAACATTTGTCTCTAATGATAACCAATTGAGTTCCTCTTCCAGGCAATAAATCTCCCTTGGCTCAATCCAGCAAGTTTCTATTTGCTCTGCTATTTCTGTTCTGTACAAGTTGCTTTCCTGAAGACCGCTACCGTAAGTACGAAAGGTTTTGGTCTCTAGACAATAGAAGACAAGGTAATTTTCGTGGAACCATGGGAAGAAGATTTTATTCTTCATCGTTGCTAAAACACTTTTTGTAGCAAAAGATGTCGGCACGCTCACAAATAAAGCATATTCCCCTAAACTATAAACATTTTCCCACACCATATCAGACTCCTTCAACTTGAAAACTGAAATCCACGATCCATAATGTTTTATAAACACAGACATTAAGCCTCCCTCATGCTCTACAAGATAGTTTTCATGTGCCCATTTACATTCACGTAATGGCTTCTCAAAAACAGTCCACGTATCTTCCTTATGATTATACGCCCCCAATCTGCCCTCTTTACTCAAGCAATAAAACATTCCCTTACGAAAAACAGGATTGTTAGGGGATGGCCTGAAGAGTATATTATTATTATTTTCATATTCCTTTACCTTCCACTGTTTCTTTCCAAGACGAATGGTTGCGATAGCCACATGTGTACGAGCCCAGCATGCGATGACAAAAACTACACAACAACCTGTAGATGACGTTGGAGCGCAAGTGAATGTGGCGCCATCCAATTCATAATCCCAAATTAAATCAGGTAACTCAATAACTTTCTTAGGGAATGGACTAAAGAAGAACATAGAGTCTTCCCCTGAAGACATAAGCAACCAACCATCTTTCGAATGGCAGGATATAGCATCGTCATCCACTGTATCTGCTTCTTTACGAAGGTTTTTGCCATATCTAACGTTTGGATACACCGGGTGAATGAATTGATAATTCAGCTCCGAACACTGTTTATGAAGAAGCCATTGTGAATGTGGCACGGGAAATAATACACACTCCTCTGCAGCATGCCAGCTTCGACACACCGAATGAAACGACCACACGTCTTTACCGTATAAATGTGAAACAATTTGCTCCAAAAGATCCTTTGGAAGCCCTGCCCAATTTCTCATACATGTTGCTTCCATTGAAATATCCACTACATCACAATTTGAATCAAAAAGGCATCGGTATGAGTTAATAATCTGAAACATATTCAGTATCCAGTATCCAAGGACAGACCTACACTATCCAGTATCCAGGGTGGGTCATTTGACCCACCGAGATCGGGCAAATATTTCTTTAGTGTTAAAACGATTTAGTTTTGTTGTTAAAAAATATCGTTTTTGTTTGTTAAAAAATCAAGTTTTGAACTTCGGTGACACTACCCCCAAATTGGTCATGCATCAGATATCCAGACAATAATGCCATAAAGGTGTCATCTTGATAGCTCAAATAAAAACAAAATAAGATAAGTTATATCAAACCAGAATCCAGAAAGAAAACAATTAGGTTACAACAACAAAAAAAATTGATCAAGGAGTTAAAAAAACAGTGAAAAGGTACTAACATGAAGCTTGATCACGTCGAAATTCTGCACAGGGAATGGGACAAGGGAGATTAAAGTAATCGACTTTCACCGTTCTTACGACAGAGGGATGCAAATTGGCCGGTTGAGCAGAGGATGCAGTACCACCCCCACCACCATATGGATGGACAAAACTCGATTTCTGTGTTGATTTAATGAAGAAAACGTAGATACTGTCTGAGGGTTTATGTGTTAAATATGGCTTCCCACCGCCTCTTTGCTTCGAGTAAATAGAGGGAACACAGGAATAAAGACCAAATAGGATCCGGTTTTTGGTTTTTATTTTTATTTTTTTAATGTCCAATTTCATACGGAAGTTTCAAATCGAGCATTGAACCCCTCCAATCCCTCCGATAGGATTGTGTAGTGAGGGAATTTAAGGGTGATGTGTGACGGGTGAAACGATCAGAACCACACGGTTTATATACAGAATAAAACTATGAGGTGTGGAGGTTGTCATACGGTGTCTCCGCACCGTATGGAGACACCACGCAACAACTTCCCCTCCGATAGGTGCCTGGTATGAACAGGGAAAAAAATTGCTGTCAGGGCAAATTTTCAAATTTTTTGTGTTAATCCAAATATAGCCTTACAAAAGAATTTACACATAAAATAATAAAAAGGAACCGGTTAATTAGAAAAAGGGACCTTATGCTCTCTTTTCCCGCCAACACTCTTAGAACCCTGTTTTCTTGGGACCTCGATCCTCTGTTGTATATTGACCATAGCAGCAGCTGCTGTGACACAAAACGGCGTCGTTTTGAGTTGAATTGACGCCGTTTTGTTCCGACCTAAAAAAAAAAAAAAAAAACAATCGAAACGGCGTCGCTGTGTGTCGAAACGACGCCGTTTCGACATCACAGCACGGCACGGCAGAGAGAATCACGGCAGAGGATCCCAACTCGTTTTCTTGAAAAGATTCCTCCCTCTCCAAATAAACAAAACAATAAATCATCAACCAAAAATATCATTATCAGTTTGTTCGTTTTTTATTCTCACAAGCATGGAATATTTGTAGTTTGTTGGATTATAATGATAGAGTTCTAAAGGAGAGGATTTTTCTGTTCAAAGAAAATGGTGTTGGACCAAGACACGCCTAAGAATATCTCAGGTACTCTCATTCTTACATTTCAGTTGATTTTATTTTTTTAGATCTATTATTTTGGGATTTTAGTTGTTTTTTCACTTCTATTTTAATTTTTCAGTTGATATTAATTTTTATCTTTCTATTTTGAATTTTAGCTGTTTCTTTCACTTGTTCTTTAGTCTTCCGGTTGTTTTTAATTTTTGTAGCTATTATTTTGGGATTTTAGGCGTTCTTTCACGATTTTTAATATGGGCTGTTAAAATAAATGACATGTAGACAATCATTTATATGTGAACATTCAAGAGGTATTGGAGACCCAATTTGCTAGCAGGGACGAGCTATTGAGGAAAGCAAAAGCATTTTATGCAAACAAAAGTTATGTTTTAGTAATCAAAAGTTCTAGAAAAGACAAGTATGTAGTGGTTGGTTGTGATCGAGGTGGAAAATATTGAGATAGACACCACGTCCCCCTTGAACAACGACAGAGGATTACTAGTAGTCTTCTTATAAATTGTCCTTTTGAAATTCAAGGCAAACGACAAATTGATGGACTTTGGAAGCTCATTGTTAAGGATTATACTCATAATCATGATGCTTCAAGTAATTTGGTTGGAGATCCTGGTGTCCGTACTTTGTCTCATGAAGGAAAAAAAAAACATTGACGAGATGAGAAAATCAGGCATTCAGCCGCGTCAAATACTTTCTTCCCTTCGTCAAAAAAATCCAGAAACTCAAGTGATAGCTCAAGATATCTACAACATCAGAAAACAGCTTGCCACTGAAAGCTTGGATGTCCGTTCTCGAATTCAGGCATGGTTTGAAGAGTTGAATAAGGCTGATTTTACTTTTGACGTGAAGCAAGACCGTAATGACCCGTATTTTTTTAAAGGGTATTTTGGTAATTGGTTAATAATAATAATAATAATAATACATACTCATGTATTCTAAGTTAGTGGAGAATTAATGGCAAATGGAAGGTTGAAAGAAATACTACGTAACTCATACCTCTTTAGATGCATCAATTAAAGCAATTAATGAGAGAGTAATTAACATGAAAAGAAATAATGAGAAACACTATTAATTACAGCAGTTTCAAGAAGAAAGGAATAATTTTAAAATAAATAAATAAATATATAATAATACAAAGAGATTGGATCTTTATATATTATGGGTTTAGACAAATACAGTGAGAAACACAAGAAGAAAGAAATAATGGCTGCAAGTTTAGTAGCAAGGATCTTGCCTCCTTTTTGTCAACATACAGAAAATGTATTCTTATTAGAAGGAGAGATATAGGGAGGGAAAATTCAATATAAGTGAATACAAGTGAAGCATAGTCATTCGACCACTTGGAGGAGCGAAAAATGAAAGAAGAGCATGTTGATGGCGAGTCGCATAAGAGTAAGAAAACAAGGAGCATAATTCCGAAGTAGAACTAATATGGTTTCGGAATTCATGTTATGGCGTCGATCTCAATAACAGATTAACGACTTAAAATCGAGGTAAGGAGGATTGTATCAATAGGCCTTTTGTTCATATTATTTACTAGCCAAAAACCCGTGCATAATGCACGGGATTATTGAAAACTTGAGGGAATAAAAGGAAAAAAAAAATTAATGCACGGGATGATTGGAAATTTATGGAAAAGAAGCTTATAGGAGGTAGATACTTAATATTTCTTATTTCAAGACGTCCCCTCAAGTGTAGTCTATTATGATTATGTTTTTAGAGAAGTCCAACACTTGATTTTTGTTCAGGAGGACAGTTGAACTATCATTTCTTCCAAAACCTTAAACAGGAAGATAATAAATATTATATATTTTTCAACACGCCTCATCGAATGTAGGCCTATTAGATAATTAATACTTTATATACTTCCACACGCCCTATCAAATTTGGCCTTTTATATTTTTAGAGAGACAACATTAATTTTATGGTGAGACAACAATAATAATTTTATGGTGATCCTAGTACTCGAAGACGGTATTGGTCGATGTTCTAAAAAGATAACAAAACTAAAAATTTGCAATTTCTTTTTCTATAACAAAGGGATTGGCAATGTATTCAAAAAATCTTATTGGCTAGATTTTTACCCCTCAATGATACATGTTACCGGATCATCATAAAATATACGACCAAGAATAACCATGAAATGATGGAAGTTGGAAAATTTCCAAGAAAATGAAGAGGACTACAAACAAACTTATTTATGTATATGTTTGTATGGAAACATGCATAGACTTTCTCAAAATCGTAATCAACCAATCTTAAATCACAGTGTCGCCTTAAAACACGTAGCGTCCCCTAAAAAACTATAGTGAATAAGCATGATATTTAGCTGCGCATTTGACTCCATAACGCTATCTTCCACCCGCTCAACTTTATTTGCTTTTCTTCACATCTCAATATAAGAAAGATTTACGGTCTTTAAAACAGCCTCAATCGTTGTTTTCTTCCTATGAAGCATTTGATAACGGTGAAAAACACAGCTAAATTAACACCATAAAACCAAGGCAAGAATCCTTAAGGGCGGAATCTCCTACATCAAGAAATCTTAACACAATCCCCACAGATTATTGGTTAGCATAAATAGAAACATCACAAAATCATAAGACTAAAGTAACATGGTTTAGAGTTATTAAACTCGTCGAAATCATCACCACCTAAATGGGTGGCGCATGAAGTGGAAAAGGGCCTTAACGCACCAACTCCTACATCAAGAATTGCAGAGGAGAAAAGACCACCAACAATAACTTTAACAGTATGTGCTTATGTCCATATTAAACGGTATAAAGTTTCAAGACATTTTAAGCAGTAGACATATTTGGAAAAAGAACATCACATTTAAAAATCCTCATATCTAGATAAAACTTTAAAATAACACTGTTAAAGTTTCCTAAAGAGATTAACACATTCTCTTACAAAGGAAGGTTCATTAGCAGTTTTATTAGCATCTTCATTGCATATAGTAAGAAGTTAACATCAAACACACTATCAATGAACAAACTCCTTGTGCAACATCGATGGGAAAATTGCAAGATTTTTCTCATAACTTTTGGGTGGTATCAATTTTGGTCTCATACGTTTGCAATTATTGATTTTGGTCCTGAAATTATGTGTTTTGTAAGTTACAGGACCAAAATCGAAAATTGCAGACGTATAAAACCAAAATTGATAATACCTCAAGTTATGAGACCAATTTCGCAATTTTCTCAACATCGATCAATGCAAAACTCAAAATAGGGTGCCATAATTCCAAGAAAAGATGGTCATGAAAACAGGAGATCTCCTTACATCATGGGAAGATCATGACACCCAAACTGTTAAACACACTCTTAAAAAATAAAAGAGAAGATTTTGAAAATTGAATCTAATTCATTAACATAGAAATCCCAAATCATACCTGAAACGGAAAAAGTCTTATGAAAAATAAATGATTTTAAATGGCATTCACCTCTGCCGGTTTCTTCTCCGTTTCTACTTTGTCAGTTTCTTCTCCGTTTCTTCTTCACTCCCCATTTGCAGCCGGCTTCCATACCACTATATATCCTTTCAATTCAAGAAACTTAAACCTATGTAAGAACCCTTACAAATCCAAAAAAAAAAAAAGAATTGCATATGAATTTGGTAATGTGAAAATGATATTAAACACAAAAACCATGATATGATTCAATGAATTACCTATGATTACTCACACAAACTTCCATTTACACTTGACATTCACCCTATTGACTTTTCGCTTGATTCAATTGCTGGACACTTCAACATTCAATATGTCAGCACTCATCAATTTTGATCGAATGAGTAGTGGAGCATGAAAAGAATAATTGGCAGGATATCACAAATCCCTTTCTAAAAAAAAAAGGAATATCACAAATCAAATTAAACCATATATATATATATATGAAGCACGAAGGAATAATTGTATTTGTGAAATATAGTGCCAAGGAAGAATGTCTTTCCTTCGATCGGGAGATGCAAAGCCACAGCCACCGCCAAAGCCTACTATGGACAGGATCTCCATAACAACAAATATCTCTACAACCTGATCTTATCTCCGTAATTTTTATAGGCGACATACTTTTTTCTTTAAAATGAAACGAATGGATGAAATATGTGGTCAAACTAACATAAAACAACAATGATGGTCACTCGGAGTAAAAATGTTAGCTAGAAGTTCTATCTTCAAACTAACATAAAACAACAACATCAACAATATATATACAATAAGAGGTTTATATACCTGAACACTGATTAAACAACCCCATCAGTGTTATTCAAGGAGACGAAGAGGGGACGTTGTCTCCAAAATATCCATCATTCTCGAACTCCTAAAAGAGAAGCACATCACGATTGCAAGTCATACCTTTAACCATACCTGTCTTACATAGAGGGGCGGATGCAAAATCTCGGGTAAGGGGGGCAATGAAATTTAAAGGCGAATAAAGAAATTAGGGGGGCAAACTATAAACATAGTACATATATTAGTGTATTTTTTTATCTAATGTATTTTTTCAGATCAAAGGGGGGGCAGTTGCTTACATACCATCACAATTCCGCATTCTCTTGAACTGCACCAAAACTTGATTAGAACACATCTGCATCAACTCTATCTCTTTGTTCGGGATTATCATCAACTGGGATATGAGAAAATTCCATAGAACAAATAAGATAATACATGGATGTATGATAACGTGATTCGGCACCACTTGTGTGTAAGCGCCCTATACCTAACAATTCAAAGAATTTCAAATATTCGAAATCGGGCCGAAATCAACTCTAAGCACATTATTCTATTTTTAATTCGTTCAATCACCAAAATGATATTAGGAAGACCAAAAAAACGAATACACATTATGACATAATCAGTTAGGATGAATTAAGGAAAAACCTGAAAATTAAGTCAAAGATTAGGAAACTAAGGAATTAGTAAGATATACTATTGTTACCCGGCAAAAATATATCAGATCAATCATCATCACTTACCCCATATTTCTTTTCCCTTTACTGCTGATTTCTAGGGTTTATATAAATGTACGGGAACATTCACAATAGAGATTAGTTTGGAAGTGCCTCAAAGTTCAATCCGATCCCGCATATCTACACGGTTAGTTGCAACCACGTTATTTTGAAATTTGAATTCGAAATGTGAAGATAACACCGGGTAGTTCAATAACTTCAGCCGAATGGATGAGAATGTGATAGGAGGTTACGCAAATTAAGGGAATGTTTGATTTTGTTTTTGTTTTTATTACCAACTAATGTATCTGATCTCTTTTCTTTTTTTTTTTCAGTAATGTATCTGATCTACAGCCCTGCCGCATTATCTTTCCTTTTGGTTTGTTTGTTTGTTTGTTGTTTTTTTTTTTTTTTTTTTTAAAAAAATTTTACAGCTGGCCAACTATTGTATGTGATCTTCTTTTTTTTTTTTTTTTTTTGCGGGTTATTTTGCGGGTTTGGGTTCAAATTATGGGTATTTGGGTTAAATTAGCTCTTCTTTATATATATAGATAGATTTTCATGATTTTATTGTGTTTTTACGGAATTAAGTTTAGGCTACATATTTCAAGATTTTGAATACACCGGGCTTGTGTTTGAAAAAGGTAGAATTTATATTTTCATCTGGTAAGAAATAAGAAACAATTATTTATCTCAACATTTTAATTTCATTATACAATTTATGTTTGCCTATAAGTTTTCTATAACCTACCAAATTAGATGATTTTTGGTCAATAAGTTAGAATTTGAAAATTAGATATTATTTCATGGTTAATAGCAATGATACTCTCATAAAATGTTGTTTGATAACATGTGCAATAATTATAAGTTTATTTTTCGTAAGGATTTTAAGTAATGTAATCTCCAACATAATTAAGTCTTTATGATATCTTATTTAAATCTATTAGAAATTCTGTATGTTTTAGATTATAGTTTCAAAAATTGTTATTTATGAAATTATTAGAATTATGAATAATCATTTGACAGTGAAATAAGAGAATGTGACGGTTCATGGTTAAGTATTAAATTAAGCAGAACAGTGAATCCTCGAGGGTCCCCGGCACTAGTTTCCCTGCTCACGGGCTATAATAGTGAGAAAAGGCCGGAGCCGGTCAATTTCCCCGTTCATGGGCAATAATAATGAACATCCGGTCTGCAATATGTATGTTAGTATCCCTTCTCATGGGCAATAATAAATGAGACACAATACTATTGAACCGTTACAAACTAATTAAGTTATGAGACTCTCTTAGTACGCTATTACGTGCAAGAGAAGAATAACACTGAAATATTACTTGATCAACATTTTATTACTATAGCATTTTATTTTTAGTAGACAATATATGTATTTTTATCTATTTTATTTATATTCATTATTTTATATCTTGCATCACAACAATTAATTAATAAAGATAATACTGCGTTACTTTTGGGAAATTGGATCAATCTAATCATGTCAATTATTTTATTTATTTGGTATTTAACGAACAAGTTTTACAAATAATATAAATAATTTTATATCATTAAATTATTTTAATTTAAAAATGAACTTTGGATAGCCTACCCGGTGGCTGCTTTAGTTCCCTCTTGGTACGACTCTCCTTACGGGGCATTATTGCTCACTCTTTACATCCTTGTATTTTTTTTTCCAGATAAAATAAGAAGTCAATCATATGTTGGCAATCTGAGACGTCTAGCTAAGTATTGGTGACAATGGTTACTTCTTGAGGTAGTACATTTGTTGGATTGTATATTATAGTATTGTATTGGTGATTAGAATATGGTTGGTGTAAAGACTGTTTTTTTTTTGGGTGTTAATAATTACATGATGTAATAGCTGGATTAGAGGGAAATAATAAATTATGTTGTTAGACCCGAGTTGTGTTGTTTAGCTTCCGCTATTATTTTAAATGGATGTTTTAGTTAGAAAGACTTCGTGTTTCATGACTTTATCTCGAAACATGGCCAAACGGTCCGTTTTCCAGAAATACTCGGGTTTTTGGGACGGATCGTTACAAAGACGATGAAGGACATTTGACTCATGTATTTCTCGCACATTCAGCTTCCATCAAGTTGAGCAGAAGCTATTCAATTGTTTTTGTGATGGACAGCACGTATAAGACCAATAAGTATAACATGCCTTTACTCGAAGTAATTGGGATAACCAGTTTCAATACCTCTTTTTACTCGTGGTTTGTGTTTTTGTTGAAAGAAGGCTTTGAAGATTACGAGTACGCTTTAACAGTTTTTAGTAGGATTCTTGGTCCTGAAAGTCAACCATCTGTCATTAATTAACAGATAGAGAATTAGCATTGATGAAAGTTGTACTCGAGGTGTTCCCTGCATCTAAAAATTTGTTGTGTGTGTGGCATATTCAAAAGAACATTGTTTCTAGTTGCAAGTCTCATTTCCAGAATACAGAAGAATGGGATAATTTTGTAGAAGCTTGGAACAAAGTGATATATTCTCAAACAGAAAGAGCGTATATGGATGCTTTGCACGCATTGGAAGTCGATTATACTCTGAGAAGGCTGGTGTTTTAAACTACATTAGAAGGACATGGATTCCATACAAGGAATATTTTGTGGCTGCATGGACTGACAATATGTTGCATTTCAGAAATCATGTTACTTCAAGAGCCGAGGATGCACATTCAAAGTTGAAACAATATTTGCTAGTTTCGACCGGAGACATTCGAAAAAAATGAAAGATAGGATGTGCCGTCTTATTGAAAATGAAATTCAAGAAATAAAAGCTCAATTTGAAAGAGAAAGGATTCATATTTTGCACAAATGCGACAATTCATTTTTCAAAGAGGTCTAACGGCAAAATTAGGATTTTAGTCCTCTAAGTTGGCCTATTTTGGATTTTAGTCCTGCTCCTGCTCCGGTGAGGAAAATAGTCCTCTAAGTTGGCTTTTTTTTGGATTTTAGTCCTATCCGCCGGATATTGCTGACTGGGCACCGGAATCATAAAAAATAACTTATATGGACGCCACATCATATGCCATGTTGGATCTACGTGGTGGTGGGTCCCACTTCTACCCCATTTACTAAAAATAAAAAGTTGATGCATGAAGGATTTAAACCGGCGACCTGGTGGTAAACTATCAAGTACTTTGCCATCTAAGCTACAACTTTAATGCTTATGCTATGACAAGATTTTTTACTTATGCATAATATGGTTTCCTTTGGTTTTATTTACCTTGTTAATTTGATGTAGTTCTTTTTTATAAAAAAAAAACTATCTGCGTCCCTAAATGTAAGTAGATTTAGAATTATCATATACATTAATAAAGTGATTAAATTTTTTTTGAAAACACAATGATTATTTTTGTTTGAAACACAGTGATTAAATATATTAGACTATAATGTTTGGTTCTCAAAAAAGACTATAGTGTTTGATATACAATTGGATTATCATTAATTGTAATAATTATGATATTAAAAAATTTGACCGAATATATACAAATTAATAGTAAGATAAGAAAAAAAATTATAATTATTACTCTTCTGGTAATGTAAGGTCGACTTACATTAATAATAATAATAATAAGAATAATAGGTTATAAAAAAAACTATAAAAAAAAAAATTATGCAAGAGCTCTTATATATATATCATCTACAGTTAAATTAATTTTGTAAATAAGTTTATATAAATTAGGCACATACAATGTTGGAAGAAATGTTATTGTGCATAAGTAATTAATTGTGTCATAATATACATATTGAAGTTATAGCTTGGATGGCAAAGTGCTTGGTATTTTACCACAAGGTCGTTGGTTTGAATCCTTCTTCCCTCAACTTTTTTTTAGTAAATGGAGGAGAAATGGGACCCACAAGCCATGTAGGATCCGACGTGGCAGCCACGTCATCAATTTTAAAATATTCCGGTTCCCAGTCAGCAATATCCGGCGGATAGGACTAAAATCCAAAAAAAAAAGCAACTTAGAGGACTATTTTCCTCACCGGAGCAGGAGCAGGACTAAAATCCAAAATATGCCAACTTAGAGAACTAAAATCCTAATTTTGCCTAACAAAGGCCTCAATATTTGCATTGTCTGAGTTGGCTAAGCAATTTGAAATGGTTAAGGATTCTTCTGGGCAACCATTATGTAGTGGAAAATTCTTGACAACAATGGGCTTACCTTGTGCACATGTAATGCGTGGTCTATATAGAAACGTCGTCCTTCCTCTTGATCAGCATTCACTCACAGTGGCGGATTGATACTAGAGTGTCATTAATTACTTCTGATGCAAATTATGTTGTGGAGAACAAGTTAGATGGACTTCTTTCCAAATTCCAAGAGAAATTTCCAGAATGACCTCTTGTGCAAAAGAGGAATGCTGAAGAAAATCTATTTGAACTTGTCGATCAAATGCCTTTACTGAGTGAACCAATTGTGCTACGCGGTAGATGTAGACCATCCATGGGAAGGAAAAGAAGGGCAACTAGTTCGACCAGGCGAGATCCTTCACAGTTTGAGATAGTAGAAGCATCATTAAGGCAAAGAGAGTTTGTAGTAAAATCGGTCATTATGGAGCAAGTACATCAATGGTGGTTCAGAGCTCAAACTCTTTTGATGATGCCTTACAAATGAACTTGATGGATTTGATGTTTCCTGACATGACGGATGCATTTATGTGGAGTTAGGAAGAATGTAAGCAAATATACCTACTAAATAATTAATTTTGTGGTTTTCATTCTTTGAAAAAAAGGATGACTACTAGTTAAGCTTTTTGTATGAACTTTTTGCTCATTTACTTTTTTGTTGTTGATCCAATGATAGCAATATACTTATTTTGCAATTAAGTTATGAGATTATATATTAATCCCACTTCTTATTTGGATTGCAACACACATGTGCAATGCAACTTTTTGGTGATTTTGGCTAAGCAAATTAATCATGTCTACTTATCATTTTGATGGTGGTGATTTACAAGGAAGTATGGTAGTGATCTATGATGTGGCCTTAAACTTTGGCTCCAGGTTTTGTTGGGTAAATTTCAGTTAAGTTGCCTGCTGTACTACTTAGTTTGAGTTTTGTATTGAGGTAGATATATTGTTTTGTTGCCTTTTATTATACAAGTGCATGCTTCTTTTTAAAAAACAAACAAAACAAATATAGTTATTCTTCATTTCTTTGCTGAGATTATAAAATTTTATATGTTTTATTATTATCTTTTGCACGCAGGGGGCGATGTTGTTTCTATCAAAAGGTTTAGCTTCATTTGTGCTTGTAGTGACACCGGATCTCTATGGTTTTATTGTATATGCACATGCTAAAATTATGATGTAATCTTTTGTAGAAACAAGATTTCGTTTGAATAGTTTAATGATGTATCATGGATCTATTATTTTAATGAAATCTTTTTTTGGTCTCAAATCATCGATCTAAGAGTAAAAATGAATGACTCAAATGTATGCTACTTGATACAACCTTCATACAACCGTTGCATCATAAAATATCTTTCTTGAAAGAGGGGAAAGGGGGACGAGGTCATCCGTAAGGGGAAAGGGGGACGAGGTCATCCGTAGTTGCAACATAGTGATGGAATCTAGATTTCCCTCTACCCCAAATTGCGAACATTCCACTGGTTGAATGAATAATTCTTATATGGTTATTCCATTTGTAGAATAGACACATGTAGATGAATCAAAACCAAACAGTTTGAATTTGAATTGAAACTGTGTAGTCCAAATTCATCCTCATTGTTTACTCCACAAATAGAGTAACTATGAAAGAATTTCCCGGTTGAGTTATGTATACACTATGCAAAGTATTTTTATTTTTTATTTTTATAAATTTTAAAACTAACAAAAATGTCATTCTAATACCTTATAAGAAAATTGTCACTAATGCGGAAAATTAGAAGTTTGGAAGGGCTATGCATTTCATGAAACAAGTAAAGAAATGAAACGCTGAGTATTGAACCCCCAAACGATTAGATCGCTGAATAACCAATTTTGCTGCTATATTTTTTCAGGTTAGAAAAAGCAACACATACATTTAATAATAAAATACATATACGAATATACCATTAATTTGATAGAAAATTTTGAGGACTGACCCGTAGGCCCCCATGCAGGTGCCTCCAGATATTTTAAAACAAAAAATCTCTAAGGAGATTGTTAATGGATCCTTAACCAACAAATTTGTACTAGGCCATTCACTACATCCGGACAAGGCAGACTTCTGTAAAACCGATTCTCTAAAAGACTATATCTATATATGTGTGTATCTTTTCTAGAGCCGGTGAAGTAAATCGAGTTTCCTTTCAAACCTGCTTGAGTTGCGGAACAAGAAAAACCCGTGAGATCGTTATGAATAAAAAATGCACGATCACCGATATTAGTTAACCTAATCCAATCCATTTCCAATGTCTTCTTATCTTGCATCAACTTGTATACTTGCACCGTACGTACTCTTTTACCATGTCCTAACTTAAATTTCCTAATTAGAAAAACATCACCACAAGATTCAAGTAAGTAGTCAATATTCTTAATTGACCCTTTCAATGTTGGACAAGGCGTGTTGATATGGTTTCCTACTTGAACATCGTTATTGTGTATATCCACCGTGAAGATATATCCAAAGTTACCGTGCATCCCATAAATTTTCCCATCACAAGTAATCAAATCGCTCAGGCACTCTTTTGTAACAACTTCAACCCAATTTTCTTGATTTTGACGCCAAAGCTTGATTCGGCTACCACTATACCCCCCATCCCCATCATCATCATCATCATCATCAGTCATTAATGAGATGAAGGCTACAACACAATTGGGCTTTAAAGGTGATGAAGAAAGGAAACATTCGTTGTACCTGATATTTTCTAAATCTGGTAGTAAAATTGTCTTCATGGAAGTCAAATTTAACAAAAAACATTTACGAGAGTCACCATCTTCTGAAATTTCTCCCGTCATTACTGTCCAACCGTCATAGTTGGCACGAACGCGACATCCCGAAAAATATGGCAGCTTTCTTTTCAAGATACGATTATCAGCTATGCTATAAAACGTATGAATAGAATTAGATCTTCCATGTGAGAAGATTAGCCATGGGCAAGATTGTGCATTCGGTACTCGTGAAGAAGTACGCTTACTTGTACCATCAAGAATTTCTGTAAGAAAAAACACAAAATTCAATTTAAGGACTCAATGTCGCGATGAAATTGCAATATTATGAAAATCAATAATCGAAATGATGTTCTCTATATCTCTTTTCCTAAATCCTCACGTTGGATTAAAATTAAAAACTTGAAGGAATAAAATTAAAGGTTGTGCTTATGCAACTTAATTGACATAGACATGTTACAGTCCGATGTCCGAAAAGCAACCGGAATATATCACTACGACGATAGACTATTCCTATGTTATCTCATCACCTAGCAATTGGCGAGCACCACTATCCATCTCCCACCGCCACCCCCACCCCCACCCCACCCCAAACCCCAACCCCAACCCCAACCCCAACCCATGTTTGGCATGCTACAGGTGTCATCGACATCGTCTCCCAAAAATAAAAACAAAAAACATATAGATTTATATAAAAGGTACTAAGTCAAAGTTTCACCGTCTAATTCTTCACATAAACATTCTTTCTCCGATTCCATGTCGTCTTCCTCCAGTTCCATGTCACTGTCTTTCTCCGATTCGACGTCGCCTTTCTCCAGTTCCATGTCAGCTGTTGGCTGGGAATCCAGTTCGATCGATGTTGGCGGTGAGCTGCAATTATGGCTACGCGTTTATTTATTTACGTATTCACCGAACAGAGAGCATAAGAACACCGGATGAAAGAAATCGAGGATGGGAGACTGGGAGGCTTTATATTATTAGGTTAATTGTCGCCTGTCGGTCCTTTGTTTTTCTTTTTCTTTTTCTTTTTTTTCTCCTTGGTAGATATCATGTCATTAAATAAATAGCGCGAACTTATAAAAATACTAGTATTTGTTATGAAATAATTGATGTGAATGTCCATTAACATACGTCATAAATACCAAGAGGTTTTATTCAATTCTAATCCACTACCATTCATCATGTAAACCTAAGCTTACAAATTCCAAGAGTTTTCTTGTCAATTATTATCATTCATCAGATCATTTAGAATTGGCTTCATCTACCTTCATGTTGTATAAATACCTCATCCATATCTTTGGAATGGGGTGTAGAAGTTGAGATGAAGTAATAAGAAAGTTTCATTCTTCCTTTTCCTCTACATCTTTGTTGTTGTATCTTTGGTTTGTTTTCTATTATTTTATAACACGTTATCAAGACGGCACTCTACCATTTTTTGAGCTCATGGTTCTCCGTAATTGATATGAATCATTACCTCCCAAATTGTGACAACATCAACGTAGCAATTCTTCTTGATTAGGTGAAGGCATTCATTTTTGACAATTTTGGATGACCGGGAGACTATACAACTACATAAAGAAAATTTGTTGTAAGTTTTTTTTCCCACTGCAATTCACATTATCATATTTAGAATTATGACTTGATGCCAACTATTTGTTTACCACTGTTACTATGCTTGTTGAGAATAAACGAATGTATATATTTAAAATTGCTCAACCATTTGATCTAATAAGCCTTCTTGAATTCAATAATTTCATGTGATTATGTTGCAACAGTATGCTTCCCATTAATATCGTGATTGGTTGTTGATATATGCTAATAAACTCTTGCTTCTAAATGTTCTTGTGCTATTGGTTAACTCCAATTCAAAGAAATGTGGCTTTCATTTTTTTTTGTTTTTGGTTTAATTAATACAATTAGTTATAGATGGTCGCTTTGAAAAGAAGTGATGAGAATGATTATTGCATTTAGACATAAAACGCTTTCTTGGACACAAACTAAATGTTAGCATATTCCATGGAATTACCTGTTGTTGTGCATTATTTGAATTATAAGGACATTAGATACCTTTAAGATTATTGGAATTGTCATTGTGGTTTTATATTAGTACTATTGCTAATTTCCAATGAATGAAACCTTGTTATATGACCCTATGTAGAATATTATTACTATTGTTTCTTTCTTTAAATGTGCAGTGCATAGATTTTGCCCAATGCATTGGCTATATGAATTGTTGCATATATGTGTTAATTAGTTTCATCACTCCTAGATATCTAAAGGTGTTCTTCTTACAATATTATTCTCGTTGAGTTATATGCATTTACTTGACTGAACACTACTATTTGAGAAGAAAACTTTGGAAGAGAATTCCTTTTATTTATTTATTATGCCTGAGTATTGGTAGAAAAAAGGAAGAGAATGCACACCTTTGTGCATGGACTCTCGGTGTAGTATATGGTACTCACATTGCAAAGAAAATAATTAGGAAATGAAATCCGCTTAGTTCGCTCAATGAGTTTCAAAAGGACAAGAATGAATGGATACCTTTGATTTGCTGGCATGATTTTGTATTTCATATTGAAATTATTTCCATGTGTAATAACATGTGTTTATATGTTATTTTGATTATTTATACTGCTAACATATTTATACATCGAGATATGAGTTTAAGATGCAGTATTGAGATTCTCATTACGGGGTGTATTGTTGGCCATTTCGCTTAGTGCTTATACTTGTCTTTTACATCGCTTAGTAATAGTTGGTCATCATATGGTAATAGCCTCTTACACGGTGATCAGTCATTTAAGAATCACATTCTACATGTTTGTATATTATATTGATAAATCATCTACGGCACTTGGACACAACAAATAATGTAAGAATTTGAGGTAAAATTTTATTCTTTATGATGATTATACAATTGTTTTTCCTATATGATATGCACGTAATATTGATGTTAGTGGACTTTGTAACATCAACACAATGAGAGCTCAAGTGAGTAAAATGTCCCAATCAATTGGTAAACATCCATTCCATGTAGTGAATGTGACTCCATTTTCAAAATTTGGGAACGATCGTGGCGAGCGTTGAATTTGAATTTGGCCCTAAAGATTAAAGCCAAACTTGAGATTGATTGTTGGCAATGACAAAATATGTCTCATCGATAGTGCGACAATGCACATTACAGAGAATGTCTCAAAATAAAAAAAAATAAAAATGGGAGAAGCAAATAATAATTGTTGCAAGTGCTATATTGATATAAGGCGTCGAAAAAGCCATTGATATTTAATCGCTTGAAATAAAGCACTATGCTCTCCCGAGTCTCGAATATATTAGTTTAGAGATATCTATAAAAAAATTATGGTATCATATCGAGACTATGAGAAATAAAGAGTATTTACTCGTTATGAATATCATTTGTCGGTGAAATGAGTATAAACAATATGTTTGAAAATGATGAGACATGTCAAATCCTAAAAGATAAAGTGACAAACACTATATGCATCATTTTTGGAATTAAATTATGTAAGATGCATCATGCCACCAAATTAAAAATTTTAAGTCAGATCATTCCATTCAATGAAGTGAACGTGGAAATATATTATTCTTTTGGAGATATCAATTACCGTTGTCATACCAAAATGAGACAACGGATGAAACGATATTGAAATGTCAAACTCCGTAAGAGATTATTCCCCGCTTGATATATATTCATGAAGTTTGTTGATACCCGCGATAAGAGGATATCACATTAAAATGTAGAATCCGTCACGGGTTATTGCAAATATTCGGATATCAATTGTATATATTGTCCGAGATTAGCGGGTGGAAAAATAAATACAATTAAATCAATTCTCGTGACAAACATTATAATATAAATGAACTTGAAGTTCATTTCAATAGTCGTGATTGAGTCACGTAATACACACAGTGTGGACAAAATTTATGAGATGAATTAAGAACTCTAAAAGAGTCATCAATTATGAGTGTTCTGGTAATATAAAAATCACGAAAGACATGTCATAAAATAGCTATATAGCATATCAATATAAGACACAATAAGCATTGTCAATCTCATGTTGGGGGGGGGGGGGGGAGAAAAAGAACATGAAGTTTTATTATATTATTTTATCGAAACCCTGTAAGAATGTCAAAATAATGTGAATGATTCTTGAAGAATCTGAAATGACATAGTGCACTTGATGTTGATATTTATATTAAACCCATGAAACGTATAAGTTGTTTTGTTTCCAAAAGATATTAATCTCATAGATATGAGATGATTAAATAACTTTTATAATCATTAGAAACAAAAGTCAAATAGCACTTGATCATGAGATTGATTTAGCAAAAATCATTGTGTTAGAAAATATGTAAATCGTTTGAAGCGAATGACAGAGCATCAAGTTACAGCTCGGTGCAACTACTACATTTTTAACGAAGATCATTTCCCGGCATTAGGGGGAGATAAGAGAACCCCATATAAGAATGCCGAGAAATTTTATAAAGATCTTCTACGCATCATTCTAACTAAATTGTGTAAATAGTTTAACATGCAATATTTAGCAAGGAACTGCCAGATGCTTTTACTGGGTATAAAGAGTAACTATTTATAAATGCACCCAATCAAATATGATTGATAATATTATCTACACGAGAAAGTGTATAAGACCGATCGGTGTAAAAGATAAAATCCACGGAAAGTGAATTCACTATTGATATTAAGTCACTCATGAAATATCTCGAAGAGATTTGTCTCAAAACGAAACCCCAAATAAATTCGCACGTGCATCCAATGATAAAATATTGGGGTTGCGGAACAACCGGATCCATGCATTGATAAGGATTCGGTTTATGCTAATATCGAATTAGCAATGTATTTCACGGGAGAAATTGGTAATATATTATCACGAATGTCGTCGATTTACATATTTGCCTCATAATTTGCTAGTATAATCTGGATCCGTAACCCATGTCAATAATAGAGTCTTTGGAAGCATATAGACTCGGTAAAAATTAAATAAACAATAGAGGTGATCTTGATTAGAATTTGGTTCTCAGAATAACCAATTATTGATTTTGATCAATTACATTCTCCCACTATGGATAACATCATGTTCCGCTACTTAATAAATCGGCAAAGAACTAAGGATTTTTATATGACGTTGTGACCGTATATTTATAGGTCACTAGACATATTTATATGAAAATGTATGATTGATTTTAGACATATTTATATTGCTGAGTTGCAAATGTCATTATATTGCTTAAAATATGGTTAAAGGTAAGAAAATCAATCAGTAAATTCCCTATGAATAAGGTATATATATAAATAGCTCATGCATAATGACATGAGTTGTGTGATATTACATCCCCTATTTTTATTTAGAAGATAATGTTGATTGTGTTGCAAGTGTTGCACAAATGAGTAGTGGGTATGATAATTTTTAGCCCTTACATTTAAATTGGACTCTAAAAGAGATATGACTTATAAAAAGTACGCTATATAAGTGACAATCCGACATGTTTGTTCACTAAGTTCATTCCAACATCTATTTTGGAGAATTATGTTTATAGTATTGGAATGCGTATATTTGAATGATCATTGTCGCCGTGGGAGCGACAACTTCAAAACAATCTTGATGCTTTGGTCTGTATGAACAATGATCGTACTCTTTTTCCTTTAACTAAGTTTTTTTTCCCACAGGGTTTTCTTAGTTAAAGGTTTTTAACGAGGCAGTCAGTGCAACACATAAAAACGCATATGTCATGAACTACTTTCCTTGTCTAGTTTTTGTCCCACTGGGTTTTTCTAGCAAAGTTAATAGTACATGACATATACGTTATGCAACTTAGATAGAGCATTCAAATCAGCTCTATATTCAATGATCTTTATCTACTATTACAACTGCAAAGAAGATTGTTCATCTCAAATTCAATAATATTTACATAAGTGGGAGAGCACATGATCTTCAAAGAGAAGTGAAATCGATATGCGATGAATCAAGCCAAAGTGTTGACCCGATGATTCAATTACACTTAAATGATGAAGAATTGTAGCAAAGACATGGTGTTCGATCGATATTTCAAAGGACACAAGAGGAATTATACATCATACTTTTGAAGACGATCTACAAATGAAAAGCGCGATGCACAATTGTTTAAATTAAGTGATCAAATCAATGATTTATTCACGAAGCATAGTTTTCTACTACATTCAAGATAAGATTTCCATTTGCCGCTTTGAAGCTCTCAAATATCGCTTTTCATCATGGGGAGTAATACAAGCACGAATGAATATGTACTATTTTCCTTCACTTGGATTTTTTCATAGGGTTTTTCCTTGTAAGATTTTAACGAGGCATATTCTTTGTTTAATGGACATTCAAGCCGAGTGTTATGAAAAATAATTGATGTGAATGTCCATTAACTTACGCCATAAATACCAAGAGGTTTTATTCAATTCTAAATTCACTACCATTCATCATGTAAACCTAAGTTACAAATTCCAAGAGTTTTCTTGTCAATTATTATCATTCATTGTATCATTTGTAGTTGGTTCATCTACATTTGGTGTTGTATAAATACCTCATCCATATCTTTGGAATGGGGTGTAGAGAAGTTGAGATGAAGTAATAAGAAAGTTCATTCTTCCTTTTTCCTCTACATCTTTGTTGTTGTATCTTTGGTTTGTTTTCTATTATTTTATAACAGTATTGAGCTTATAGCGTAGGATTTGAAAAAGTCCATAGAATATACTGCCATAAGGATCATAATTAATAGTTTTATCTTTTTTTTTTAAGAAATTTAATAGTATTATCATATATTAATATTAGATATTAATTAATTAATTTATATAAATTAATTTATGGTAATGTTATAAAGATAATTAATATTAGACACCGACAACATTTTAGATTTATTTAATATGAAATATTAAATTAATATGAGATAAATCTTGAAAAATCTACTACAGATAAATGAAAAAAAAGGGGTAGTTTTAAAGACTCTATCGGAACAAATTTCTCCCCGCCTCTAGTATTATCTCATTATCAAAAACTATCTCATCAACCACCCTACCCACCCCGCCTCCTCCCTCCTCCCCCAAACCGCCATCATGATCTGATATCCAGACAATAAAGGTGTCAAATAAACCACCTAGTATTGTCGTGGTGGGCAGCTCGAATTGGATTAACTCTAGCCCTTTTTTGGCAAATTTGGAAAGCAAGGAACGTAGCAATCTTCCAAAGATAAATTTCTCCCGTTGGATGAGATTCTTCAAAGGGTGTGTCGTATTGGCACTCACCGCTGAGACTCTTTCTCCATCGGTTTATTCCCACGGTCCTCGTGTCCCGGCAAGGGCTTCACCGAAACTCGATCCCTCCCACGACCAATGCTTCCATCTGCTTAGTGGACGCCGCCAGGATAAGAACTCAAATTCGGTAGCTTGGGTTCAGATTGTTGAAGGATAAAGCAATCGTCAAGTAGCGGGCTTTATCCTGAGGAAAGTTGGGTCTTTTGATGGCGGAGGCAACAACCGTAAGAAGAGCGTTGATACGAGTGGTAAAAAGTAATTTGGAGGATGTGGTACTTTTGTCAGATTCCCAAGTGCTGGTTAATATTGTTAATGGCTCTGATTCCGGTGGGCCGAATATAAATGTCCTAATTGATGATATTAGGGCCTTGTTGGATGTTGGTAGGAATTTGAAGTTAGGCTTTTTTCTCTGCTAAAAACTCGCTAATACGAAATAATTACATTACGTAAAAAATGTTAAAAGAGAGATCACGCGCCTCTCTTCCGCCTTGGCTTCTTCTGCTCGCAACAACGATGAATGATGATCTTTGATTGCTTGTTTTTTTTTTTTTTTTTTTCTGAGTAAAAAAAAAAAAAAAAAAAAAAAAGACAATAAAGGTGTCATCTTGATAGGTCAAATAAAAACAAAATAAAATAAATTATATCAAACCAGAATCCCAAAAAAAAAAAAATAGTATTACGTTTAATGATGTATTTTTATATTTATTTGATGAGTTGTCTGTATTTATCTTAGGTAGGGTAGACTTGGCATTAATTTCCCACATAATTTAACATGGTATGAGACTTGGTGACTTTTTTTTCTCGAGGAAAAAAAAAAAAAAAAGAAAACACCAACACTCGCAACAGCTATGGCACCAGTGGAGGCGGAGAAGAAGATGGATTATAGTCTTCTTCAGTTTTTCGTCGACCTCGATTCGGATTCTACAGCACCCCGATCAAAATTGCTGAGTCGGGATCTCTTCCCTACACCGGATCATTCTTACCGGATGATGACCGAGGAGGTGAAGTTGCGGGGCCGTTCCGGCCAACGATGGACATGAGCACGATGCTGAGACGATGACGGCGTTCAGGCTTCAAGATGACGGCGAACCTAGAAGCATGAAGCAGTGGGATGCCGGATCCAAATTTTGGGCGCCTTGGCCAATTACGCAGGATTTCACTTTTCCTATACTATTTATTGTTGTGCTGGGTTGCTTTTATTGTTATTTAGGCCAAAAACTTGATGAACATGACAATACCAGGAAGCAACAATTGAAATTGTTGAGTACACCCCTGATACCAGGGGCGGATCCAGCTTACCGAGGGGTCACGTGATCCCACTCAATTTCTAAAATTAAAAAAAAAATTAGTATTAAAACTATGTAGCTTTTTGTTAAAAGTGTCATTTTATCAATAAAATTTGATGTTTTAGATTTCAGGTGACCCACCTGAATTTTTATAGATAAAAGATACGATTTTAGATCTCAATGACACCATCGAAATATATTTCTAATCCGCCAACATACTGAACGGTTTGGGGATTGTCACAATTATAGAAATAGACTTCTTTGCCATGTTTATTTTGCTATGTGCTTGGTATTTCTCTGCCTACGTGCATTTGTGGTACGAGAAGATCAATGTTGTTGCAAAGTCGAGAGGGGACAAAGTAAGGAAATCGGGAATTGATCGCTGGACTGGTGGACATGGCCAGGGACGAGAAGTAGGTTCAGCTCCGTCTCAGCCAACGGTGCACAAAATAGCAGCAGGGGCTTTGGTGGGTTCGGGCTCACCAATGGCTGAAAATAGAAAAGAATTTGACGGTGCTAAATGACATAATATTTCATTGAAATTCATAGTTCAAAAATTACAACCGTTAAATCCAAAAAACACAAAATGTTTCATACAATTGTAAAACTACGACGATATTCTACGCTTTTTCATTTTCTGAAATAGTTAAATTATGGCATCATTTTTTATACCATTAAACAACTCAATTTCGATAAAACAAACAAGACATGCAGAGAAGCATCTTTCCACAGTTGCTGTTGTAACCAGTAAAACCAATGCTAACTTCAAAAGTCGATACACAAGTGGATAAACCAAGTGTTTTCTTGTTTCCACAAACATTGTAGATAGATTGCCAAGCCCATTCAATTGACTAAACCGGTCATCTCCTCCTATATCCAAAATATAGGTCGGTATAGGTCGGTAATTGGTTTTCAAGTGTCGAGCACTCAACACGAGAGAAGTCATCAGGATAAAATTGAGCTAGCCTTACCAATTTTTTTGCATCAAACGCACAAAAATTATTAGCCGGACTCAAACAAGCAATACAAAGAAGCAGCTCGGAATTAATCTCATTGAATCTCTCATTAAGCTCCAAAAGTTGCATATCTATAGTTGCATAGAAGGTTTCCACACGATAATGAAAATCATTTGTAATGTTACCTTTACGTCGAGAATTCTTAAAAGCAGCCATATCCAAGCAATCAATTCCATGTTTATTGCAAAATGTGGTGATCTTTTGTAAGAGACCTCCCAGCCATCATCTCTTACCTCTTGTAGTCTCTCCTTAACGGCTCTAACAAGTGACATAGCGTTCAAAATGTCTTCATCTTTTCTTTACAAAGATATTGTCAATTCATTTGAAATCGATAATATAAGCAACATCATTTGCAAATAGAAAACACATTTGAATGACTTGAAATACTTCAACAAACCTTTTGCTTCACATTTTTATACACATCTCTACCTTCAACTATAACAAAATCAAGAACTTCAGTAATAGTAGAGTACAACCTTTCCAAGTTCATCAATTATTTATAATGAGACCCCCAACGTGTATCACCGGCTCTTATAAGACTCAACTCTTGATTTAATCCCTTTCCCGTGTCAATCAAACCACTAGCAATTCCCTCTTCTAATTTTTTTGCTTGACTTTCCCGAATCATGTCTTTACGCTTACAAGAAGCCCCAACAACATTCAACAAGCAAGATACCATACGAAAAAAAATCCGCAATTTTTAAATTGTTTACAGCCACAGCAACAAGAGCCAATTGAAGTTGATGAGAAAAGCAATGAACATAATGTGCAGACTTGTTCTCATTCATAATTAAAGCTTTCAACCCATGGAATTCACCGGACATATTACTTGCCCCACATAGCCTTGACCTCGGATTTTCATCAAACTCAAACCCAATTTAGCAAACAAATTATCAATAGCAGATTTTAAAGACAATGCCAAGTATCTTGCACATGAATAACACAAATAAACCTCTCTTTCACATTCCCGTAAGAGTCAACAAATCTAAAAACCACTGCCATTTTTTCTTTACCGGATACATCACTAGACTCATCCACCATCAACGAAAAACAATCACAATTAATCTTTTTAACTATCTTTTGCAAAATCTCTTGTGCAAAACAATGAATAATATCCTTTTGAATGACAGGAGAGACCATTTGATTATTTTTTGGAGCATTTTTAAGTACAACATTACCAACCAAATCAGTTTGTTCAGCAATTACCTTAATCAATTCAAGGAAAATTCCTCTATTTAAAGATTTTTCCGACTCATCATGACCACGAAAAGACAACCCTTGGTGCAACAAATATCTACAACCATCAATAGAAGCATTGAGTCGAATCCTATATTCATGTGCGGAAACCTGTGTTTGTTTATGAAAGGAAAGATCAATGACTTGGTTTGGGTTCATTAGATCATGACACTTACTTACCGCCAAATTATGGGCACTATTAACACCACCAACATGATCATCCAAAGTGGTTTTCTTATTCCACCCGCAAAATCCTTTACTTATAAATGTCCCCCCACCTTTTTGATTGTTAATTTGATCTCTAAATAAGTAACAACACAAGCAATACGCTTTATCTTCTTTCACGCTATACTCTAACCAATTTGAGAACTCATCAAACCACTCCGGCTTAATCGACGTTGTCTATTTCCTATGCTTCTCCAAGGGAAATTATGCGAACGAGGTTGACAAGGTCCTTTTATCAAATAAGCTCTCCTTATCTCATCAAGTTGATTCGGGTGATAATCATATATTTTTTTTTCTTTCCGCGGGATCTGCAGGGATACTACTCACATCAACATACTCTTGACAAGCTGATTTTATGGCAACAGACTCTTTAGCAATGACAAATGCACTACCAACATCAGAAGAGACACCCTCCCTTAAACCAGTTTCTACGTCCTCCTCTGACACTTTTCGTTTAGTCATAAACTTTCTGATATCCGTCATCACAAAATTGTCCTATAAATCATTCAAATTAAAATTGTTTATTAGCATTTAGCACAAGGTGGCAAGCTGGCAATTCTTATGTTCCGTATTTTATTTTGCCAACAAATAAAGTATTTCACTATACTTGAGAGGCCACAACTAATAAAATGTATTTTCTTGAAAGTAATGTATTTTTGGTTTAAATGGGATATTTATATAAAATGTATTAGTCTAATCATTTTACCAACCATTCTCGATACAAAGAAAATTGAATTTTCCAATATTTCACATACCTTGACATCGGCCTCAGAATCGGCTCCTCACTTGTCTCGGTCCGAGCTTGAGCGGAATCACCGTTGCGAAGCGAAAACCTCAAATCACCATTTCATAACGTTTAACCCAAACAGAGGCCGACTTTCCGATGCCATGAGGTCGATCAAGGTATGGAGGAAGGAATTAGAACGGCGAGAAGGGTTATAAAAGAGCCAAATCTGAGATCGGAGGTGGAGGTGGAGGTGAGGAGAAGAGAGGATGGGTCAAGTAGAAGAAATTGGGGTTAGAGGATAAGAGATCAGAATGAGGGTAATTTGGGAAAGTTAAAAAAATGTCATTATAACTAATGATCTTTTTGGATGTCCTAAGTGCCTAATTAAATCTCAAAACAAGTCCTTATAAACAAATAACACTTTGATTAAATCATTATTCTTAATTTTTTTTTTTCTCGAAGAAATGATCTTAGATATATATTATTAAAAAATGTACACAAAGTGTACCTTATAAAAGAGAACAATCTCAAGCTGCCATACCTAGGCTAATTAGCAAATTAATTAAAATTTATAATAGATTTGACCCTAGCTAAGATACTATATACCAAAAAACTATTCCCGGGAAAGACGTCACCGTGCCCAAAAAGCACCTTATTACGTCAGAACCATGCACAAGCAACAGTTTCTTTAAAGATATATTTCCAATCCACCATGGCATAATGAAAAACATTGCCTTGAGAGAGATTGAAATCGAGCCACATATCAATCCTTCTAAAACCAAAAAAACGAGCATGCCAAGAAAGAGGGAGAAGCATCTTCCAAACACTGCAAATCCAGTCACAATCTCTAACCGCGTGAAGATTAGTCTCGATACAAGCACCACAAAAGGGGCAGGAAGAATCAACACCTTGAATGCGTTTGGCAATAAGCCCATTAGTCTTGAGAATGTTGCTCCGAGCCTCCCAGAGCGTCAAGTTAAGTCTCTCCGGGCCCTTAAGGCTCCAAATACGCATCCAAAAACGATAGTGAATGGTGCCACCGGCCGCCTGCAAAATATCATAAGACGATTGAACTGAAAAGGTTCCAGTTGATGAATGCTTCCAGAATCCAGATCCAAGAATTGGAAGAGGGATTCCAACTCAGGCCCTTGCGTAAGAACTCCTTAATACTCAGAATACTGCGCCAAACAGGGGATGGGTTAGAGCGCCCCGAACCATCATTGAGTAAGTCCCCGTATTTACCTTTGAAAAAACGAACCCAAAGTGTATTGGGTTCGTTAATAAAACGCTAACCAAGATTGCACAGGAAGGCTAAATTCATGAATCATGGGGGCCTCGGTATTAAATCATTACTCTTCACATTAGAGTAATAGCAATGACTTCTTTTTTTCATATTGGGAACATTGTGAATTTTTTGGAACAACACACAATGACTCAAATAACCACGATTAAATTTTTTTTGGATGGCAATTGGAGTGTGGATCTGTCCATGACCAAATTCACGTTCTGAACTTTTATCTCTCTTGCTTTTACAATTTAAAACCTTTCAAACCGAACTGAAAACCAATTCTAACCAACCCAATTAAATTTAACCATAACAAACTCAATGAATGGTTTTGGTTTGTAACCAAACCAAATTACAATGGTTTAGATTCATATATATATATATATATATATATATATATATATATATATATATATATATATATATATATATATATATATATATAGTGCTGTGCACCATAGACTTGGTGATATTGATATTTTTGTGTGTGATATGGAAATTGGATTTTTTTATTTTTATTTTGCTTAAATCCTCGATATCCTAACTCACCGATCCGACTAATCTCAGCTCGCCCGATCGCGCTCGCAGAAATCGACTTTTACTGGGGTATGGAAATTGGATTTAGATATTATTAATGATGTGTAATTGTATTTCGTATTGTATTGGGGAGGTTTGGTTCAAATTGTTTTGTATGGTTTGGTTTGGTTTATCATTTGCAAGCATTAACCCAACTTAAAGTATATACTATGACATAACCTGAACCAATCCAAATAAATAACTTTTTTAAAGACCGACTTGTTAAACCGAATCCGGTTTGAATTAAATCATTAGGGTTACTTCTCGTTTTGGTTTGGTCTGGGCTCTCTTCAGTTGGAAAAAGATCTAATTGATGTTGAGGTCATGAAGACGAGCTCATCTGGCAGCTGTTTTCAGTTGGTGTTGTTTTGTTTAGATTATGATGATGGACTAGGATGATGAATCAACCATTAGGAGCGTTTTCGTAGCTATTTCGCTACGAATCTATAACAACGATTGAGCAACGAAATATTTTTCATACATATTTATTATTTTGAGCGCAACACACAAATAATAAGCTTTTTTAAGTACAATTTTCAAGTTCCTTCCCTCCTCTCTCCCCACCCCCACCTTAGTTAGGGAGACACCTTATCAGAAAATGTTTATTTTTCCGTTCAAAAAAAAAAATAAAAAATAAAAAAAAATACACCACTGCATATATACCATTACATAAATTAGGATAAAAATTAACTTCTCAAAGTCATCATAAACTTAATCAAAATAAATAAGATACAGAAAATACTCGAGGCAAAGTTACTACGGTGATGTATGGGTTTAAACAAAACAAGTAAACTCTAAGGTTCTAAAAAACGGTTAAACCCTAACCGAGGCGCCCCACCCCGATCCCACAGAATGCTGGGAGAGATTAATCAGAACTCAGAGCCTTAGAGTCGTGGGCTTGCCTGGTTCCCCATCTCTAAGAAGGTGTTATCAATCGGAAATCAACCCTTTTACGGAATCGAACCGGCGACGACCTCCACTTTGTGGTCCGGTCGTCATTATAACACCCCACTCTCACCACTAGGTCATATCCAGGGATGTAAACTCTAAGGTTCTAGATTAGCCGGTTGGTGGATCATTAACCAACATATTTGCCTTATGTTATGCGCTACATCCGACAAGGCAATGTTTCATAAATTCGATTCTCCAAACATTGTATCTATACATATGTGTATCCGCTCAAAGACCAACGAAGTAGATGGAGTTTCCTTTCAACCCCGCCTGAGTTGCAGAGCAAGAAAACCATTGAGGCGGTTATCAATAAAAAATGCTCGATCCCCGATATCAGTTATCCTAATCCAATCCATTTTTCTTGTATTCTTATCTTCCACGAGCTTATACACTTGCAACGTGTGAGTTCTTTCAGATATTCCTATCTTCAATTTAATAATTACAAAAAGCTCACCACAGGATTCAATTAAGAATCCACTTAGTCTTGTTGACCCTTTCAGCGTTGGACTTGGGAGCCTGATTTGTCTTGTTATTTAAATATCGTTATCGTGCACATCCACTGTGACTAAATCGTACTTCTGTTTCCCGTAAATTTTTCCATCGCACGTAATAAAATTGTCCACCTTGTTGTCAATAACAAGGTCAACCCAATTCTCTTGAGTAAGACGCCAAAGCTTGATTCGGCTTCCCTTACCCACCACTGTTGAAGAGATGAATGCTAGGACAAAATTGGGTTTTAAAGGCGATGAAGAAAGGAGGCATGCATGGTACTCAATATCTTCCAAATTTGGCAGCAAAATTTTCTCCATAGAAATTAAATGTAACAGAAAACACGGACGAGAGTTACCATCCTCTGAATATCCAGTGATTACCACCCATCCATCACAGTTGGCACGGACGGTTTTTTCCGATAAGTGTGGTAACATTCTCTTCAAGCAACGATTATCGGCTATGCTATAAAATGTTTGAATAATATTGGATTTTCCGTGGGAGAACATCAACCATGGGCAAGATTGCGCATTAGGTGGACTAGATGAAACACCCTTTCTTCTACCAGTCATATCAATTATTTCTGCAAGAGAATAAAATGAGTAGTGATACGGACACAACGGTGTCATAATTATGTGTCTAAATTGATCAGATGTAAATCTAACATGATCAACGGTGCAGATCACTGTTGTGTTATTCGTAACCTTGAAAACCAAGCGTCGACGTTGGGTCTTATAACAATGCAATATAATGAAAAGCAATAAACCAAACTCGAAGTCCCTTACACTCCAATAAAAGGTTCTGTACGTTTACCAAGTTTGGCAAATGGATCACAATGCAATACTTGAAAATATATCACTAAGAAAACATTAAGGCTTTAACAAGAAAATTAAAGGCTACAAGTTTGTAAAACTAAGCACGTTTGCTTGGTGTTGAAATAGGCTGAATCACAATGCAAAATAAGGGCACAAAAATCAAATGAACCACATTAATTAATCATGCTTTTACACAACCAATTGAACTTTTCAATAAGGGCTTAAAAAAAGTGGGTTGAATTTTTTATACAAATAAAATATCCACCAAATTATCTTTATATCTATACTCGTCATCAGGCAGCAAATAACGTAATAAATCAATTCGATGGACCGTATTAATTATCTTGTCTAAAAATAAAAAAGAAACACACTTTGTAAAGATGAACAATCAATTCGATGGACCGTATTAATCCACCAAAAATTAGTTTAGTGGTAGAACAAAAAGAAATCAATAACAAAAAAAAAAGTGAAAGGTTACTAACCAGAATCTTCGCAGTGGTGGTGACGGCGGTGGATTTCTTCGCAAGAAATAGAACAAGCAATTAGACGATGGCGCTTCATAAGTGTCTATTGTTCGAGTTGACGGCGGTGGATTTCTTCGCAAGAAATGGAAGATGCAAATTATTATATATAATAATTATTATTATTATATTTATTATTATTATAATATATATGTATTATTAGACAATACAAAGAACGTTTGGATGAAGGAAGAGGGAGGCTTATATATATATATATATATATATATATATATATATATATATATATAATTGGAGTTCCTCTACATACCATACTATCCATACATACCTACATACCGTGATCTCGATCACTATTTTAAATAAGACTTGCTATTGTTTGAGTCAAGACTCAGCTTATTGTATAAAACTCATTATTGTTTATTATATAAAACTCTGTTAGAAACTAGCAAGACTCAAACAATAATTGAAGTCTTACTAAAATAAATGATCGACGATGCATTATTTTAGTAGTAGTAAATGCAGTAAGTATGGATCAATAGGTATGATGATATTTAACCCATTTCTATATATATATATATATATATATCTCATTAGGTTAAACTGATAATAGGGTAAACTGAGAAGGAAGCATGTATGTGTATGTCGGTCTTTTTTATTATTTTTTTTTTTAGAGTGGGTTTTATGTCGGTCTTTTTTTTTTTCCTTTTTTTTCAACAACTTTTCCTTTTCTTTGTCAGGATATATTTTGTCATTAACAACTAAGCTAATTAATCGTGCGAATACATTATTCCCATAATTTTATATACAATAGTATTAATGATGGATGTTTCACTTTTTATACATTATTATTATTGGATTTTCTTTTATTTTTTGAAAGCAAAAGTATTTTATTACGTCATATCCTTCAAGTACATCACTTGCATGAACCACGCCGGTCGGACATATGCTATGAAGTAAAACAACGAAATAGTCAACAAATCGATATAATACCTTTCACAGATATTCTTTTTCTCCAACTTCTATTACATTATGACCCAGTATACATAGGCAAACGCTAAGTCGGTTTAGCTAAACACGCCAAGACAATAAAAATATATAATTAAGTGTAATTATACATAAGTCGGCAAGACAAGTGTCAACAAGGGCTGGCGGAGTGCGCCTGACTCATTTCTTCCTTTGTCTTGTAGTCATCAACTCAAAGTTCTGACCGGCCTGATAAAATGGGTAACAAATATATAAAGTAATTAATTAATTTAAAAAAAACTCCACGTGTCGACCAGGGAGACAAATCGACGTTGCCTGCAGAAAAAAATTTCCTCAGCTCTTAATAGAGAAGAGAAGAGATTAGAAGATTAATAAGAATTATCAAGTAATGCTAAGAAAAATTTCTCACAAATCCGCCACACTACTTACGCGGATGTCCAAGTGGATACAACTAGAGGCAGTTAAGAGAAATTGAACAATCAATTTCTAACCCCTTCCATTTTTTACTTCTTTTTTCACTTTATTTTTCCAACCTTAAATGACCACTATCACCCCAAAATGTTCTTTCTTTTTTGTTACACCAGGTACTACTTTAAATATTAATTGCCCTCAAAGGATATACTATAACTAATGATGTATAACTTATAATTATTTACATATAAATATATTGCTGATACAACTCCTTTTAAAACAATATATCTTATATAACATATACAAAATCTATGTTTTAATGTATAACTCGTAGTTAATAGGTTATAGTTCAATAAGTTATATGAGAAAACTACATTGAATTTGATTGTTATATACAATTATAGTGTATGCATTCATGTATACGAGATCAGAAGAGAGCTGCAGAGAAAATTAGAAACGAAGAAAGCAGAGAGTATAGTAATTAAGTTTATGCTTTTAGTATTTAGGGTTGTGAGTTTTCATATTGAAATGAAAAAAATGTGTGCGTCTTGTAGCATTTACACACACACACACACACATATATATATATATATATATATATATATATATATATATATATATATATATATATATATATATATATATATATATATTCGGTCGGGATCGAGAACCCGACGTGATTGAATTTTATACTGATCTCTTTTATGCAATTTTCGGTCGGAAAATCCCAAATTTCAGTTGGGAAATTTTCGGGACAAGATTTTAATTTCGAGACATGATCGTGACATGTCGGGATTATCGGAAATTTGCCACCCCTAATAGTAAAATGTCCCACCGCGGACAACATTGATGAGATATTTGTCACGTGTTTTTTTTCGGTATTTTTGTCACGTGTCTTTATTAGTTGCTAGGATAGAAATATAAAGATATTAAAATAAAACATGAGTAGAAAACAAAAAAAAAAAAAAAAAAAAAAAAAAAAAAAAGAGACCAAAGTAATTATAACTACATATATAAGCTTTTTATTCCTATGTTCCTTCTCTATTTACTATTTACTACCACACAAAGTAATAAGGCGGTGGGAAGGCAATACATATTTAAATCAAGAAACCCGGCCACCCTCAAACAGTAGCCATTGTTTCTTCATTAAATCAACAAAGTAATCGAGCAATGGCAACCTTTGTCTCAACTGAACTGGCCGGTTTGCAGCCCACCGTCATCAAACCGGAGAAAATCGATTACCGCCACCGTGAAGCTTCAAGTTAGTATCTTTTTACTATAATTTTTATTTATTATTATTTTTTACTTCTTTGATCAAATATTATGTCTTTACCTTTTGTTCATGGGATTTTATTTCCTTTCCCGTCTTCTGAGCCATATCTTAATTAAGTTACCTATTTAAATTTAGTCCTCTTGTAATAAAATTTAAATTATTTACTAATTGGTAGAACAAAGTATTTGATCTTGTGGCTTTCATAAACCTCTGGCTAAAGGTTTACTTAAAGTAAGTTCTTGTACACCTTTATTAATATCCACCCAGATACGAGTTTTAATTTTTAGTTCTTAGTATTTTCTTTAGGAGCTATCAAGATGGCAGCTTTAGTGTATGGAGATGTGTGGGCATAACGAATTTTGTGGGGTGGGGTTGTATAATACCATAGAGGAGTTTTGAATGGGTCATGTAGAATCAAAATTGGTTTCGGATTGATGTATAAATAACACGGAACATGAGATAGGGATCTTAGGCCTAAAAGATATTATCTGTGTCCCACAAAAAGCGTCTACTTTTGTCCTATAAAAAGTGTCTATTTAAAAAATTATCAGTTCAAGAAACAAACAAACTAAGAAGGGAGTGATATTTCTTTTTGCATTACCAAAATTGATTCCAGCCTTTACACGATAGTGTATCTCTTGCCTGATGTTACCAATGCATTGATTCAAATTGTGATGTAGGGGATATTTCAATGGAAGCGACATGTATGAGAAATTGGGGAGAGCTCCCAAAAGAGCTTTTGGAGCAAATTCTTTCACATCTATATGGCGAAGATGCGAGGTCGTTTCATTTAGTTTGTCGAAGTTGGCATGCGGCGGAAGAGTGTGCATTTCAAAAGGAGCATAATCCTCTTGTATTTCCTGTACCGCAATCACAATGGCTTCTTCACAAACAGTGTTCGGAGCTGAATTATCAATTCATTCACCCGGTGTATCCAAATGTGAGATATGCCAAGAACCTACTTGTAGATGCAGAAAAAGCGAATGATGAAGCAAGAGCCTCCATTCAAAAGATGGTTGGTTGCTTATGTTTTCGGGCTCTGCTCCATGTTCTTCTTTAGTCCATTCCCCAAGAAAGTGATTGCGCTACCTGATCTAAACTGGGCTCGCGAATTGCTGGCGTCACATTCTCTTGTGCTCCATCATCATCCACAGGTTGTTGTGTAGTTTTGTCATCTCATGCTTTCTTCAGACCCATGTGAGTATCGCAACCATTCGCCTTGGAAAGAAGGAGTGGAAAATGGATCGATATGAAAATAACATACCCTTCAGGCCATCCTATAGCAATCCTGTTTTTCTTAACGGAATGTTTTATTGCCTGAGTCCAGAGGGGAACTTGGGGGTGTATAATCATAAGGACGATACCTGGATTGTTCTTGGGAAGCCACCATGTTCCCTTCCACGTCCACTTAAATGGACATATGAAAACTATCTTGTAGAGCATGATGGGGGCCTAATGTCTCTGTTTATGGGAAATTCTGGTTCGTGGGTTTCAGTTTTCAAGTTGAATGAGTTTAATACGGTTTGGAAAAATGTTGATAGTTTAGGGGACTATGCTTTGTTTGTGAGCATTGGAACATCTTTTGCTACAAAGAGTGTTTTAGACATGATGAAGAATAAAATATTCTTCCCAATGCTCCAAAACAATTACCCTGTCTTCTATTGTCTAGAGACTAAAACCTTTCGTACATACGGGAGCGATCTCTGCGGAAATAATCTCAACCAAACAGAAATAGCAGAGCAGTTAGAAAGTTGTTGGATCGAGCCGAGGGAGGTTTGTTGTCACGGGGAAGAATCTGATTGGTTCTTAGAGACAATTGATGAAGAGACTGATGAAGAGACAGAGTACGAAACGGATATGGATTATTTGTCTGATGAAGGGTTAGAAGAAGGGACAAATGAGGACGAGGAATACGAAAAATCGTTGCAGATGAGGAGACGGAGTACTACGAAACGGGTACGGATTGTGTGTCTGATGAAGCGAAAAAAAAGATGGGACAAGTGAGGACGAGGGATACGAAACAAGTGAAAAAATCGAGGTCAGATGTAGAGTAGGAAGATGATACAAACAATGGGGAGAAAAAATGATGATACAGATGAAAAAAGGGTTAAGGAGGTGTGATGAAGATGGTCTCTGCCTTGTAGTTGCAGCGTATGACTACTTAATTATCACATCTTACATACTTATTGCTTGTATGTATTGCAAGTTTTCTGAATTCAAATTCTCTTCTTCTTCTTTAAATATTACATACTAGTTACAACTTACTACGGATTACATATGAATTAATTGCCGAGTTTTTATTTGTTTATTATTATAGAAATTCTAATGCTTTAATCTTTAGGTCCCTTTCTCTCAAAAAAAAAAAAAAAAAAAAAAAAAAAAAAAAAAAAAAAAAATTAAGCTCATTTGATTGTATTGATACAGTTCACATGTATTCTCCATTTATCTTTGCAGTAAGCGCATTCTTGCATGCATTAGTCTTTCACTTTTGTGCATTGTTGGTTCAGTTCATTGACTCCTGTAAAATAGTATTAAGAAAGTGAAGAGTATGCTACTGGATTACCTGATTAACATCTCTACACATTCCGTGTTACAGGAGGAGTGGGGACCCTCTTGGTTAAGGTTTAACAATTTCTTAAGAAAGTGATGAGCCTCTCGGTTATTGAATATATTTTACCTTGAGAACTGAGAGCCACAACATACTTTAGGACCATTGATTATGATGTTGATCGTATTGAATCATACATGTCCCATAAAAATCAATAGCTTAAAAATGTGTTGTGGCGTCAGTTGTGGACAAACATTTCTCTTTTACTCTTCTTTGTACACCATGTCAGTAAAGTGTTTTGGTAGATTCACTTTTGGTCTGTAGTAGTAGTATAAGAAGTAAATAACACTTGTACACTCATAGAAAAGGCAAATCCCTTAAGATACGCCTAATCCAGCTCGGTTATTGATAGGTGAATAGATTTGTTATTTCTTATAATCTCTCTTCTGATTCAAAATCGTGGTGCAACGTGTATCTCCACTGTCCCGGTCACGGAATTAATGAAATATAGAAAGAGTTGAATTATTGTTAAAGTTTCCCGATATTTTTTTAGTATTTCTTTATTCGAAGGTCAATTTCTCTATTCTTTTTAGATTCAAAGACTAAGGGCGGTTGGAGTCTTACAGGAGGAGCGGTAACGAATCCGGGTATTTGGAGTTATGAAGGTGTAGCTGGGGCACATATTATGTTTTTCCGTTTATGCTTTTTGACAACTATTTGGCATTGAGTGTATTAAGATGTCGAAATTTTGCTCGAACGATTAACATGAATATTTTTTAATTATTTCTTATTTATAAATAAAACCTATATGCTAAAGACTAATTACTTATTTCTTCAAATTTTCTTTTATTCACCCCAACATGTTCGACCCTGACCGCCTGACCGAATTTTCTGACTCCCGGTAATCAGGCAAAACTTTTTGTCTATGAGTAACTATTTGGACACTGTCTAGGAGAAAAGCTCGGTGAAATAGACATGTCTCTAATTTGTTGTGTGTGTGTGTGTTTTTTTTTTTTTTTTTTTTTTTTGAGGCATGTCTCTAATGTTGTTGTTCTTCTTCTTTTTTTTCTTTTTTCTTTTTTTTTTTTTGAATGAATAATGGATTTTTTTTTTGAGGGTGAATGAATAATGTTATTCTTCTCTCGTTAACATTCTCTTTTAATTTGTATAATTACGGTTCCTTTTATTTGTAACAATTTCTCGGCAACAATTTACTTACAATTAGCCTTCTGAAATTAATAAAATCATTTTTCTGCCCATGCTCATATGTATTTTATTTGAGTTAGACCCCTAGTCCGAAGTTCTTCCTACGCCCATGATCAAATTATATCAAGAATTCAAAGCTGAAATCAGAAGGATCGATAATATTACAAGATACGTACGCTTCTTGAAAGGCAAGGCATTTTAGTCAGCATAAAATTATTTTTATAGGTTTTTGTCGGGAAAGATAGATTAATAAATAAACAAAGATGCAAGGATACTGATAATTAATCAGGACAAAACTTATGTAAATTTCCAAAAACACCATTTTTCTATCTATCTATAAAATAAAAAATCCTCCTTCCAAAAAAAATAAAAATGCATCGGCCTTCAATTTCAGATCGGCATCAGCGTTCAAAACACCACAGAGGAGAACGGCGATTGGCATCAGCGTTCTAGCAATGGAGACCGGCGATCACCTGAAAATTTAGGGTTTGTCCGCCGACTGAGAGGGACAACTGCCACCGTCTGGGACACCGGCCGACCGGCGTTCAATTGGGGTTGTCTCCCAATTGCAGACGGCCGGAAAACATGGCATCCGATGCCGGAAAATCAACATCTCCGCTGCTGATATCGGCGCGGCTACCGCTGCGCGTTTTCGCTACTGGCCGGGAAGGGCTACAAGGCCGCCGCTGATGATTCGCCGGGAACTGGGAAGAGACGCAGCCAACAAAATCTGTGGTATTTTTCTGGCATCGACGTCTTTCCGGCATTTTTCCGGCATCAGTCCTGTGGTATTTTGCTTAATTATTCACCTCCGGCATCAATTATCGCCATAAACATGGCATCCGACCAGTAACATCTCAAGAATGCAAGGAGGAACGTATCATTGTTGCTATATTTTTTTGGTTTTATTACATGTATATTATAGGTTGTTACTATTAATTTTTTAACGTTACTACACTTTTTGATGTAACTTTATCTATTTTATGGGCTGTTACTACTTGTTTATTGGCCGTTGCTACATTTTATGGGCTGTTACTACTTGTTTTGTTTTTTGGTTGTTACTACTTGTTTATTGGTTGTTACTACTTTTCATTGGATGTTAGTATATTTTATGAAATTACATTACTACTTGTTTTTTTGTCACATTACACTTTATGTAAATACATTACGCGTGTTTAATGTGTAAAAAAATCATGGGTATTTCGATGCATTTATTATGAATTTGTCATTTTTAATCACATGAAATGTAGTAATGTCGTTTTATCCCCATTTATGATTTTTTTTTTTTGTCCTTCTGACCCCTTCCTCTTATTTTTATTCTATTTATTACCTTTAAGTGTGTCCTATTTACCAAATACTACTTGAAAAATATCTTATCTCTTTTTTATTTTTAGAGGAAAATTATCTTATTTTCCTTTAAAAAAAAAGGGAATTTTGACACGATTATTAACTTACGAAATTTCCTAGTTATATTCTATTTAAAAAGTGAAACATCATTAATATATTCTATTTAAAATATGGCACGATTATATATCCGACCAAGAAAAGGAAAAAGATATATCTATAAATACAAAGCCTCCCATATCCCTCTTCATTGTTTTATTTTTATCATCTTCTCCAAGTAAAGAGAAGGTGGGAAGGCAATACATATATTCATTCAACATATTAATTAAAACGGTAGTTCCTCATGCTGCATCAAATCAACAAGGAAATCGGTAATTGTTTTTTTCTTTTCTTTTTAAATATTTGATCTGAGTTTCTCTTTTAATTCGATTTCTTTTTATTTCTCACATTATCACATTATATTTAAAACCATGTTGGGTTGATATAGTTTAGCTTATAGTATATTTATAGTTTTTTTTATTTTTGATTTTATTATTATGTACCATGATTATCAACTTCAGTGTACGATATGTTCCAATTTTTCCTTCCGTTCTGAAGTTTATAGATGCTGTTATTTTTATATATATTTTTTCCAATGTGTAATATGTCGACTAAAGCATTCTAATCCAAAGTGAATCGCCTTTGTAAAGATAATTAGGGCATCGATTCACCCCGTGTCAATGAATTTTCATGGGAATTTTGTGATTTTGTTTGCGAAAATTGTCGATATGGTGATAGAAAAAAGGTGCAGCTTCTTGTCCACCCAATGCACAATCTTGTCCATGGTTGATGTTTTCACATGGAAAATCCAATAATATTCAAACATTTTACAAAGATGGCGATAATCGTCGTTTGAAGAGAATGTTGCCGACTTATCGGAAAATACCATTCATGCCAATCGTGACGGATGGGTGGTAATCACCGGAGATTCGATGATATATAACTTTCTTCCGTGTTTTACGCTACATTTGATTACCATGGATAAAATTTTGCTACCGGATTTGGAAAATGTAGGGTACCATACATGTCTTCTTTCTTCCTCGCCTTTGAAACCCAATAGTGTTGTTGCATTCATCTCATCAATGAAGGATGGGGAGCATCGGAGGAGCCGAATCAAGCTTTGGCGTCCAAATGAAGAAAATTGGGTTGAAGTTGTTCATGACTACATGTTGAGCAATTTTATTACATGTGATGGGAAAATTTATGGTATTCGTCAAAGGTATGAGTTAGTCACAGTGGATATGCACGGTAACAACCTTCAAATAGAACGACAAATCGAGTGTCCAAATCCAACGTTCCAAGGGTCAATGTCATATTCTATATACTTAATTGAATCTTGCGGTGAAATTTTTGTAATTTTTAACTTTCGGCTATGTGTAGTTGGTAGGACTATCGCACTACAAGTGTACAAGTTGTTGAAAGATGAAAATACAACAAAGGTGGATTGGGTTAGGGTAACTGATATCGGGGATCGAGCATTTTTCATTGATTCCTACCTCGACGGTTTTTCTTGCTCTGCAACCTGCATGTGTTTGAAAGGAAACTCCATCTACTTCACTCGTTATAGGCAAGATACGCACATTTATAGATACAATCTTTTGGAGAATCGATTGTACAAAACTGTACCTTGTCCAGATGTAGCACATAACATACGACAAATTTGTTGGTTAATGATCCATCAACCAGCTGGTCCAAAACTATGAATTATACGCACAACTTGTCCTCTAATGATGCTAAACCATGAATAGTTTGCTCTTTATTTGCTCTTTATTAAGTTTGATCGTTGATACTTTTGTTACTATATTTTTTTTTCTACTATATCCATATGTATGATGATTATTTTTTATTATTATTTTGTTGAACGACCCATAGGTATGATGATTTTTTTTTTTTTTTTTTTTTGATAAAGTATGATGATTAATTAGGCGTTTCCTTTTCTCAAAAATAAAAAATAAAAAAATTAGGTGTTTCCTTTCTATTTATTTATTTCATTTTCCAATCATCATAGCTAACTCTTCCCTTGATTGTTACATAGTACGTGAAATTTTTATTTTTTTGTTTCGGTGATTGTGTAAGAATTATCACTTGCGTTTTTATAGTACTATCTATGTTCAAAATGTAAATTCGTTTAGCTTTTTGAATTTATCATAAGTTCATTTAGATTACGGATGTAACATTTATTACAATTTTCTTTCTCATACTCTTGATTTATTATATATTCATCTACATTACAACTATTAATTCAACGAATCAAAAGATATTTTAGACTTTTCCCATTAAAATTAATGATACGTCACTAATTTCTTAATCCATGTGAAAATGTATAAACATTTGGGACGGAGGTAATATTAAATAAATAAAATTAATGACGTTAAATATGGGTGAAGTTATTGTTGTTAACAAGCAACAGGAAGATTATTCTGTCATATCCTTACTTTGATGAGATCATCATCAATTATACCAGTTTCGATTTCCCATACCAAAGAGTAAATCGAAGCCATAATCATAATAAGAAACGAGTTAGAGCAAAGTACCAAAGTTTGGAGTTGAAGACATCCCTCATTCTCTACGAAATCCAATCGAAATTGCCACTTTTCCACATGAAATTGATCATGGGAGGATGAAATTGCCTAAATCTAACCCAAATTTAACAGTACTCTAGAATTGATTTGAGATGGTGAAGCTCTAGGGTCGCCACCCAACCCTAGAAAATACCTCAAAATATGATGTCTAAATCTCTTAAATAGTGCCCCAAAACGTAACAGAAACTGTCAAAAACAGGGCATGGCACACCCCATGATTCTGTGAGGTGCACCATGTAGTGTAAAAATTTGGGCAGAATGCATTTTCACTCTATGGAGTGCGCTATGGCCATGTGAGGTGCGCCATGCAACACTGAAAATCAGGCAGAATGTTGTTCCAGCTCATGAGGTGTGCCATGCTTTCTTGAGGTGTGATATCATGCATGTAAGTCGCTTATACTAGCAAGAGTACTAGGTCAATCGTAATATAGCAAAGGCGATTCAAGGTCGATCACATAGAGACAATGCAACTCTTAGTAATAAATGTTCCTTTATCTAATTCAGAACACATAAATGGTCGTTGACCAACAAGAAAACGAAACAAAACGGTATCCCTTCCTTTTTAACGTATCTCATGGCTTGGTGTAATTAATCATTATAGGGGACGGCGGTGAGGCCAAAGACGCGCAAATCAAGACCCGGCGAAGGCATGGTCGGGGGGAGGGGGTGATGTACCATTTCATAAGGAGTTTTATAGTTCAGAACACGAGTGGGTAAGCTGTTTATTCAAAATATTGTAAGGGAAGGTTGGATTGGGCAATGAGGGAAAAACCAACTTCAACAATTTGTCGATGGCGACGTTCAATGGCACCCATTTGTTCGTGAGTATGGGGACAAGAGCGACGATGATGGATACCGGAGGTAGTAAGGGATTGAGAAAGACATCGATATTCACCGCCTCAGTCAGTTTGTAAGGCTTTAAGTGTGGTGTTGAATTGACGTTCAATTAAAGTTTTAAATTCGAAAATCACAGTTTCAGCAACGGATTTATTGTGTAAAGGATAAAGCCAAAGAAATTTAGTGTATTCATCTAAGAAACTCACGTAATAACGAGAATCATAAATAAAGGGTTCGGCACGAGGGCCCCAATCATCAGAATAAACCAAATCCAACGGTGCATTAATTAGAAATAAAATCAAATACAGGTAACGACTGACGGTGACTCTTAGCAAGTTGTCGCGGAGCACAAACGTGATCCGGCTTATTATTAGAAACAGAAATAGATAAATGACTAAGTGAATGATGAAGGACCGGGTAAGATCAATGACTCGGGACAATCAAAAGCGAAAGAACCGGAGAGAGCGCGGAGGCGGCGAGCTTTGACAGAAATTTATCGAGTATCGAGAAATGGTACAACCCGTCTTTTTTTTTTTTTTTCGAGGGTAACGACTGCCTTTTAGAACCCCTATGATGGACGCGGACTGAATCCCAATCATCAGAATAAACCAAATCCAACGGTGCATTAGAAATAAAATCATATACAGGTAACGACTGACGGTGACTCTTAGCAAGTTGTCGAGGAGCACAAACGTGATCCGGCTAATTATTAGAAACAGAAATAGATAAATGACTAAGTGCATGATGAAGGACCGGGTAAGAACAGTGACTCGGACGCTGGTGTGAAAGAACCGGAGAGGAGCGGGAGGCAGCTAGAGCTTTGACAGGAAATTTATTGAGGTATTGGAGAAATGGTACAACCCGTCTTTTTTTTTTCTAAGGGTAACAACCCGTCTTTTAGGAACCCTATGGTGGACGCGGACTGAGTAATCATTCCCCAAAAAAATACGAGTCATGAAATTCAAAAAATACGGAATTATTAGAAGCAAATTTGTGAACGGATAAAAGATTGTTTTTCAGGGAGGGAGCAACAAGGACATTCGATTTTTAGGTTCAGAAGCTTGTGGGTTACGGGAATTGCGTTGTGGAGGTGATGGGTCTAAATCGAACCGGTACCAACATATTTGGGCCGTGTAACTGACCCGGTCACAAATTTGACAAATGGGAGCAGTATTTTGATTGGATGAATCATGTGGAGGGCGTTGTTGTTGTTGTTGCGATTGGTGGCCACGTCCACGGTTGTTAGAATTTTGCCCCCTGCCTCTATGGGGTTGGGAGGATTGGCATTTGCCGGATTGAACACCAAAAAAATTTGCAGCAACGTTAGGTTGAGTGGCCGGAGCTGTGATGGCCTGAAGAGCAACAGATCGGTGGTGCAAGAGGCGAGATTCAGTTGTCAGAAGAGCGTGAAAACCTCGTCAAGAGTGAGGAAGTGCGAGAGGAGATCATGGTTACCATGGGATCATACTCTGGACCAAGTCCAGCCAACGGATAAGCAATGGTGTCATCAGTGGTGAGTGGGTGGCCGGCCATGGCCAGCTCATCGAACAAACTTTTGATGGTGACATAGTATTTGGTGGCGGTGAGATTGTCCTTGCGTGTAGAGGCCAATCCAGTGCGGATTTGGACGAGCTAGGCACGGCTCTGAGATGCAAAGCATGTTTGTAAAGCTTGAATCAATCTATGTCTACCTTGAATATTATGTTTATTGCATGTTTTATAATATCAATCATTTCATTTTATTCAGTTTACTCTTTTCATTGCAGACTACCATTGCTAACTTGATTGCGAGGTTTTATAACCAAATAGAAGGGAAGATTTACAGAGGACCTGATGGGGAGTTGCTCCCTAAAGCTGGTGTCATTCAAAGGTTTCCAATGCTCTGTTTTGGTCAGCAAGATATGGTAACATACTGAATAAATGAAGCTTTATGTCCAGTAATCTTTATGTCCTGATGCTGAATTAGGTTCAAAGTGTTGATCTCTTGCGTGTTTGCGGTTTCTACAGAATACTAGATATAGAATATGGAATTCAGAAGCTCCTTACCTGGCTTACTCTGGTCAGTGGACAAGTTTTTTTTTCCTTCCTCTTTTTGGATTTTAGTTCATTTTCTTACGTTTATCAGAGCCTTTTCGATATGAATACATTGTTCTACAAGCATTCACTGCTTTTGTTATCTGCATTTTTCTGGTGATGTTCATTTACTAGTACGAATACACATGTTGATGACTGCTCTTACACCAATATTGAAGCCAATGAAAAATCTGCTTGCCAAGACTGACGAGGAAAAAATTAATTGCGGAAATTAGAGCCTCAAACAGAAAATACACAGACAGGAAGACGAGGTACACAGTTCAGGAGTGGATAGAATCTGGGATTAATGAAGCATCGACATATGAGAAAAATGATAGCAAGAAACAATTTGGGGACACTCCAGGTAAGACATGTCAAATTCATACTATCAGTCATTATTTTAATACATTAACTACCACTAAAATGCTGCATTATATTTGCTTATTATAGATAAAGAGGAAGGAAAGAATGTGAGAACAATGCTACAAGAAACACCCAAACCTGATTGCTCTAACAAGGAGAAAAGAGCATACGAAGCCACAGAGTCCGGCCCAATAAAGAGAGTGAAGCTGAAATTCCCAAAAAAGGCGTGGCCAATGCAACTACAGATTTCAGGATAAACTCACGAGCCCAATGACAATCTTTTGCTACATAACTAAGCCTTAAGAATGTTTTATGTTTATCTTTTGTACGGCTTGACAACGAGAGTGCCAATCTCGCTTTTGTATAGCTTTATGTCAGACTGCCATATATATTTGCACCAAGGATGAACGTCCGGGTGAATACGGTTTTTGGGTCTAAAACAACTAAAGCAAGGCTTAAGAAAGGGTACATAAGCATGTAATGAACGATAAAAAAAACTTTTGAAATGTATATTATAGCTAAGGCAGTCAGCTTACCAACTAACTTACAATTGTTTCGGTCACCTACGTAGCTTAATTAAAAGACCTGCTACACATACATCGCATTACAGATAAACCGGTCTATACTACAGACTCGTACAATTTAAAAAAGATAGGATCCACCATGCAACGCACGGTACCCCCTTCTAGTTTATTTATTCATGTGATACCACTACCAGCGCAAAATAGGGAAAATTAAAATTATAAAAAAATCAAATTAAATAAAATACCGACCGACCTAACTCCAGTTGACCTAGCTAAGAATAAGTTGTATCTTAAATCTATTAAGTGCCAAGGCACTTTGCTCATAGATAGCGCGTGGCGGCGCAATTACGCAGACCTTTTTTTTTTTTTTTTTTTTTTTTTTTTTTTGGCAGAATTTTTTTTTGTTTTTTATATTTATTTCGGTAAAACCGTGATTTCAGTTATCTCGTTATATATATAAATCGATTTCTTTTTTTCGACTCTCCGTTACATAAATTGAACCAAAATGTATATTTCGATACGGGTCATTTTTAGTGCCTCCAACAGATAGTGCCGATTCAGTTTTACATTACAATCAACCGAAAATTTTCAATTTCTCGATTCGCTTTCGGCACAACAATTGAATATACACAAAGAAAATGTATATTTCGATCACGGTTCGCTTTTCCCTTCGGTAAAACCAGAGATTTCGTTATCTCGTTATATATAAACCGAATTTTTTTTTTCCGACTCTCCGTTACATAAATCGAACCAAAGTGGTTCATTTTTGTCCATCCAACAGATAAACATGGATTCGGTTTACATTTCAATCAACCAAATTTTTTGAATTCTCGATTCGATTTCGACACAACAAAGCTGACACGTGGCACCTAAATTTTTTTTTTGGCAGCATTTTTTTTTGTTTTTTTTTAATTCGGTAAAAACCGTGATTTCGGTTATCTCGTTATATATATAAATCGATTTCTTTTTTTCGACTCTCCGTTACATAAATCGAACCAAAGTGTATATTTCGATACGGGTCATTTTTAGTGCCTCCAACAGACAGTACAGATTCAGTTTTACATTACAATCAACCGAAAATTTTAGATTTCTCGATTCGCTTTCGGCACAACAATTGAATATACACAACAAAATGTATATTTCGATACGGTTCGTTTTTTTCCCCTTCGGTGAAAACCAGAGATTTCGGTTATCTCGTTATATATAAACCGATTTTTTTTCCGACTCTCCGTTACATAAATCGAACCAAAGTGGTTCATTTTTTGTGCATCCAACAGACAGCGCGGATTCAGTTTTACATTTCAATCAACCAAATTTTTTTGAATTCTCGATTCGATTTCGACACAACAAAGTGTATATTTCGATAAGTTTTTTTTTTACCATTTTTTTTTTCAGCAGTTTTCTTTTTCTTTTTCTTTCTTTTCCCCTTCGGTAAAAACCGTGATTTCGGTTATCTCGTTATATATATAAACCGATTCTTTTTTTGACTCTCTGTTACATAAATCGAACCAAAGTGTATATTTAGATACGGTTCATTTTTAGTGCCTTCAACAGACAGTGCGGATTCAGTTTTACATTTCAATCAACCGAAAATTTTCGATTTCTCGATTCGATTTCGGCACAACAATTGAATATACACAACAAAGTGTATATTTCGACATCTGATTCATTTTTCTTTCCTTCGGTAAAAACCAAGGATTTCGGTTATCTCGTTATATATAAACCGATTTTTTCCGACTCTCCGTTATAATCGAACCAAAGTGGTTCATTTTGAGCATCCACGAGATAAGTCATGGATTCGGGCTTTTACATTTCAATCAACCAAATTTTTTTGAATTCTCGATTTGATTTCGACACAACAAAGTGTATATTTCGATACGGTTAATTTTCTTTTTCTCTTCGGTAAAAACCGGGATATCGGTTATCTCGTTATATATAAACCGGTTTTTTTTCTGACTCTCCTTTACATAAAGCGAACAAAAGTGTATATTTCGATACAGTTCATTTTTTGTGCCTCCAACAAACAGTGCGGCTTCAGTTTTACATTTCAATCAACCGGAAATTTTCGATTTCTCGGTTTGATTTCGACACAACAATTGACTATACACAACAAAGTGTATATTTAGATACGGTTCAATTTTTCTTTCCTTCGGTAAAAACCAGGGATTTCGGTTATCTCGATATATATAAACCGATTTTTTTTCCGACTCTCCGTTACATAATTCGAACCAAAGTGGTTCATTTTTTGTAAATCCAACTGACAGTTCGGATTCAGTTTTACATTTCAATCAACCAAAAAATTTTGCTTTCTCAATTCAATTTTAACACAACAAAATGTATATTTCGATACGGGTCATTTTTTTCCCCTTCGGTAAAAACCGGGATATCAGTTATGTCGTTATATATAAACCGATTTTTTTTCCCGACTCTCCGTTACACCAATCGAACAAAAGTGTATATTTCGATCATTTATTCATTTTAGTGTCTCCACAATGCGGATTCGATTTTTTACATTTCAATCAACCGGAAATTTTCGATTTCGACACAACAAAGTGTATATTTTGATACGGTTCATTTTTAGTACCTCCAACAGACAGTGCGGATTCAGTTTTAAATTTCAATCCATAGAAATTTTTTGATTTCTCGATTCTATTTCGACACAACAATTCAATATACACTACAAAGTTTATATTTCGATACGGTTCATTTTTAGTACCTCCAACAGACATTGCGAATTCATTTTTAAATTTCAATCAACCGAAAATTTTCGATTTCGATTCGATTTCGACAGAACAATTGAATAAAACCGTGATTTTTTTATCAAATATTTTTTTTTAAAACGTCATTTATTCTGTTTTCCCTTCGATAATAACCGGAATTTCGGTAAGCGTTATATATAAACCAAATTTTTTAATTCGACTCTATGTTACGTAAATCGAACCAAAGTATATATTTCGATACGATTCATTTTTAGTGTCTCCAATTGACAGTGCGGATTCAGTTTTAAATTTCAATGAACCGGAAATTTTCGATTTCTCGTTTTGATCTCGACACAACAATTGAATATACACAACAAAGTGTATATTTCGATACGGTTCATTTTTATTACCTCCAACAGACATAGCGGATTCAGTATTAGATTTCAATCAACCGAAAATTTTCGATTTTGATTCGATTTCGACACAACAATTAAAAAAAACCGTGTATTTTTTTTTTTTATCAAATGTGTAAGTTCTCGATTCATTTTTTCCCCTTTTCTTAGCGCTTGTTTCTTTTTCCCCTTGGTAAAAAAACGGACTTTCGTAGCTTGCGAGAGAATGTGATATGTTTCGTTGCTCTATTTGTCTTGTGCCTTGAATTATTACGGTTTAAGCTTACGCGATTTGTTTCACGTTGGAGATCTATTCTTTGATGTTATCGTTGGTAACGATTTATGTTGGGCCCGCCGTGCCTTGCACGGCTCACGTTCACTAGTACTATATATAAGATGCCTCCGATCGTCTTCCTTCTTAACAGCCTGATTCCCTGCCCACGCCTGACATCCAGCCGCCGTCAACCTTCGAGTTAGTATCTTATTACTCTCTTCTTACTTTTCTTTGATCTGATTTTATATTTTGATCTGATTTTATATTTTGGATTGATATCGGGGGCGGAGCTACCGTTGCCGCATTAGGTGTGTCCGCCCTCATCGTTTTTTTTTTTCGGGTTGTTTTATTAGATATATACACCATTAATATATTTCTATATCTTGTTTTTATGTATTATCTATGTTTTTTCATATATATCAAGATGACATATGTAACATGCCAAATATGAGGTGGGGGTGGAGATACAGGGATGGGGTGGGTGACAAATCCGGGGTGCTCGGCGTCGTAGTGATATATTCCGGTCACTTTTGGATATGGGACGTAACAGCTTTAGTTACATAAACGTAACATTTTTTTTTCTTCCTTTTCAAGTTTTGAATTCTAACTCGATCTGGGAAAGATATATAGAGAACATTATTTTGATTGTTGATTTTCATAATATCGCTATTTCATCCTGATCTAGAGTCATTGAATTTTCGAGTGAATTTTATGATTTTTTTTAGGGGGAATTTTATGTTTTTTGTTTACAGAAATTATCGATATGTCTGGTAGAAGTAAGGGTGCTTCTTCTCGACCACCCAATGGACAATCTTGTCCATGGCTAATGTTTTCACATGGAAGATCCAATCTTATTCAGACATTTTATTGCATAGCTGATAATCGTCTCTTGAAAAGAATGTTGCCACATTTATCAGGAAGTACCATCCATGCCAACTATGACGGTTGGGCAGTAACCACAGTAGAAGAAAATTCAGAAGATGGTGACTCCTTTTCGTGCTTTTTGTTACATTTGACTTCTATGGAGAAAATTTTGCTACCAAATTTGGAAGATATTGAGTTCAATGAGTGTTTCATTTCATCATCGCCTTTAAAACCCAATTGTATTGTAGCTTTCATCTCAAGGATAGATGACGATGATGGACAGAATAGTAGGAGCCGAATCAAGTTTTGGCGTCCAAACCAAGAAAATTGGGTTGAACTTGTTACAAAAGAGTGCTTGAATGATTTGATTACTTGTGATGGGAAAATATATGGGATTCACGCTAGGAATCTCTGTTTCGGCATGGTGGATATACACGATAACGACGTTCGATTAATAAACCCGATCATGATACCAGATTCTAAAGGGTCAATAAGGAATCCTAACTTCTTAATTGAATCATGCGGTGATGTTTTTCTGGTTATGAAATTTATGTTAGGAGTAGAAGGTAAAAGAGTTCGCACGCTGCAAGTATACAAGTTGATGCAAGATAAGAAAACCACAAAGATGTATTGGATCAGGCTAACCGATATTGGTGATCGTGCATTTTTCATTCATGATCGCAACGGTTTTTCTTGTTCTGCAATTCAAGCAGGTTTGAAAGGAAACTCAATCTACTTCACTGGCTCTGGGCAAGATACACACATATATAGATATAGTCTTTTGGAGAATCGATTTTACAGAACTTTACCTTGTCCAGATGTAGTGAATGACATAAGACAAATTTGTTGGTTAATGATCAATTAACCTTAACGTTTTTCCTGCTTTGTTTAGGGGTGGACCCACGTAGTGTCCAAGGCCAATCAAAATTTTATGTTAAATTATTAATATAATCTTGTATTTTTCTTATTATAGAAAGCGTATTAGTAAATTTACCTCTGATTTTTTTGAGGTGTATGTGTGGTTTTGGGGGGCCGAGGTTATAGAGATTATCTCAACAATTTCTTAGTTATTAAGATTGTTTCAACAATTTTTTTGGTTAATAAGGTTGTTCTTCTATTTAAAACCAAAACTACTCATCTTTTTTAATCACAAAATCCCTCCCAGATTCCATGAACATGAATCTTGTTGGAGCCAAGCCGAATCCCGCTGAACTAAACTTAAATCCCCTCCCCCCCCCCTCCTCGAACTTCTCGCCGAAACGAAACCTTAAACCTCCATGAACCCCTCCGAACCTCCTGCCAGAACTAAACCTTAAACCCCCATGAACCCCTCAACCCCCTGAAACCCCTGAGCCCCTGAACCCATGAATCTCTAAACCCTTAAACCTGAATCCTTGATTTTCATGCCATTTTCTGGAGAGCTCGTTACCAGTAAAAAAACACAAATTTCGACTCGTTATCGAGGAAAAACACGAATTCGAACTCGTTTCCACAAAAACACGCATTCGAACTTTGTTACAAGTTTCAATGTTTGTGTGTAGAAAACGGGGGGACTTTGAAGGAGAGATAGACTAAATCGGGTGGAAGATGTCGTGTTAATGGAGTCTATTCATAGGTGTGTTAATAGAGAAAGGAAGAAGGAAGAAGAATATGGCATGTTTGTCTTTCAACATGTTTTAAAAGGGAGTCTAAATAACCCATGATTTGTTGAAAACGGCATATCTAGCCCATTCTCCTGCGGTTTTTTTAGCATGGAAAAAAATATAGAATGTATGCGAAGTAGTAGACTTGATTCATTGTTTTTATCGATCTAATCATTAGGGGTTCGATACTAAGCATTCCCCTTTTTTACTGTATTAGTAAATGTATGTGTACTCAAATCCCCCATCCGCACTTTAAAACATCGACATTGCCTTATCTCTCTCTCTCTCTCTCCCTCAATCTCTCTCTCTATATCTATATCTATATCTATATATATTTGAAAGCATAATTTAATCCAATTACCCTCAATTTTGACCCATACCCGTAAATTGACCCGGTTTATACCAGCTGAAAAAGAAAAAGAAAAAACAAAACAGCTGTAAAAAAATAACAAAAACAAAAACAAAAACAAAAACAAAAAAAACAGATTTTGCACCATTGAAAAAAACAGCTGTAAAATGCGTATCACCACTTTTTTTTTTCCAAGAACAATATATCACTATCTTTAAAACAGAAAAAGAATCACTAATCACGGAAGCAATATCAGTAATGAACAAATATTTTTTTTCAAAAACAGATTTTGCATCATAAAATAATACTGAATATTATTTACAATATATAATATAATCAGTGATTTTTTTGCTACAATATAATCGATGATTAACCGCTTCAAACTCGTCTAAACATGTCGATAGAAACCGATAAATATCCCATGATTTTTTTAAATTTATTTTAAGAGATATTCTATGATTATGTTGAAAAAAATTCTCATTGATTAATTCTGTGATATCTCTCCCACTACTCCCGTATGTGACCGTCTCTTTTCAATTTTCTCGATAAACGCTCATCTCGATATCTTATATGACTTCCGCATCTCTCATTCCTTTTCAAAATTTAAAGTTCCATCTATATTTATCGATAACTCGCTAAATTGATATTGAAATTACACATCCATGAATGCAAATGAATGGATTCTCTCTAAATTTCTTTTCTCTTGGTCTATCAAACTAGCGAGAATTTGGAGATGTGAAGGGATTCCACAGATGAGCAAATCCGATCGAAATTTGTAGAAGGAGGAAAGACATCTAAAAGTTTCTAGAGGTGATTTATCAAAAAGTATCTCGTAGCCATTACTAACGCTTATAAAACCATTTCTTTGATTCAAATTTCAAATTTTATTAAAGTTGAGATTCCGAGGCTACTATATCAATTCTTGCGGTTGTAGAAGAGATCATTCATAATGTAAAACAACATGGCGATTCAGACGATATCAAATTTGTGAAGACGGCGTCCCACAAAGAATATGAAGTTTCTAAATGTAAGTCTCAAATGTGCATGATATGGATTTGATTCCTTTGAAATCTATTTGGCTTTAATAACATTATTAGGCTTGCAGAATCAGTAAACTTCCAGAGGAGTTGGATATCCACAAATGAAAGGTATCTTTATATAGTTATAATTCAAGTTCTCATTTATTTGTAAAATATTATTTTCTAGGTATAGCCATTGGCATGGAAGTGCTCTCCATGTATGCTGCCATGCTAGCAATGATATTTGGGATGTGTGTTTTGAAAAATGAAAAAGGACACCACAAACATGAATAACAATTAAGCCCCTTTGGGGTGTTGTTTTGATTCAATGTTGGAAGCTAAATTGAGGTTGGAGGCTGATTAGAAAGGATCACTTTATTAACAACCCTCGTAGAGAAAAATAGGTTTACAGAGTTGTATCCAAAAGCAAACACTTTAACATACACTATACACCAAGCTGAGGTGGTGTTTTGATTATTATGATTTGTCGTTAATTTATTTTTTAATTTTTTATGTTTTACCTGAAAGAACTTTCATGTGCACCTACATTTTTGGATTCTTGCAGTTGATTCTTTCTTATCTCAGAATGGTCAAAATCACCTCCATAATGCAGTAATATTTGTTTTCATTCTGCAATTTGGAGTGATTTTCTCATAATTTATGTATTTATTTGTGCTTTTTTTTTCTTTACTTCGAAAGTTTACGCGGCACGACATTTTCTATTGGGTTATAACGATCATCATCGCCACCGAATTTCAAGAAAAAATATTCCAGCGTCGACAACTCCATGGCTGATATGTAGTGGTTCCTTAGTTTAATTGTACCTGATTTTCCACGTGTTGATCTTTTTCTCATATTTTTTTGTAGGCAATTTAGACTTCTAAACTCCAAAGTATCGTTTTACCATTTTCACTTTAATGTTCATGTTTATTAATTAATCTCAGAATGAGAGGTAGTGAATGGAAACTGTGAGAGTTTTTTTTTTTTTTTGGTGAAAGTCGCAAGGAAGTAGAATAAGATTCCTTAATGTGGTGAAAAGAGCTGCACATCGCTGTCGAGGTATGTAAGCTATTTACGGAGGGGAGTATTTTGCATTTTGATTTTCCTGATAATAGCAGATCAAACATTGATTTAGCAGTGCAGATATGTTGTTTGTTTTGTTTTCTTATGATGACTTTGAGAGGTTGCCGACATGAAGGTGGTATCCAGCAATGTAGATATGTTGTTTGTTTGTTTTGTTTTGTGTTCTTATGACCATACAATGATTTTTATCTTTTTATTTAAATTTGGTGTAAACAAAACAAAATATCCTATTTTTTAAAAAATTGGTGTAAATATTATCTGAAAAAAAGGGAATGTTCCCTTAAAAAAATTCATTCCACGATTATGATCAAGAAAAGGATTTTTTTTTTTAAATTGGTTGATTCTTCCACGATTTTCTGCCCATGTTTGCACCGAGAGAAACATGTAACTGCTTTTAAATTTTGTTCTGTAAAAAATGTGATCCGAAAATAGCAGTTTAAAAAAAAAAAAAAAAAACTCAACAATTATTTAATGCTAATTTTATTATTTTACTCGGTCAAAATTAAAAAGAATTTTTCCATAACCAAACAACCTTTCGCCAATTTTAAAAACAAACGTTGTGTTTCACGGTGTCGACGTTTACATTAGTAGGTCAACATTTAAAAACGTTCCGGAATGAATTATTATTCAGACGATGATTTGTGATTGTTGAGTTTGGACGGTGTCGAATTTCGGATGTATAGTTGATGTTTACAGTAGATCAATAGGTATTGGACACTATTCTTACAATATTGAATATGCATCATAAAGAGCACATTGAACCATAGTATTCCTGTATGCTTTTGTATAGGTAAAAACTAATTCTTTCATTGAATGTCAATGCAATGCACTTGCAGGTATTTGAATGATCTGTTAATTATATTGTTTCAACATATGTAGAAAAATGGTGGTACAGATAGTGTCACGACCTATTTAAAAAAAAAAAAGGGGGGAGGATTTCAACGTCTGGAAATTTAGACCATCAATTTCATTAATTGCCACCAATCCATAACTCCTATCAATCAAAGGTTTATCAGTTTAGCTTTCTAAGAAAAAATGTGTATTAATTCTCATTATATACCTAGCCTATTATTTTAACTCCCTTATTTCATTTCGTTTCCAGAGCAAACCTCTCCACCCCTTTAGAAAATTTTGTCTGCCATAGGTGGTCTTGAAGCATTTTAATTAAAGGTAAACATCAATATTTCTCTTCTTTTCTTGTGCTACTCCCAGCAAAATTATTAGTTTTAAAGATGATGCTAATAGTAGCCCAACCATCTTTGTAGGAGATACCAATTCCAATTGCTTGTGTGTTGGGGCTAGGCTTTCAGAAAATAAGTTAAGGTAAAGAATTTAATATCAATTGTGTTTGATTCTGAATTTTTATTGCTTTACTCACTTTAGAAAATATTTTCTTTCTGGAAATGTGATTTGCTAAATTTTTGTTTTTTTTTCCTGGGCAAAATTTTAAAGATAATGATTGATTTTGGTTGAAGTTTTAACTATTTTATTTCATAACGATTCTTTATAAAATAATAATAAGTGATTTGTTTTGTAATTAAAACATGGAATAGAATACATCACCTGCAACGCTACTTTTTTTCTGCTGACCATTTCATTTGGACGCATCATCTTTGAAATTTGATTTCTATGTTTTTTAATCCTTCTTGTTTTATCTCCTATCTTTTTATTTTTGAGAAGTTTTATAGTTAACTATATTTTAAGCTTTGCTTTGATGTATTAAAGATCAGTTCTAGCCATTTTTTTTGGTCAAGGATTTCAGGCAGTGGCAATCATAGAAGTTTATGTCTTTAACCTATGTTTTTTTTTTAGGAAAAGTATTTATCATTACCTATTAATTTATATGTGAATTTTTCTTTGGAAGTAAACTGTTGATCCAAAAGTTTTGAGGGAGAAATAGTAACGTACAGAGGACATGCTAACTTTGAAACCTTCGGATATATATATATACACGTCAATATACAAATAGTATATATATATATATATATATATATATATATATCTGTTTGGATGCATAATAAATAAATAGAAAATTAATATAGAGATAGAATATTATGTTAGTCAGAAAAAATGGTACGGTCCCTAATCACTAAGTATCGCTTTACAAAGATGTAATCCTCGAGGGCCCCTAAGACTGGCTTTCCTACTCACGGGTAGTAGATGTGAGATTATTTGCGGAGCGGTTAGTCCCCATCCATGGGCAAGAATAATGGATATCCGGTCTGCGCTAGTTCGATTATTATCGCTTAGTCTCAAGATTATCAGTATCATTAATCAGATTAGCATACAAGTCTTCCTTAATTCAATAGTAAATTTATTCATTTTTAGTCAATAACTATATATGGTGATCTTATTTCAAGAAATTATTATTCAGCAATTAGTTGTTTTTAAATTGATATTACTGGTATAATTAAAATAAGGAACTCAGGATAGCCTGCCCAGTGGCGTCCCTAGTTCCCTTTTGATATTTTATTCTTTACGGGGCTTTCGAGCTCACTCTTTATTTTATGTTTAATTTTTTTCCAGATGATCAAGTTAGCCCCGACCACGAAAACAGTAGCATCCTGTCACATTATCTTAGTTGATGTCATGTCTGATTCCGAGGAGGTCATCTATGTGTTCAAGGCAGTGGAGATAGAAATTGAGGATAAATAAATATTTGGGACTTAGACTTATATTATTTGTGTTTTGTAATAAATCGGGTTGACCCCGTAGACCACTTCACTTTATTTTATTTTATGCAAGACATTTTAACTTCCGCAACTATTTTACTTCTTTTAGTTTTAAATTACGAGGCTTCGTGTTATGAAGTTTTTCTTTCGTAACATGGCCGAACGGTTCATTTCCCAAGAATATTGCGCATTTTCGGAGTGGGTCGTTACAGATGGTATCAGAGACAGGTTTTTGCCAGTTGGTGAATCTAAGCTTGATATTTAAGTTTGATCTTGTAGGTTTTTATGATAATTTTCCTATAAATTTCCCCACATTATTAATATTTTGCATTGGATTTGAGCTTTATAATTAATTTAATGAGTAAAGTTGCTATCGAATTAATCAAGTGCAAAATGGGCTTTAAATTGGGTTTTACTTTAAATTTTATATCATTTTGGGCTATATTATGTTTTTGCATTTTCTTAATTATGATATAGATAAAGATAATATCAAAAGGGTGAGGTGGATTGTAGATAAGCTCAAGTTTGTTAGAGGAGAGATCAAACGTGCATCAACAAGTGGATAAACGGTTACATCTCAACAATTCGATTCAGGGGGAAGATAGAACGGGCGTTCTATGAAGGAAACCAGCGTTCAAGTCCAACAGAAGCTCAAATGAAGAAAAGCGAGATGGAACGCACGCCCCATCACCGTAACGAGCGCGTTCCATGCATGAAACCGGCGTTCCAACGTAGAGTTCTTTGGTTTTCTATAAATAGTCGCTCACTTGTAATCTCGAAACATACATTATTAGATTTCATCTTCTTCCCGGATCGAAAATCGAGATTTCTCGAGCTCAAACAATCCCAAAAGTAGATTCAATTCACTTTTTAGTCTAGATTTTATGGATTTCTCTTCAAGCTTTGTAATCAATCACTCCATGGATAGCTAAACAGCTTTTAGCAAACGTGGGGATGCAATTGTAATCAACAATCTCGGTTTTCTTATAATTAATCTTGTGTTCTTCAACAAAGGTTAGATCATTTAGCTTGCTTTATTTGTTTCAATTCGCTTACATCGAAAGATAACGATTTTATGATGCTTCATGAATGAAAGTTTATGAATTTAGATCATCTTGCTAAATTGATTGAACAATTAGTTTTTAGCCCATAACGAAAGTTGCTAAATTAATTGTTCGGGTCGTTAATCGAGGGATTGCACACCTAGATCGTTAATTGATACAAACGTCGTTAAGAAATTAATCGTTTTGCTTTTGATAAGGTGAACCCACCTTTGTTCAAAAACACTTTTGGTTGAATGTAATTGAACCTTTATTGTTGATTAAATTGTTTGAACCAATGTTTGCCTCTCTTTTCCCGAATTACTCGTTTTGATTGCATAAATCGTAGTTTTTACTTTTCAGCCGCCGTTTAATTTAGTTAATTTAAACGTCTTTCTTTCAGTCCAAGTGATCCTCTCATAGCTTTGAATCAATTTACGATTCTCTGTCTATGCTCGTTTTACCATTGAATCTAAACCATAAAACATCATCAAAAGCATATCCCTGTGGATCGATACCTGTACTCATCCTACTATACTATCAACTACCCGATATTCGGTCGGTTAGGAGTTAGTTTGCATAATAAGTATTGGTTTTATATAAATTGTTTTTGTTTTGAATGATTGATGCAAAAATCTCCAAACAAGATGGCGCCGTTGCCGGGGACTTGCTGTTTTTGATGTGTTTTTGTTGTTTTAAATGATCATAAAAGCTTTAGTCTAAGTGCTGTGCTTTAAAAATCTGGTTTTTCCTGCTCTGTTCTGCTATTTTTGCTCTCTGTTCAGGCAAAACGCCCGTTCTGGACGTAGGCCGCCCGTTTCGTTTTTGAACTGGCGTTACGCTTTGAAACGCCCGATTATCTCTGCCTGCTTTAGCTCGCTTCTTCATTTTTTTCGCGTTTCTAGGGTTCTCTCTCTCGTTTGACTCCAGTTTATGTTAACTCGGAGCAAACAAGGCACTCTTATCTTTGATCCTGAGCTCGAACGATCTATAGTTCGCCTAATCGCCGAAGAATCCGTTCTCGCATCCAAATTTTGAAGAAAATTTGGAAGAGAAATTCGGGACAAATTGAAGAATTTGTCTTCAAGATGGTGACGATACAAGGACCTAGCCGATTATGCCGGACTGTGCATGGTTAGAGTCAATCCCGGAGTTATCATACCAAACCATTGCGGCTCCAACTTTTGAGCTTAAACCTGCTCTGATTCAAATGATGCAACATGCATCTATCTTTCATGGGTATCAATCTGAAAATCCTCACTCCCATGTTCGTGCTTTTCTTGAAATCTGTAGCACTACAAAGTTACAAGGTGTTGGCGAGGATGTCATTAAGCTCAAACTGTTTCCTTTCTCTTTGAAAGGTGAAGCAAAGGAATGGTATAATTCCTTGCCTGTTGAATCGATCACAACATGGGAGGAACTGGAAAGAGAATTTCTCAGTCAATATTTCCCCCCATCTAAGACTGCTCAATGTCTTAGTGATATTTATACTTTCACTCAACAACAAACTGAATCTTTCTTTGAAGCTTTTAAGAGGTTTAAATCTTTGCTTAGGAGATGCCCTCATCACGGATTAGACTTGCAAAGGCAAGCTAATACTTTCTACAGTGGTTTAACCGAGATGACCAAAGGTATGGTCAACAGCTCAAGTGGTGGGACATTTCTGAAGAAGACCCCACAAGAAGGGTGGGCGTTGTTCGAGGATATAGCGAAGTATAATTATGCTCCATCCTACCAAGCCATCCAAGCACCTGCACCGAAGATTGAAGAAGTAAATATGCAGAATCGCTTGATTTCGTTGCTTCAACAACAGTAGCTAATATTTCCAAAAATTCAAATTCAAATTCAAATCTTGATCGACCAATCGGCTTCAACAGAGTTCGCTACATTTTTGTGATAATCAGAACCAAGTTGGCCATATGTTTGGTCAATGCCGCTTCCACCTAACTATCAAGTCAATACGGCCCAACATACGAGGCAAGATACTCCGGTAGTTTGTCGAGGCGTGTCTTTGTTGAGGACACACATCTCCTGCGTGCCTATGAATGGACAAAACCACGAGGTAAACGCTTTTTATGGACAATCGAGTCGAGGTTTCCAAACCAAGATACTCGGTCAAAATAATCTCGTAACCAGGATACAACCTGGGTTATCAAAATTACAACCGAATCCGAGTAATCATCGAGCCAATCTTCAAATTCCCTGTCTCTTCTCAAGATTTAACCGAAATTGGCCTAACAATCCTGCTTCGCCTCTGCTTTCAACAATAGGCCAAATCAATCTTTGAGTCAAAATCCTCAAAATCCCCCTGGATTTTCTCTCCCAAATGAAATTGTTACGAGGTTAGAAGAGCAAAATAAGACGATTAAAAACCTCGAGAGGCAATTGGGGCAATTGGTTGAATAAACTTTTGCTTCAGACCACACCGATGATTGCCAAGTTTCACCGAGAAAAATCCTCGTGGAAGTGGTCAGGTAAATCAAGCCAATCTGAATCAAGGCAATGCTCTGGTTCCATCCTCCTCTTATAGTCAAGAAGATACAAATGCAATCGGGTTTGATCTCGGCACTCAACTCCCTGGTCTACAGAACCAGGGAAACCACTAGCCCCTCCTGCCAGTGGAAGTGCATGAGGGGGAGTAGAAGATAAGACCTATACCCCCAACTTTATAAAGAGCACTCAAGAAACTGATCTTAAGAAGGATGAGATGGAAGGAACTTCAGAAGATGAATCTGATAATGGGGAGAAGCCTATTGAGGCAGATGAGCCTGTTCGGAAGAGAATTGAAAAGTCAGTGAGATGGAAAGATCTCGAGGACCACGCTGTGAGTTCCTCGCGTAAGAAAGTCTTTTCTGAAGAAGAGTTAAAGAAGCTTCCGTTCCCTCCTCGAAAGACTAACATTCCTTTATGTGAGGATAAGAAGTATGAAAAGGTACTTAACCTCCTGAAAAACACTCAAGTTAATTTGCCTTTATCTGATGTGTTGGTTGAGATGCCCAAATACACCAAATTTATAAAGGATGTGGTCTCATCTAAAAAGAAGCTAGAGGGTATGGAAAAGGTAACCAGTGAGGATTGTTCAATGATGAGTTATGACGAGTTACCAATTAAGAAAGATGATCCTGGGCGATTCGTCCTTACTTTGCAAATCGGAGGTCTTATTTTCCCAATTCTCTATGTGATTTAGGAGCTTCAATTAGTCTCGATGCCGTTATATGTTTGTCAACAACTCCGCTTAGACCATCTTCTAGAACCTACCACTATGAATATTCAATTCGCCGATAGATCATCCAAGAAAGCAACAGGATCTTAAAGGATTTGTTGGTTCAAGTCGATCGATTTACCTTTCCGTGGATTGGTATGTCTTAGACATCCAACATTCCAATACACCCCTGATTCTTGGGCGACCTTTCCATCATCGCTTTCGCCGAGCCCTCATCGATTGTGATGATGGTGCTAAAGTAACTTTGCGTGTTGGAAATGAAGAAGTGAGCTATAGTGTATCTAAAGCTATCAAAAGACCTTCTGAATATCCAACCGGCTATTCTATAGAGGAATCAGTTGATGATTTCACCGATTTTCTAGAAGAGCAAGTCCTTGCGGTAGATTATGAATACGAGCAATTGATTGATAAGCTAAATCAACATGGTAGGATAGACTTGAACGAGCTTGGAGTTGGGACTGACGATGAGATTGTGGGAAATACGAACCTGTCACCTTCCGAAGAAGTAGATTTGCTAGAAGCTATGTTGCTCTCTTCTGAAACTTTGCAAAGTAAAGTTTTAAAGTCCAGTTTAGAGGAGCCTCCTGAAGATTTAGTCTTGAAACCATTACCCAAACATTTAAAGTATGTTTTCCTGAGAGAGGGTGATCGGCTTCCTTTAATTATTTCTGCTAAGCTGACAAACGAAGAAGAAGCAAAGTTGTTAGCCGTCTTGAGAAGAAATGAGAAAGCTTTTGGCTGGCAGGTAGGAGATATCAGAGGTATATCTCCTGACGTATGTATGCATAAGATAAAAACCGAAGAAGGAGCCAAGCAAATTAGACAACCTCAAAGACGGTTAAACCTCATCGCAGGAGGTGGTAAAGAAAGAAATCATCAAATTGCTAGATATGGGGATCATATATGCGATAGTCGACAGTTGATTAGGGTGTCCCCACGCAGTGGTCCCTAAGAAAGGTGGTATCACTATTGAAAAGAATGACAAGGGAGAAGAAGTCGCTTTGAGATTAGTCACCGGTTACCGTGTGTGTATCGACTATAGAAAGTTGAATGAAGTAACCATGAAGGACCACTTCCCTCTCCCTTTCATTGACCAAATGCTCGAGCGTTTGGCAGGACACTCCTTTCTTCGCTTCTGGACGGATACTCCGGTACTTCCAGATCCCTATAGATCCAGTTGATCAGGAAAAGACGACCTTCACCTGCCCGTATGGTACTTTCGCTTATAGGCGAATGCCGTTCGGCCTTTGTAATGCCCCGGCCACTTTTCAAAGATGCATGTTAGCAATTTTTGATGGGCTAGTTGAGAAGTGCATGGAGATCTTTATGGACGACTTCTCGGTGTTTGGTCAATCGTTCGATGATTGTCTTGCTAATCGGACAAGGTGCTTAACGGATGTGTGGAGAAGAACTTAATCCTCAATTGGGAAAAATGCCACCTTATGGTGGATGAAGGATTGTTCTCGGCCATAAAATTTCAGCTAAGGGCATAGAAGTTGATAGGGCCAAAATAGAGGCCATAGAAAAGATGAACTACCCTAAGAACGTGAAAGACGTGAGGAGTTTTCTTGGTCACGTCGGTTTCTACAGGAGATTCATTCAAGATTTCTCTAAAATCTCAAAACCCCTATCAACTTTACTTAAAGACAACGTCATTTTCGACTTCGACAATGATTGCAAGTGTGCCTTCAAAGAGCTTAAACATCGCCTAATCTCCGCTCCAATTCTTATCTCTCCGGATTGGAATTTACCATTCGAATTAATGTGTGATGCGTCAAACTACGCCGTTGGTGCGGTTTTGGGGCAAAGACTTAATGGTAAATTCCAACCTATCTACTACGCCAGCCATACCTTAAATCCGGCACAAGCAAACTACACTACCACTGAAAAAGAACTTTTAGCCGTTGTTTTCTCTATGGACAAGTTCCGAAGTTATTTGCTGGGTGCCAAGGTGATTGTCTGGACCGATCATGCGGCTCTGCGCTATTTGATGAATAAGAAGGACACGAAACCGCGCCTACTGCGTTGGATTCTTACCCTTCAGGAGTTTGATGTTCATATCAAAGATATCAAGGGTAGTGAAAACACCATTGCCAGACCATATATCAAGGGTGCTTCCGGTAGAAGAAGAAGATCCGCAAGACATCGATTTATATTGCCCCTTTGAGAGTGTTATGTCTGTGAATAGTTGCACGTCTGGTCCTCCGTGGTATTCCTCAATCGTTAATTACCTCCATTCCCAGTATCTGAATCCCGAGTTTTCGTATCAAGAGAAGAAGAAATTTCTCTCTGATCTCAAGTATTATGTCTGGGAAGAGCCATATCTTTTTAAAATCTGTAAAGATGGGTTGCTTCGCCGGTGTGTCCCTGAATCTGAGCAACGGGACATAATGGAACAATGTCATAGTGGTCCCACTGGTGGCCATTTCGGTCCCTGGAAGACCGTTGCGAAGATATTCCAATCTGGTTTCTTTTGGCCCTCAATTTTTAAGGATACTGAAACTTTTGTAAAGGCTGTGATAGGTGCCAAAGAACCGGTACTGTGACAAGGAGATATGATATGCCATTAAAACCCATTCTGGAGTGTGAGGTGTTCGATGTCTGGGGGATTGACTTTATGGGTCCCTTCCCATCCTCATGCGGGAATAGATACATCTTAGTCTGTGTAGACTATGTGTCTAAATGGGTGGAGGCTATCGCCACTCCTCACAATGACCATAAAACGGTCATGAAATTCTTAAAGAAAAATATTTTCGCACGGTTTGGTGCCGAGCCTTAATCGGTGATTTAGGGGGCGCGACTTTTGTAATCAACCACTTTGGACAAAGTATTAGAGAGATATGGTGTTCGGCATAAAACCGTACACCATACCATCCTATGACCGGTGGTCGTGTGGAGCGTAGTAACGAGCCTCAAGAAGATCTTAGAAAAGGCAGTTAACGATCATCGGAAGGACTGAGTCCAAATTGGATGATGTCTCGTGGGCTTACAGGGGCGACTTACAAGACACCTATGGGTACATCTCCATATCAAATGGTTTATGGGAAGCCATGTCATTTGCCGGTCGAACTTGAGCATAAAGCTTATTGGGCGACGAAGTTTTTGAACTTTGATTCCAAAGCTTGTGGTGAGCACAGACTTCAGCAGATGCATGAGCTAGATGAATTTAGACTCCAGGCCTACGAGAGCGCCCGAGTGAGTAAGGACAGAATGAAGCTGCTCCATGATAAGAAAATTACGAAAAGAGAATTTCATGCGGGAGAGCAAGTCTTGCTATACAATTCCAGGTTACATCTGTTCCCTGGCAAGCTCCGGACACGGTGGTCTGGCCCGTTTGAGATTTTGCAAGTCTTTCCAAGCGGAGTGTTGGAGCTAAAAGGAATTGGTGATCAACCGTTTAAGGTTAACGGTCAAAGGTGCAAACATTACATTGGTCTACCAAAGGAGGCACCTTTGATTGTTCGGTTCTCGACATATTTGAGTGTGTGAATCCTAAAGTTGATGACTTCACGGAGTTTGCACCTGATTTATTTACCGAGGCCGATACCGAATCACCAGCTGAACTCTTCGCTGGAAGTTGGGATATGGAACAGTATTGGAAGGAAATGCGTCTGAAGAAGAGGGAAAGAAGGAGGAAGTCAACAGCTAATAAGGTCAAAGGAGCCTGGGAGAGTTTGAAATACAGGATCCCCTGCATGCTTTGTGGTTTTTGTGGTCACAGTGCTGACAAGAGCTCTGTTGATAAAGCAACTGGCCGAAAGATCAAGTGGCCCGATCCGGGTTGAGCTTTAAATGGTTGTCGAGCTACCGACATTAAATATAAGCGCTTCTAGGAGGCAACCTAGATTTCCATTTTCTTTCTTTCTTTTTAGTTTCTTTAATTGTTTGTTTGTTTTGATCTTGTTTCTGCTTCTTTTACAAAGCATGGCCTTTTTCTGTGCTTGGTGACACTTTTTTTGAGATGGCGGATGGCGAGTATCGATTTCCTTACGGAGTACCTGAGCACGAGTTCGAGTTTGTCAGCAGGATCCATGATTTTTCGCTCGAGGAGGGTCCTGGTGGATTGAGAATTCTGGATGCAGATATTGACATTCTGACCCGAATCCGGACCTTCACCTTTGTCATCATCATGCCTGCTCCTTTTCTGTCTGACGGAGATGAGGAGTGGGCGTGCGAGCTCGAGGATGACCTTGAGACCCTTCACGATCCTCATGGATCCTTTTTATCGATCTCTCGTCCTGGTGCTTGAGGACGAGCACGTTCGTGGGATAGAGCGAGCTGGGGAAGATTGGAACCTCCAGTATGATTACGACCTCTGGCTTGCCATCGACGTGCTTCGCCGTCTCATACGTCTGATCGATTGGTCCGCGCTTTATGACTAGTTAGAGTTTGTTGTTTTTCTTTCGTTTTGAATCGTCGAGCTATCGGCGTTAAACATAAAGCGCTTGGTGGGAGGCAACCCACCGTTTCTATGTATTTTTGTTCTTTTTCTTATATGTAGTACAATATTTTACGTTTAAATTATATTACCGTTAGTTGGATTTGTGTTTTTTTTTCTGTTGTTTTTGCACTGCTATATATAGAACGCCCGTTCCATCTGGCTCTCAACTCTCTGTATCCGTTTTCTATCCAGAACGCCCGTTCGGGCTGGCTATAAAAAGAAAAACTTGCGGTTTTCATCGCCATTTCTTCACCTCCCTGTAAGGTGTAGTGCCCGAAAGACAATTATATATAATTGTTTTAGGACAGAATTAGTAATTCATCTTATTATATGCATTTATGTTTATAATTAAGACACTACTGAAAACCCTAAGTACCTCGTTTATGTAATCACGTAACTCAGTGTATGGCTATACACAAGAGGATTGAGTTAGTGAGATGTACTTAAAATTAATTTTAGTCCGTAGCGTTTATTAATCTGAGTACGGGTCTTATGATTAATTTGCTAATAATACGCCCAGAACACTTTACGTGTGACAGTCTTATCCGGACTATCGGTAATAGGGTACCCAGTGGGGGCATTTATATATGATGATAATCATATAGAAATTTGGACCGATTTGATTTGAGTTCTCGATATAATTCCGTAATCGAAAGTCTTATCGAATCACAAGATGATCATATATGGATTAATCTTAATCACGAGGTGATCACAGGCATTTACTTAGACTAGGGTAGAGTTTGATGTGTTAGTAAGGATCACTTGAAGTATGTGGTCCAACACTTCTCGTTGGCTCTATTCGGGATGAGTGAGTAGTCCGTGCTATCACACAGAATATGGAATCCATTCCTTCCTCGGAAGTAGACGCAGGCGATTCCACTTATTTGTTAACCCTAGAAACGATCGATCGACCGAGTTCATATTTAGACTAATTAGCTACTAGTCGGATATGTGAACTAATTGATCACCTGGGGTTAATGGTAAATAAGGATAATATGTTTCGAGAAGGGTTTACGGAAATATCCCACTCAAGTGAGCGATCATGGAGGATTTATCCGTATGTAATGATTATATCGGTGGGCGCTTTCGACTCATAAATTGAGTGTAAGTTATCTATATTCGATAGAGTTCGATTTGGGTTTATGGTGGTGTAATCCCGAATTAATAGGTTGGATATAATTATTCTGCTTGACGAATAATTTTTATTCGATTTATTGTAGAATTCTTCGAATATGGGTCCATGGTCCCCGACGTGGCTCCTAAAATAGCATAATTGGATTTCTCGTCGTTGCACCTCGATTATAATTAAATGGTTGGATTGGACTATTTAATTTGATGTGTGATTAATTGTTTAGTTGGACTAAATAATTAAATACACTGAAAGACATTTTAAATGGACTCGACCCGAATTGGTGTGTTGACCAATTTTGACCCAAATTGGTGAAAAAGAATAAAAAGGTGCGTGACCTTATTTGATTGAAAAGGTGCGCATGTTTGTTTTTATTATTTAATTATTGAGAAATTAGTTTTCTTGGATAATTATTTAATGTGTGATTTATCTTTTATTTGTTAAATGATAAATCATGGAATATTGGATAATATATTTATTCATCCTAATTTGTTTGGGATAAATATTATATTTATCTTTTATTTGGAAAAGGATTATTATAATTGATTTTGTATTAATTATTTAATCCTTGGGAACTTAAGTTTTACTCTCTATATAAAGAGAGTTCTCCCAAGCCTTTTGACACACAACACAACACGCCATTATTAAAGAAAGAGGCTTAGAATTTTCGGCCATCTTTCTTCGGGTTTCGAGTTGGAATAATCTTCGGGATTATTCCGGTAGCATATCAAGGAGGTCCGGCGGTGGGAAACACCATCCACCTGGTGTTCTTTGGGAGACACACGTTGGAAGGTCGTGGCTTCTCAAATCGTGTTCTTGGAGATCTATCGGTCTTGGAGTTAAGCACCATAAAAGGTAGGCTCTAAACCCCCTTGTAGATTTAGATCTTTAATTTATGTTTTTGTTTCGTTTAGATCTAGATCCTGATGCCTTCCGCTGCGTAATCGGGTCAATCTATGATTGATCCGAAGATATTACATCTAACAAGTGGTATCAGAGCCTTTGATCTAACGATCAAAGTATATGAATTTTAGATCTTGGAGTGGAAAAGCATGTTTTAGGTGTTTTTATTTCGTTTTTTTTTTTGGTTAAATTCGAAATTTATTCATGTTGTATGCTTGTGAATGTTGTGGTTGAAGAGATGGATTGGGGTTGGTATTATTTACCCGTAGAACTATTTTGTAGCACCTTTGTTTAGTAACAATTGAGCATAGGAATTGTATTTTTTTTATGTCAATTTCGAAATTCAATGTAAAAGTAGCATCTTTTATTATATTTTTGTTGTTCCGGGCTCGAAAAGATGAAGATTTTGAAGAAAAGATGAAGATCCAGGCGAAACCCAAGGTATGAACGAGGAGAAACGGAATAAAACCCTAATTTTAAACAGTGCATGCGGCTGAAGTAAATTTGGTACCATGCATGCGGCTAGGGTTTCCTCTAAAGAGGCTGAATGTGTTTTTTTTTTATTTTAATGTCACCTGTTTTATTTTTTTTTATAAAACATGCGTAATAATTAAAATAAAAAAAAAAGAATTGGAATATTTTTTTTAGAAACAGCCGAAGGAAAAAAAAATTTTTTGATTAATTATAATAAATTGGTTTTATTTAATTATAAAAAAAAAAGGCCTTTCTCCTCTCGGGTGTTCGTGGTTCGTGATCCGGCGGTTCGAGTTCAAGATTTGAAGATCAAGACTCGAAGACATAGATTAAGTTTTACTTTTCCTTAGAAAATAGTTAGTCGAAGTGCATACAAACGGTCCATCTTGGTGTTTACTTTTCGTATAATTTTGTGTTTGATCAAAATTACGTGCTTAAAACCGGAAAATTGCCATGACTTGCATCTTCATGATTCCACTCCAATGCATACATGTAGCTAGTTTATTTCGAATAAATTAGGCATGTATAACTCGAATAATTAGTATGAATGCTTATTAATTTAATATGTGGTAGTTAAATAATAAGTAGCTAATTATAAAAACCGAGGACCGGGGTTTTGTCAATCGTTACGATTTTAGTGATGGATTCTCGGTGAATCCCACTTGAATAAATCGTTGAGCTTTTTGGTGATGGCTTCTTAGTGAACCCACCTTAAACAAAAACGAGATTACGCTTTGGGTTACAATTTAGAAATCGGAGAATCTTAGTACATAGGTTCGGAAATGGTCTAACCATGGTTGGGCGAGTTCAACCGAGCTTCGCTCAATCGACTCCCCCACGCGTGTGATGTGCGTTACTGCGATTCGACGGACTTAGCATAGCCGATAAGCCTCCGGGCTAAACGGGGCTTCTCTTGCCGGATTGGCTGAATCATCACATATGTTCCAACGAATAAGGCGGCGTAGGCTTGCCTACATAACCGACCAATTCTATTCGGAGTACTTTGATTTATTGTTTCTTATTGTCAAGACCGCAACCGTAATTAGTAAACCCACCACTTTTTCAAAATATTGAGTGGGAGCGGGGAAGCGACAACCAACCCCTACGCCTCTACTATAGATGCAAGCACGTGAGAGAAGGGTGGCGCCTCGAGCGGCTTTGATTCCGCCCCCCTGCGGGTGGTGTTCACCTCTATCAAAATTCAAGGCTTGGTTTCGAAATGATAGGATTTGGTACTCGTTGAGTCATCGACCGACCTGCTTGGCGGCATACTCGGGCGTACTTTGAGATCCGATATAGTAGGTCACACTCTTTATGGATATTTTCAAATATCTAGGCTAGAAAAGGAAGGTAATCAATGATTAAGGTCCGGGATGTCTGATTCCGTGAGATGTTTGATTCTCGAAGATTAATCATTGAGAGAGATTGTCTCGATTTAATCGTCGCCTCTTTGGTGACCTGCGGCGACTTTGAGGTGTGAGGTTAAATCCTTGGAATGGTAGGATAGACTTTTAACAAGTTTATAATTCCTAAAATAAAAATATAGTAGTGAAAATCTATTTTTGAATTTAAGTTTCTGTCATTTTGTTTACAACTAAATCTCTAGGTTACTAAACTGTTAGTAATAGGACTTCATTAAAAATGTGGAGAGTAACAAGTACGTTGTAATTATCAATAAATGCAGTTAACTTTTCGGAAGAGATTTTTTTCTTTTGAGCCTTTAAAAACTTAAGTGACATAGTACAGGTGTGTCACGGGTGTCACTCGTGTTGAACGAGAGACGCCCATACTTAGTTTACAAAAGATGAAGATAGGACTATCAGATAAAATTCATTTAGTGAATTTTAAAAAGTGTAATTACACATCAAATTTCTAAATTGAAAGATTGGAAAATCATATACATAAGGCGTTGCTAGTTAGACGGTATTTGGAACCGATAAACTAGTGGGAGCCTTAGTCTTATGATTTGTTGTTTTTCTGAATCATTAGAAATGTGTAATGGATCACACAAGAGTTTTTCCATTGGAAAAACAAGAATAAAGCGTTGCTAGTTAGAGCGATATTTGGGCCCGATAAACTAGTAGGAGCTTAGTTCTGGAGATTTTATAATCTTTGAAACATCATGAACAAAGCATTTCTAGTTAGACAGTATTTGGAACTGATAAAATAGTGGGAGCTTAGTTCTGGGGATTTTCTGATCTTTGAAAAATCATAAATACAAAGTGTTGCTAGTTTGACGGTATTTGGAACCGATAAACTAGTCGGAGCTTTGGTCTTATGATTTGACGATTAAAAAAAAAATAAAATAAAATAAAATAAAATAAAATTTGATAGTCCAAGCAAGTAACACTAAACATCCCACAGTTCAAGAGTAGAGTCTACTCAAACGAAATGCTAGTTCAAGACTGTTTCCATCTAAGGAAAGTCGAGAATGGGAAAGAATGTTCATACGTGTTAGTCATTTAAACTAAGTAGTTTTAAGGCTAAACCGGAAAATTAATAAATTGGAAATTAGAGGATAATGAAAGTGATTTCGGATCACTGTCCAATGTATCCAAGCAATTTTCTCGAAAGCTAAAGTTCTTTGGAAGAACTAGGTAGCTTTGCATTAAACGATAAATAAAATAGACAACGGGCAGTTCTTTCAGATTGACTAGTGGGAGTGATATAAGGAAATGAATCTCGGATTCAATTCTTGAGCATCACAGAAAATTCATTTTCTGTTTTCGGATTCGTTGGAACGAGCGTATTCATTTTCAACAGGGTAATTTGTTTGTCTTATTGACGATGAGTATAACATTCGTAGCACGAATCCAAGACTCGTACTTTTGTTTGATAAAGTCAGAACCACTGAGCATTGCTGAAAAGGTATTAGTAACGCATCTTAAAACTATATAAATGCAAATGGTTTCCGTATTTAGATAAACACTTCTTTATATACTATTAATTAGTGCATATTCCCAACGATAAGATCTGCAGATGGCTTAGGGTGATTCCTATCTCCTACCAAAGGAACCTGTCTCAAAGGAACAATGCCTAAGTTTTCTTTCAATCGGGAAAGGGTAATAGATTTAAAGAAGTTACATAGCTTGTTCATATCAACCTTCGGGGTCATATGAAAGATACAAGCTAGTGGGAGCTTAAGTAGTGACATATTGTCGATAAATCGCATCGAAACTCCGGTAAGTTTATTCAAAAATATTTGGAGGAAATCTCGATTTCACGAGAGATAGAGTATTCCATACTCGAAAACAGGTTATCGCGTAGTCTTGGGGTGATGCTCGGCTGCGCCTCCCAGGTGGAATGTTCTCACTAAGGGATACACCACAAATTTGCCTTACATAGTTATTGATGTGCTACGATCTGTTTCTTTGAACTCATTTAAGATATTGGTTGCAAAATAACGGTTTACGTTGTTATGAAAAACCGAGAAGTCTACCAAAAGATGCCTAAGCATTTGTGGATAAGGAGTGAATTCGGTTCACCCGCTTCCGTAAATAGAGGCATTTAGCACCGAGTGCTTGAAGGTAGGGTGGCAATTTTGCATACACGTTCGAGTTGTGAAGTATCTTAATGCATTGAGTAAAGGTTGGTTATAAAACTCGTAAAATCGAGTATGACGGTTATCTTTGTCAAACTCGATCGATAAGTCTATAAATAACAACCTTGGATCTTGAAGTATTTGTACTCAAGATGTTACTAATCGATTTGTTCGATCCACATCCAACACCGGCGATTGGTGATAACACTAATAAAAACTACTAAACTAGATCGGTATATCACTCCACCCCGAACGCAGTGGGAGTATGGTTTGTCCATTACCCATTGCAGACCCTTACGGTCTATAGGGTAGATTGATGACCTATAGTCCTTCGTGGGATGTATAGGATCCCGATCATAGAGGTTGGTTTAAAAGCCATAACCACATGTGAATGGAGTTTGATACTCAGGGTTCTGTTGGAACTCTTGTAGAACCACTGAGTATCTCGAGCCCAGTGGGGAGTAATTGGACTACACGGAGAAGAGTCGATTGAATAGGAAAGTTTAACTTTCACCGCAAAAATTGAGTAATTTAGGGGTGATTCCTACAAAAGGTAGAGAGTTAACCAGGACCGTGATCTCTCTTACCACTCGGTCTTGCTTGATTTAAATCGAAAGCGGGAAATAGGGGTGATTCCCTAAGACTTCCTTGCCGAACAACGGAATCTGAATTCATTCGAGCGAAGGGGTTTTAGCTAAGAACAAATAACGGATTCGTTACAAAGCGAGAAAATAGGGGTGATTCCCTAAGACCTTTTTGCGAGACTAACGGTATCTTAATTTATTCGAAGAACCTTTGGCGAAGCTTTGCCATAGCTTATATCCTTTGAGGATTAAAGCAAACCTCTGGTCATTTCAAAGTAATATATTTTAATATGTGGACTTGACCGAATGTTGATAAGTCTTTTGTAGACTTGGCATCAATATTAGTAAAGTAGTATGTAGATTAGTGTTTGTGAATGGTAACACTGAAACAGTTGGAAACAACAAGGGTGTGTTATCTGAAGTCAGAGTCTGACATGCCATCGGGATTCATTCTAAAGGATTTGATTCGCTCAAATCCGCGAGCATCGCTCATTGGCAATCCCATCCATTCACCTGGTTAAGATATTCTTGCATTTATGCAACATTCAACGATGTAGTCTACCCTACCTCTCAGGAATGGTTATCTAAACCTGAGGATGAATACGAAATGGGATGTTTAGTGAATCTTCAAGTATCTTTGGGAGAATGAGGAATAATATGCTAGTATATTCAGGTGCAAACTAGAATATAAGTGATAACACTGATTCTGGCTTTAGGTCAGATGAAGGATGATCGTTAAGTCGATTTCGTCCTCAGTGTTGAATCAAAGGCATATTGAAATCGTACCACCGGATTAGATGGAAAGCGATGTTTCGATCCCGAAGATTGACTCAAGCCGCCAACCTACGATCGGTGTACCGGAGTCACATGGTATTCGGATTCTAAATGCGTGCCGGGTCAGCGACCTACCTGCGCGGCACACTCGGTCGTGCTTGGAAGGATGAAGTACTAAGATGCGCTTGGAGGTGCAGATTTGAGGATACGTCTCACTTGTTTTGAGCAAGTGGGAGAATGTTGTAGATATAGATAAATAAGGGTGTGCTCTAAAACAATTAATCCACTTGCCTTTAGTGCAAGTAGGAGATTGTAAGGTGTAGTGCCGAAAGACAATTATATATAATTGTTTTAGGACGAAATTAGTAATTCATCTTATTATATGCATTTATGTTTATAATTAAGACACTCACCGAAAACCCTAAGTACCTCGTTTATGTAATCACGTAACTCGGTGTATGGCTATACACAAGAGGATTGAGTTAGTGAGATGTACTTAAAATTAATTTTAGTCCGTAGCGTTTATTAATCCGAGTGCGGGTCTCATGATTAATTTGCTAATAATCGCGCCGAGAACACTTTACGTGTGACGATCTTATCCGACTATCGGTAATAGGGTACCCAGTGGGGGCATTTATATATGATGATAATCATATAGAAATTTGGACCGATTTGATTTGAGTTCTCGGTATAATTCCGTAATCGAAAGTCTTATCGAATCACAAGATGATCATATATGGATTAATCTTAATCTGAGGTGATCACGCATTTAACTTAGACTAGGGTAGAGTTTGATGTGTTAGTAAGGATCACTTGAAGTATGTGGTCCAACACTTCTCGTTGGCTCTATTCGGGATGAGTGAGTAGTCTGTGCTATCACGAATATGGAATCCATTCCTTCCTCGGGAAGTAGATGACGATTCCTTTATTTGTTAACCCTAGAAACGATCGATCGGCCGAGTTCATATTTAGACTAATTAGCTACTAGTCGGATATGTGAACTAATTGATCACTAGGGGTTAATGGTAAATAAGGATAATATGTTTCGAGAAGGGTTTACGGAAATATCCCGACTCAAAGTGAGCGATCTATGGAGGATTTATCCGTATGTAATGATTATATCGGTGGACGCTTTAGACTCATAAATTGAGTGTAAGTTATCTATATTCGATAGAGTTCGATTTGGGTTTATGGTGGTGTAATCCCGAATTAATAGGTTGGATATAATTATTACTGTTTGACGAATAATTTTTATTCGATTTATTGTAATTTCTTGAATATGGGTCCATGGTCCCCGACGTGGCTCTAAAATAGCATAATTGGATTTCTCGTCGTTGCACCTCGATTATAATTAAATGGTTGGATTGGACTATTTAATTTGATGTGTGGATTAATTGTTTAGTTGGACTAAATAATTAAATACACGGAAGAGCATTTTTAAGTGACTCGATTCGAATTGGTGTGTTGACCAATTTTGACCCAAATTGGTGAAAAAGAATAAAAGGTGCGTGACCTTATTTGATTGAAAAGGTACGCATGTTTGTTTTTATTATTTAATTATTGAAATTAGTTTTCTTGGATAATTATTTAATGTGTGATTTATCTTTTATTTGTTAAATGATAAATCATGGAATATTGATAATATATTTATTCATCCTAATTTGTTTGGGATAAATATTATATTTATCTTTTATTTGGAAAAGGATTATTATAATTGATTTTGTATTAATTATTTAATCCTTGGGCTAAGTTTTACTTCTCATATATAAAGAGAGTTCTCCTGCCTTTTTGACACACAACACAACACGCCATTATTAAAGAAAGAGGCTTAGAATTTTCGGCCATCTTTCTTGGGTTTCAGAGTTGGAATAATCTTCGGGATTATTCGGTAGCATATCAAGGAGGTCCGGCGGTGGGAAACACCATCCACCTGGTGTTCTTTGGGAGACACACGTTGGAAGGCCGTGGCTTCTCAATCGTGTTCTTGGAGATCTATCGTTCTTGGAGTTAAGCACCATAAAAGGTAGGCTCCTAAACCCCTTGTAGATTTAGATCTTTAATTTATGTTCTTTGTTTCGTTTAGATCTAGATCCCGATGCCTTCCATTGCGTAATCGGGTCAATCTATGATTGATCCGAAGATATTACATCTAACACTCCCCTCCATTGATAAACGGCTTCTCTTCCCTCTTTTACCCTAATTTCTTCAAATCTTCACCAAATTGAGCGATTTTTGGCTCAAAAGCACGCCCTAAATCTCCTCTCTTCCAATCTACGAGCCTTTTCTCCGTTCCTTCAACTAATTCTCACACATCGGGGCTACCAAGTTCCGTCTTTTTGGAGTCAAAAGCTGCGTTTTGAACACTTTCGTGGGTCTCAACCTTGCATTCATCACCCTTTACCCGATTTGGTAGCGTTTATTGTTTTTATTTTCACTCCATCGCAATTTGTGGCACAAATCACGTAACCCATTTGTCCCCTTGCCTAATTTTGTTTTTATTTTTCTGTTTTTGTTTTTGTTTGTTGGATGGTGGTTCGGTTGGCGTGGTTGTTGTTGGATGGGGGTGTTGTGTTTTGTTTGGTGGCGGGTTGATTCGGGTGAATCATTATCCTTTGGTTTGTAGCGAAAATGTCTCGACGTGATGGTAAGCAACCAATGGCTGAAACCCACAGACAGAAAAAACGTAAACAAGATGATTCTGGCCCCCCTCGTCAGTCCACTGGTGGAATTAGGATTGGTAGCCCTAGGGTCCCCACTCGAGAGGCCGTACCTATACCGTTTGCCCAGCGTTTCATCAGCCCGAAAGCCATGAACTTATATACCCAGGAATACGTTGCCCGTAAAATGTTGATTGAACGAGAATTGGTAGAAGACAAGGTCGACCCTACGTTTGTCAAGTCGCTCAAGGATAAGGATTGGGAAGCTTTAATGGTTATTCCGGAAACACTAGTAAATGATACCTTGGTCAGAGAGTTCTACGCCAACCTTGATGCCAAACATCTAGAGGCCGGGTTCGTGATGGTTAGGAAAATCAAGGTTCCCTTTACTCCGGCGGTCATTAATGAGAAGTATAAGTTTGAGGCTGATTTAGAAGGTGTCGATCATAGGGATGACATCAAGGAGTTAGTAGATGGTGACCGTGACCCCTTAGAGGATCTGCGGGTTTTGATTGACAAGGATATCCCGTGGACTTATAAGTCCGGAAGGAGGGATGAGCGTAAAAACATCACCACTACACACTGGCCTGAGGATTGGCGGGTAAAGTGTAAGTTCATTCAGAACAGGCTCCGTCCAACAGACAATATCACTCATTTTGGTCTTGAAGACCTCGGTCTGTTGTATGCTATGGAGTGGGGTATAGAGGTGAATGTCGGGCGGTCATTTATGCCGAAGTCTACAAGCATCCAAGAATCCAAACCGTTGCATAATTTGCCCTCATCTTATCCATGGCCTATGCTTAGGCGCCAAGGTGCACGAATACAAATCCGATCACAGGCCTAAGAATCCAAGGGGCATTCGAGAGAAGCAAAGAAGCCTACCCCAAAACCTCTCCGCTCGTCTTTGCCACTCCTACTCCACTGGTGCGTCTTCCGCACCGCTCTCTACTCTTTCTCCTTCCGACGAGGCTCCGGCTAAGCATTGCGCCTGATGCTGCGTAAATGGATCGTATGCTTTGTTGCAAACAGAATGACATTCTCGCAAATCGGTTGAAATGAACCGGGCAATCCAATTACTCAGGAATCAAGGTTTGCTCCAAACACAACCGAGTTCTGTTTGAAGATGAGGTGGAGAGCACCATTGCTCGTATCATACCAGGGCATCCGAGACACTAGAGATGATGAGGGTGAGGCCGATGATGCATTAACACTCTGACAGTGCGAGATGAGCCGAGTCGATGATTAGTCTTTGTTTTGTTTCTCTGTTTCCAACTTTGAAGTTGTAATAGACTTGTCTACTTTTTCTTTCTGTTTTCTATTGATACTTGCTCTTCCTTTGACCGTTAAAACTTGTTTTGACCTGCTCCTGCATGGCCTTTTTAATTAGTTACGGATTATGTTTGATGTTTGTGATGATAATCAATGCTCTGTTATTATTTTCTCATCATCTTGTCATTTTCCGTTGGAGCGCACGTCCTATGCTTAGAACGGGCGTTACTGCTCGCTCTGTTACCTACTTTGAGTCTGTTCTTATTTATGTTATTTGAGCGCGCGTTACTCGCGTCGTCGTAGAGCAGGCGTTCCACCCTCGCACCTGATGCAATTCATCTTCTCCGCTTCTCTTTTCAATTACTCGCCTTGGATAATTGTATATGCATGCTTCATGATTCTTTGTTCAGTCCTTTCACCTATGCACCTATCTGAATTCGATGTGTTTTTCCCCGATTTCCCCTAGTTTTTCGTATGGTGTCTCTCACTTGCTACAGGTACCTTACGTCCTCTCTCTTTATGGACATCGGTGGTATGCTTTTCATCTTGATGCACCCCACGATTCCCACTCTCATTAAACCAAGGGCCGCTAAGTACTCTTCTACATTTCTTTTGGACAACTTGAGGACACGTTGTCAATTAAGTGTGGGGGAGGGGACTAGTCAATTTTAATCTATATTACCTTTACTCATAAATTCTTAATTCCATGCAAAATGAGTTAATTTTGAAACTTTTTGTTTTGTCTCGAGTAGGCGAATGCATATCTTGTCTCGAGTTTATATCATTGAAGCATTATCTTACATATTTAGTTTATTTAGATGTTTCACCCCTCTTTATCACGTGCCATAGTAGATGATGAGCTATACTTTTAAGCTATGCCCAATTTGATTAGAAATGTTTGATGATTATCATATGTTCTTTGCTAGCATACAATTTTGGAATTTTTAATGGTTTGTATTTGAAATTAAGAGTACGTCATGCTGTGAATATCCGTAAGTTTGAATGTGATAAGTGAATGGGAACTAATGTCCTTACGTAATAATTAACAAATAAATCATTGATTGGGGTGTTATGCTCAGTAGGTTTGAATTGCTTCTAGCGTGTTAACCACTGCCAGCCAGAAATCTCGAACAATGAAAAATGGGCTATCTAACTGTTATAACAGTTATTGGCCGATCTTGGAGTTCGGCACCCCCCTGGTATACGACTTTCCAGTGACAACTAGTCGGCGTTGTACATTTCACAAAACCCGGTCTTTCACGAGCGCACGAAGCACATTGAGGCGGACTGTCACTTCGTGCGTGATGCCATCACAGATGGGTTAATGCTTCATACGTTCCTACGAAGCATCAATTGACGGATATTTTTACGAAGGCGTTGGGTCGACAACAGTTTGAGTTTTTGTTGCGCAAGTTGAGCGTTCGAGATCATCACGCTCCCACTTGAGGGGTATTACGATATATTATACTATGTGGTTTATTATTTATTTATGTAAGGGTAATTACGTAATTGTGTATATGTAAGGAAGTCTTAATTGTGGCTATATATATTGTACTCAAAGACTTGTGAATGATATACGAAATATATTGATAGAAACTTTTCACATCGTTAATCAAATGGTCATCTCACATTCAGTTTTTGTATAAATGGTTTCATTGCACTTTAACAAGCTGTTTATTGCCTCACTCATCGTGGTATCATTGTACTGTAAGGGTAATTGTATCAGTATTTTAACATATTGCTTTTCAGACAAAAAATAGAAAAACGAACGCAGCATTGTTGAAACGGAAGAAGAAATAATATGTTTACTTTCTGGCATTGAAATGAAGTTGAAGAAGATTCAACGTTAGCATTAGAAACAAGCACAATTCCCTCTCAAATGAATTCATGGAATATAGCTACTAACTTGTATTATAAGTGTTTGATCTTATGCCAAGCTGAAACATAAGAATGAAAAGCCAAAACTGAGCAACTAATCAAGTAGCTTGGCAGGGTCTCAAATTTCAGCTTAGTTCAGTTTTCTTTTGTTAGGCATACGGGAAATGTCTTGGCGTATTTATTAGCAAGACTAGATGTTGATGCTTTTGGTGTTGTCTTTTGGGAATCGCAATCCTCAAACGGTGTTTCTGCCGCTGTTCTAGCAAACTTGGTTGAATAAATTAATTTGGTTTCTAAAAAAAAGAAAAAATGTTAAAAATGATAAAATTTATGTATTAATTGGCATTTAATCCAGTGGATTGAATATGATGCACAAATTGTCATTCCACTGGACGATTATGTCATATTTACGTTTTTTTTATTTTTGTTTTTATTTTAGTGGATTATTTTTAACGGATATGTTTTATAGTGTAATTGAAGTCGTCAAATGTGACGAGAGTAATTTCGTTATTTCAGGTGTTTTTTTTTTATGGTTATTTTTCACCATTTTTTAATGCACTTGTCATTTTTGACAATTTCTTCTTCACTTTTGTCTTATATAATCATATATCCACAACAACCGGAAAAAAAATTGTATCCGTACCCCTTTGGTTTTTTTTTTCCTTTTCAATACATTATTGCCATGTGCGAAAGCTTCATTAATCGGAGCAAGTTGTACCTCACAATTCCAATGATTTATGTGTCCTTGATGACTTGTATATGATAAAAATAATGATTTGTATAATTTCAAAAAAAATTAATAAAAAATGAGGGGGCATATGCCCTTCCCTGCTACCTCCGCCCATGCACCTAATAATACAATTGTGAGGGTTTGAAATGCTCAAACAACAATCATGTCGCGATTTTGTGTACTCTCAAACAACATACATGTCTGAAAAGCAAGAACATTTTTAATTACATTGTATTCATTTCTACTGTGTTACTGTTAATATCATTATGTATTTTTCATAAAATGTGTTATTGCAGGCATATGATGTCTTTATTTGGTTTTAATCTTTCCTTGCATTCCACTATTTGTTGTGGTGTGGTTGTGGCCTAGGTGATTGAAAGTTGTTGATTCAAATGGAGAGGCAATGTTGGTGTTTTTTACCTTTAGAAAAATGGAGGAGCCTAGATTCTCTATTGATAAGGCCGAGCTGTTGCTATTAATGCATTTTCTGCTTCATACATTTTTCATGAAGTTTGATGTGGTGTGGGTTTGAAGGATAAAGGTCTATAGATTGTAAAACAGACTGCTTTGGTCCAACTTGAAAATTGTTTTAGTTCTACTGATAAACTTTTTGATTATATCCAATATTATTAGGTTTTTATTCTCTTACTTCCCCGGGAGTTTCATCTCCATAATGCTTTGATAGAATGTTTAATTACGATATGAAGCATTTTTTTGATAGATTATTGTGTTGGAGAAAATGTGGAATTGAATTAAAAATGAATTAAAAATGATTTTTAATCATTTTATTCAGTGACTTTATAAGCGTATTTCGGATATATTCTTGTATAGAATATATGTAATGTTTTATTAATTCTGAAAACTACGTGAGTCGTAGATGAATTCAGGATTTGGAATCATTCAATTCGGATAACGAGTGAATGAGAAATTAACGCTTAATGTCGGTTTGTTGGAAAATTAATGATAAGTCATATTGGGTTATTGAGGCTTAAGTGTGTGTTATGGAAAGGAAAAATGGGAAGAAACTTTTCTCCCACATTGGTTGGAAGAAGGAAAAGAAGCAATATTTATATGATATTGTTTTAGTGTAGTTGGAATAAGAAACCAACATTATCTGAAGGTTCACGATCGAGTTCGGTTTGCAAGCTGTTAATTTTATTTTCATCTGTTTGAACGAACGACTTCGATGAGGCGGTTTCTTTGACGAGCGACTTCGATCTGGCGAGGTGAGCCATCGGCAAAATTTCTTTGAGTCTGTTCCGGTTCCTGTTATGAATAAAGGCTGTTCATTTTCCATCAGTTTTTCCATGTCCTCTACTATATATACGAGCTGCATGAATGGGAATTAGACACAAGAAATACAACACAGAGTTGCATACATTCATATACATTCTTGCATCAAGTGAAGAGATACTGAAACACGGTTAGAGTTCGCCGGTGTTCAGAGTTTGCAGTACCGCTATTCTGAAAGGTAATCTGAGAATTCCTGGGAGACAATTCTTTAAAAACGGGTACATACTGGGCAAATTTGTCTTAAGGACAGAGTTAAATGCTCATTTCGGATCGTGCATATCCTTTCATTTCATTATGTATCTTTGTAATTCTTTATTTGAATAATAAAATTGTTGATTTAATTTTCGTTTATTTATTTTAATTATACACGGGTAATAACATATTGTATTACGCAATGTTAAATGGTGATATTTTGTGCATTAATAAAACGTATTCATATTCTTGTATTACTTTTGAATACTCAACGAATCCGACCGGGTAAAACATTAAGAATAAAGTAATCCAGTAGTATTCATATTAAATCTGGCAATCACACATGAGCATGTGTGAAAATCCACTTTGAAAGTAAATTTATTTCAATCTAGTTTAATGTATCAGACATTTTTCACCTATGTTCCTGCATACCACCATATAATTTTAGGATTTCACTTCTCTTTCACTTAACATGCATCGACTATATAAAAAGTAGTATAAAAAGAAGAAACTGAAAGGTATTTCTCAACCACCATATGATCATACTGTCTGTACTTTAAACTAATGATATCTAGTAAACATAATAATAATTCAAATAAAAAAGGCAGAAATAATCGGCTCAAAAGAGAGCTGAAAGTAGATGCAATATATATATATATATATATATATATATATATATATATATATATATATATATATATGCAAGCTAGGTCTATATTTTATCGATGTCTTCATCTTCAAAGTGAATGTAGGTTTCACCTTCGCCTAATTCATCATCCTCATCATTGATTCCATTGGTACTATTAATAATACCTATACCTCCATTAAGCGTAATGTTCTCAGGCAACTCATTGTAAGCCTTGAGTAACCTCGCTACGTCCGGCATATACTTGTGAATCACATCAGCTTTCTCATCCTGGTAATCTCGAAGACTCACCAGGATGATATCGCCCGAGGCGATCCAAACCTTCTTATGCAACTTACCACGGATATGACAGAGCCGTTTGGTTCCATCAATACACATACCTTCACATCGTCCATCATAGCAAGGACCTGAGCATACTATTGTCCATCTTGCTTGAAAACGAGCTCTCTCTTCTCGTCATCCACCTCGTTCTTACCTCTCTTCCTGTTCTTGCCTCCCTTTCCCTTGTTCTTCGGCATTGATGATACAGGGATTCGCTCCTCCACGCGGAATTGTTCCATTGGTCCAGCTGGCATGTGGAAAAGTCCAAGTATGTTATCCGCCTCAGTCGGAGAAGAGACATACCTCGAGACCGTGGCCTGGGGGAATACCACAGTACTTGGACTCGAGCGATCACCTCGGGCCAACTCGAGTCGATACGCGATCCTTGGCCCGTGACCCAGGCCCACATCCACGAGTTTCTTGGACAAGGAGGCAAGGCCCATTTAAGAGGTATTTATGTCAATAGACCCGGCCGCCCTTAATTTTAGGCGGAAGAGGGGACATGTGCCTATAAATACATAGCTCCAGAATCAAGCCTTACGTAGTTCCCGGAGCTATGTATTTATAGGCACATGTCCTTCTTCCGCCTCTAAAATTAAGCGGCTAAATCTATTGACATAAATACCTTTAAATGGGCCTTGCCTCTTGTCAAAAGAAACCCGTGGATGTGGGCCTGGGTCACGGGCCAAGATCATGATATCGACTTCGAGTTGGCCCGAGGTGATCGTTGAGTCCAAGTACTCGTGGTATTTCCAGGCCACGGTCTCGAGGTATGTCTCTTCTCCGACTTCGGCGGCGATAACATACTTTTGACTTTTCCACATCCACCGGCTAAACGAACAATTCCGCGTGGAAAAAGCGAATCCCTCAGATCATCGAGCATATCTTCCTTTTAACCCTAGCTAGCTAGATCCGATGGCTTGATCTGCATGCATATTCTTATGTTTATGCAACTTTATTGGCATATTAATTACACAAGCTATAACTGTTACGTACGTCGGATGTCCAAAAGCAACCGGATCGAGTAATATATCGTACTATATATATAACGAAAGACTAGTACTACGTACTATGTTATCTCATCACCGACCACCCTGTATCCCACCCCCACCCCCACCTCATGTTTGGCATGCTACAGATCGATGTCATCTTGATGCATTAAAATCATAGAGTGATACATAAAAAAAAAAAAAACATATAGAAATATATTAATACATATATCTAACAAAATTCACCCGGGGAGGAAACAATTAGTGCCGGAAGCTAGGGTAGCTCTGCCCCCGATATCAATCCAAAAACAATTAGGTTAAAACAAAAGAAAGGACAACAATTAGGCAAACTATAATCCCAAACAACAATCTTTGTCTAAAATAAACCGTTGAACCGTTGAACAACAATCACCAAACTACATAATATTTTCACTACTACGTGTAAAAATAGAACCTAGAAAATTATCTAGAAATCCAAACCAAATAACATCCTGAAATCACCGTTGAACTCACAAAACAACTAGAAAGCCATTCTGAGGATTTTCTAGTGCGCTTAACCGAGAGGCATCTCGGTTCGGCATACCATTTGAACCCCAGGTTCACTTTCTGAGTTGAAACTAGCCTGGCAAAACATGTCCAGTTCCTTGCCAATTTACAAGAAAGCAATTCTGAAACATATTAAAAACATAATCTTTAAAATCAAAAGGATACTTTTGATGAGAAAAACTCCTTACTTCTTAACCTTTAAAGTACTCCTAGTAATTTGCTGAATTTAAGTGATGATACAGGGATTCGCTCCTCCACGCGGAATTGTTCCATTGGTCCAGCTGGCATGTGGAAAAGTCCAAGTATGTTATCCGCCTCAGTCGGAGAAGAGACATACCTCGAGACCGTGGCCTGTGGGAAATACCACAGTACTTGGACTCGAACGATCACCTCGGGCCAACTCGAGTCGATACGCGATCCTTGGCCCGTGACCCGGGCCCACATCCACAGGTTTCTTGGACAAGGAGGCAAGGCCCATTTAAAGGGTATTTATGTCAATAGACCCGGCCGCCCTTAATTTTAGAAGCGGAAGAAGGACATGTGCCTATAAATACATAGCTCCGTGAACTACGTAAGGCTTGATTCTGGACTTTCACACAGATACGTAGGCAATCCAAGACACATTCTTGGACTCGGCCATATTACACCAAAAACACTACCTTTTTGTTCATATCTAGTCATCTTGATCTCTTACACTCACCACCCTTAGATTATACGTGGCCTCATTTCTACCGGTGGTGCATTATTTAGCATCGTCATTTGGCGCTAGAAGGAGGGCCTTCTACCGTGAGTTGGGAAAGAGATTGCAATGGTGCCGCCAAACAAGGAAGAAACCGACGACAAAGCAAGAACATGCGGATCGAAGAGCACACGGATGTAGATCCAGCCAAGGGTTCCTCACGAGTCCAAGAAGTCCCCACTGGATCTGACCCGCGATTGCAGATCCTCCCAGCCTCGGCTTCCCCGCAAACGCAAGACATGGCGGACCACTTGGCATCTTTGGATGAGGGCGCTTGAAGAAAGTGGTAGCCTCGGCATTTATAGGCAAAGGAATCACGCACCCCCACGGTGAACACCGGTTAGACCCTCCAGGTCGTAAGGAGATTGATAATGCTAAGGGAAAAAGGCCTGTTGGGGTTCAAGAGGAGTGTGAGGAAGGCGCGATTGAAATCAGCGTGACTAACGCCCGCAAGCGTCCTGAGCAAGAAAAGCTTCAGCGGCAGGTCGAGGATAGCATCCGAAACGAGTTCAACCGCATTGTGGGGAAAGATCAACCCACTGAATGGCTTGAGTCGCCGTTTAGTCCCGAGATCGAAATATATACGATGCCCGAATCCTTTAAGCCGCCAAAGATGGAGCCCTATGACGGTACTACGGACCCAGAGGACCATCTGTATCGATACATATCTTTGATGAGGTTGAGAGCGCCAATGGCGCCATGAAGTGTCGAGCTTTCGATCGTTGCTCACAGTGTCGAGCTCGGGAGTGGTTTCACAAAGCTGCGTCCCGGTCGATCTCTAGCTTTCTGATTGGGGACAAAAATTCGGGGCGCTTTCATTGGGAACAAGAAGTTCCATCTTAGTGCCACCCACCTTATGAACATCAAGCAAGAAAAAGGAGAATCTACTATCGACTTCATGAGGCGTTTCAACCTTGAAGCCATGAAAGTGCATAATGCCAGTGATGCGCTGCAAGTTAATGCCTTTGTAGGAGGTTTGCGGAATATGAAGCTGTATGATAAACTATCCAAGAAAATGCCAAATGATATGGATGAATGTGTGAACATAGTCCATAGATTTTGCCAAGGTGAGGAGGCAGTGCGTCTGCACACCCTCTCACTTGGCCTCAACTCGAGGACCGAACCCGAAGCCAAACCAAAGGTCAACAAAGGGTCGGAACGAAGAAAGCAAGTCAACGTCTTTGATCGATTGACGACTCCGATATCGGATCGTTTGGGAAAGAAAGGAAATTTAAAAGACCGAGACTTTATCCCCTCAACCGATCTCGGGGAGGTATTGGCAATCATGATCAAGAAGAACATCGCTAGGACACCTAAGCCGATGTCTAAAGATCCGAGAAAAGGAAAAATACTCACAAGTATTGTGACTATCATAGAGATGTGGGCACGACACGGAGGAATGCTTTGATTTGAAGAGGATATCGGCGCTTTGTATCCAAGAGGGTCGGTTGGATGAAGTCGTTGACAGTCGAAAAAGAGCGAACCGAAGGGCGCCGGGAGTACAAGAGAAAAAGCTACAACGGAAAGAAGGATCGATCTCCACGTCGAGATAATCGAATCGGCGGGAAAGGTCGTCGACCCAACCAACGAGACAATCGCCGAGATGACCGTCAAGAAATTCAGAACCGAGATCCTCATCGAGATAATCGTGCCGGATATGACGTTAACACGATCGTGGCAGAGCATGAGTCGGATCGACCTCGATCGAGTCGACACTCATCTGACAAGACGAGAGAGTCAAAGAAGATCAGGTTGACAACGGAAGTAGGTTAAGGACCCAGGGCGATGTTTGAGTTCCCACGCCATCATAGCGAGGATTGGTGATCGAGGCGATAAGCGCGGGTCGAGTAAAAGGGTTTGTATCGGCAATGAGCGCCGTTAATATCCTCTATTATTCCGCGTTTAGGGCCATGAGGTTGAAAGATGAAGACATTATTCCGTTATCTACTCCTCTTTTTGGATTCACAGGGCAGGCCATCCACCCTGTCGGGTCGATCAATTTGTTAACAACGGTCGGAGACGGAGAAAAGGGGCGGACGATGGAAATGACTTATGTCGTAGTTAAGGCCCCTTCAGGGTACAACGCGATATTAGGTCGACCGGCTTTATACGATCTCAGAGCTATTATCTCGACTTTCCACAACAGCATGAAGTTTCCCACCTGGTACGGTACCCATGAAGTCAAGGGAGACGTTGAGGTGGCCCGGAATTGTAGTTTGGTTACGATCAAAGGAAAAGGGGTTGGGCAAGTGTTAGTTGAGGAGTTGATACCTGAAGAAGAGGAAGATCGAAGCTGGGTTTCTGCCGACCCGACCGAAGAAGTTCGAGTTTGGAAGGAGGAAGAAGGTCAAGGGGTCCAGATCGGGAAGTGGATGCCACACCCCGACATGAAAGCCTTGGTCGACCTCCTTGTTGAGTTTCGAGACGTTTTTGCATGGAAGGCAGATGACATGCCTGGCCTCTCGGCGGATATAGCTGTGCACCAACTTAACGTCGATCCCAAAAAAGAAGCGATCGGGCAAAGAAAAGAAATCTTGCACCGATAGAAAAGAAGCGATGAAGAAAAGAGGTCGACAAGTTACTAGTCGCGGGATTGTGAAAGAGGTATTTTACCCGGATTGGTTAGCCAACCCAAATATTAGTTAAGAAGCGGATCGGAGTTTGGCGAATGTGTGTCGACTTCTGACATCTTAACAAGGCATGTCCCAAAGATTCTTACCCGCTTCCAAAGATCGACCGGTTAGTCGACTCGACAACTTGGCTTCGAGGTGTTCGGGTTCTCGATGCTTACAGAGGTTATTATCGAGATCTTTATGGACCCACAAGACTCAGAAAAAACCGCTTTCATCACAGAATTTGGCACGTTTTGCTTCGTTACGATGCCGTTTGGGCTTAAGAATGCAGGGGCTACTTATCAACGGGCCGTCAACAAAATTTTCAAGAGACAGATAGGTCGGAATATGGAGGTTTATGTGGATGATTTATTGATCAAGAGCAAGTCCTTGGGACAATTCCTTGTCGATGTGAGAGAAGTTTTCAAAGTATTGCGAGCAGCAAAAATGAAGCTCAACCCAAAGAAATGCACATTCGGAGTTCGATCAGGGAAATTTCTAGGATACATGATATCGAGAGATGGGATAAGAGCAAACCCAGATAAAATCGAGGCCCTCAAAAGCATGCCCACACCTCGAAATGTCAAAGAGGTGCAAAGGTTGACGGGTCGGATGGCGGCTCTCAACCGTTTTCTGTCCATATCGGCGCAGAGAGCTCTACCTTTCTTCAAGATTTTGAAAAAAGCTAGTCCGTTCCGATGGGACGGGGACTGTCAGAAGGCGTTTGACGATTTGAAAGAATATTTATCTGATTTGCCAACGCTGTCCTCACCTCGAGATGGTGAGAAGCTCTGAATCTATCTGGCGTCTGCGAGAAGCGGTAAGCGCTGCCTTAGTTCGGGAAGGAGACCGAGGACAAATCCCGTCTATTTTGTCGCCAAAGCCTACGAGTGCGCAGAGATCAGATATACCCCTGCGGAGAAATTAGCGCTGAGTTTAGTTCATGCATCGAGAAAGTTGAAACCATACTTCCAAGCACATCCTATTGTTGTGGTTCTTGACCAACCGTTAAAACAAATTTTGGCGAAGCCGAGACATCGGTCGATTAACCAAGTGGGTTGTCGAGCTAGCGGAATACGACATAGAGTTTTACCTCGAACGACAATCAAGGGTCAAGCTCGGGTGATTTCTTAGCGAGAAGGGTTGTCGATTCGATTGGAGCAAGGAAAGCGACCATCGGAGGAGCAGTGGACACTTCACGTCGATGGTGCCTCGAGTAAAGAGAAGTGGAGCCGGTTTCTTCGCTAGTTAGCCCGAAGGAGAAGAGTTTCCGTATGCACTTCGGTTCGAGTTCAAAGCTACGAACAACGAAGCGAATATGAGGCCTTAATCACGAGTTTTAAAGCTAGCATCGAAGTTGGGGTCGAGAATCTTACGGTGTACAATGATTCTCAACTCGTGGTAAATCACGTCAGCGAGGAGAGTATGAAGCTAAAGAAGAATCAATGAAAAGCTATCTAAAGGTTGTTCGAGAGGTTAATGTCGAAATTCAAGGCGATCCTAATCGAGCAGTACCCGAAGTGAGAACAAGCGAGCCGATCGCGTTATCTAAACTCGCGTCGAATTTCAAATCTAAGAGGAAAGTTACGGTTGAGATGCTAGCGAGGCGGAGTTATGACGAGGTCGACGTGCAACTTTGTGGTCCAAAGATCGACCTGGATGGATCCTATAGCACTATTCTTGAAAGATGGAACCGCTTCCCACCGACAAGTCTCGGGCCAGGAAAATCCGACTTCAAGCCTCGAGTGCACGCTCTTTTCGATTATGTGCTTTACGAAAATCGTTTGTAACCCCTTGGATGCGATGCGCGCCATCGGAAGAGGAGGGGGCTTATCTGCTCGAAGAGATACACCGAGGAGTCTGTGGTAATCATTGCGGAGCTCGAATGTTGGTAAGGAAGTGCAAACTGGCAGGATATTTCTGGCCGTCAATGCAAAAAGACGCGAGTCGATTGGTAATGAGTTGCGAGCACATCAAGTACACGCGTGGTAAATCATCGCAAGCACGAGAAATGAATGCCATCGAGTCAGCATGGCCGTTCGATGAATGGGGAGTCGATATAGTCGGACCTCTACCTCGAGCTCCAGGAATTTCAAATGCGTCGTCGTTGCGGTTGATTATTTTACAAAATGGGTGAGGCCAAGGCTCTTCTGCGACATCGTGGCCCAAACCATCAAAAAATTTCTGTGGGAGAATATTTTATGTAGGTTCGGAATTCCGAAGTATCTGGTCTCGGACAACGGGGCTCAGTTTCTTGATGATAGAGTGCAGAATTGGTTGAAAGAATTCAGGATCGAGCACGAGCGATGTCGATAGCCCGACCTCGATCTAATGGGCGGTCGAAGCGGACAAACAGAGCAGATCAAGTTTGGATTGAAGAAGCGGTTGGAAGATGAAGGCCGAGATTGGGCGGCTCGATTACCCAAGTATATTATGGTCATATCGTCTGAAGACCCAACTCAAAGAACCCAAGAAACTCCTTTTGCCATGGCCTATGGATGTGAAGTGTGATACCCGCAGAATCGGACTAGCATCGCCTCGAGTTTTAGCTTATAATGTCGAAACTAATGCTTCCGATCTAAGAGAAGAAAAAGACAATGTCGAAGAGAAGAGGGAAATGGCGGCGTGTCGGATGGCCAGTTATAAAAGAAAGATTGCTCAGTACTACAACGCGAGGTGAAATACAAATATTTCCAAGTAGGAGATCTCGTATTGAGAAAAAATGAAGCCAACAAAGCAGGACCCAATAGGCAAGCTCGAGCGAATTGGGAAGGACCGTATAAAATCTTGAAGGTGCACCACTGAGGGTCATATCGGTTAGGCGGAGTCGGATGGAAGCACGGTCCTCGAACTTGGCATGCCACCAACCTCAGAAAGTATTATGTTTAACTTGTTCATGACTTTTGCAGTTCTATTCTCATCCATTGTAATAGGTCGATATGACGATATGTTTCGATTCCTTTTATTAAGCATGTTTTCTTTTTCTTTTTAATTACGCAATAATCGACCGCGACATCCATTATCCGTGAAAAAAGCCAAGTCATTGACAATGCTTATATCACCTCGACACGACGAAGCTGGAGGAAATAGTGAATAAAGCCAAGTCACAGACAACGCTTATATCACTCCCGACATGCCAGTAAGCCACGATGCTAAGCAGTCGGCAAATTTAAAACAAAATAGTGAATAAAGCCAAGTCACTGACAACGCTTATATCACTCCCGACATGTCAGTAAGCCACGATGCTAAGCAGTCGGCAAATTTAAAACAAAATAGTGAATAAAGCCAAGTCACTGACAACGCTTGTATCACTTCCGACATGCCAGTAAGCCACGATGCTAAGCAGTCGGCAAATCCCGCGATGGATTCTTAACTCGGCTTGATCGTAAGCATCACGATGTGCCCGATCAAAAGCCGCATAATCGAATCGAGCTCCGACCAAAGAGCCAAGTCAAGCCAACAAGGCAACACAGTGCTAGGTCGACTCATACTCAAGTGTACCAAGAGTCATGAACTCCTACCACACTTCGAGGGGCGGCGAGGGGGAATTAAGTGCGAAGGACTACACCCCATAAGGCAACATTTTCAAGGAATTAAGATCAAAAGACTACACCCTGAATAAGCGATCAATAAGAAACAAAAGACATTCGTTGAAAAGCATAAAATTCAAATATAAAGATCAATGCAAAATAAAATGTCAAAGTTTACAAGATCGAATGGATAAAATGAAAGTTCAGACAAGTAAAATCATAAAAGTTATTACAACCAAATCGAATCGATCCGCTTAAAGTAATAAAAGAAGAAATAGCATCGAGCATCAGTGGTTCGAGGTCGGCGTTAGGATCGACTTGATCCCCAGACTCGACATTTTACGTGCCTCGTCGCTCAAAAGCGGAAGTCACGTGCTTCTTGTACAAAGAGACGCGTTGATCTTGAACTTCGACAAAGTATCGCCCATAACGAGGTATGGCCTCGAGATCATATAGATAAGGCTTCGCAATGGCAGACACGTCGAAGTTTGGATCGACCTCTTTAACTTGGTCGATAGCCATTGTAAATCCACCTTTCATGCCCTGTGTCATGAGCAACGTCAGATCATCCTCGAGTTCCTTTGAGTTCAAAAAGTCACCTTAGCGGTTTCATCTCGAGTCGTTAACTCGTCAAGAAGAGACTGGACGATAGAACGAGCCTTGACTGCCTCCACCAGTTCGGCTTTAGTCCCTTCAAGCTCCGACTTCACCTCCGCTAACTCCGATCTCAACACCGCCATCTCTCGCATCCTCATCGAGATACACGCTTCGAGCTTGGGGATAGATCGTCTCGAGCACTTTCTCGATCCGACTCGATTTCACACGGCGCTCGTCTAACTTGTTTATCTTGGCCTTCTGCTTCTCGATGTCCGTAGTCAACTTAACGATGGTTTCTTTGTGTTCCTCCAGAGCAGCTGACGGAGACACAATCCTGTTGAGGGCAGCTTTAGCTGCGAGTCGGGTCTGCCAAAGAACGCACTGACGATGTCAAAAACAGATCCAGATCACAAATTTATAAGGAAAGTAAAAACAAGACTTACCGCTCGACTACTCTTCATGATAAAGTCATGCAGCTCCTCTGGAGTCATGCCTTCCATCTCCGACATGCTCACTGCAGGAAGCGCATCGGTAGAGACAGGAGGGGCTAAGTTACGGGTCTCCTTCCCAATTCCGTGCCTCACCTCCGTTGTCTTTTGACGCCTCGCACGAGGCTTTCTTCGACTTCCTCGATCGGCCGAGCCTCGTCGGGCTGGGTCCTGGGATGTTGGGCGTCGACACAGGTGTAGCGGATCGGCGAGCCCCTTTGATTCCCGTTGTTGTAGCACGGACACGGCCGTCTTCGATCCGATGCCAACCGCGCTTGGATTTTCTTCGGGTCGGTGGTTTTGGGATCGGGCATCTTGCCCAAGGCGTCCATCTTTGAGAAATGATCCACTGCGGACAGAGAAAATTCGACATTAGAACAACAATTAAAAATACAAAAGTGTTATGGCTCGACAGAATACATAAAGGTCCTACATAAAAGACGAATGTCCTCATCAAGTTCGAGATAGGCGCCTGGACCGGCCGTCTCGATATCGGCATAGGGATACGGTGAATACTGAGTTTAGTGTGGCAATGTCGGGGTGAACCACCTCGAGGGCTCCAGGACCGTTAGGGGTGTCTGAGTCGAGTCGATCATGCGATTTCCGCGGCCTTTTTTGTACCAGTGTGAATGTCAATGTCAACTAGCCCGTGCGAATGAAGAAAAAATTAGGCTTCCAGTCGCCACGAGGCGAGTCACCTTTCTCACAAATTCCGGCGTCAAAGGGCGGCTTACGAAATGTGTACCACCCCGCGTCCTGCAAGCTCAATAAGGCATAATATTGGCGGAAGAGTCGAATCGAGAACTCGACCTTGGCGATTCGACACGCCAAGATACAAAACCCATTACGCTCGGACCCGTTAGGGCGAGGTGGGTGACACAGATCTTATAGTGTTGAAGAAACGGCGATTAGGCGCGGGTCGAAGAAACCGAAGTCCTTCCTTTAATTGCGCCGTAAATGGCGCGAGAACAAAGGAGGAGGCTCACGAGCAAGCTGAACCGACCGTGTGACACCTTAATGTTCTCGAGAAGAATACGAATTCCATATCTCAAGCAGATGGCTTTGGCTTTATCTTGGCTCAAGTTTGATTTGCATCCGTCACGGACCACGACCTAGCATTACGGTCTTACGTTTGGTGGTAGGTCGAGAAGGGCCAACGGGTCGAGGCACGTTCCTCCTCTCCTCCTCCTCCTCTTTCCGCTTCTCCTTCTTCTCCGATGAATCCTTCGCGGAAAGCAGGTTGGGTGTTCGAAACCGTCTCCTCCGTCGTTTCTTCCTCTACGATTTCAACAATTTCTTCTCTATTTTGTGAATCACTAGTGCTCTTTAGACATGGAATCGCCGAAAGATCGACGAGAAATAAAGGCGAGAAAAAAGTTGGAGAAATTAGAGCTTACTTGCGGTTTTACGGTAGAACAAAAGCAAATAATAGCGATGGAGAAGCTTACGTGGTTTTGGACTCCTTATATGCGAGTAAATCTTGCAAGTGATTTGAAAGGGTGGGATTTTGGGCGATTATAGAAGCGTGGGCGCGAGGATCAAGGTTAAATCTCCACGTGGCCCAATAAGGGGCGCCGTTTTCTACACCAATTAATCTTTGGCGATGGCGTCATCCTATAACCGGTTGTATCATTTGAAGGTGATACCGTCTTTCCCGCCGAAGAGACCGCGTGTCAAAAGAGTGATTCAAATTTTGGACCCGACATCGAGTTCGAGACGATCGATCTCCGATCCGGGGCTTATGATGATCTGAGGATTCGCTCCTCCACGCGGAATTGTTCCATTGGTCCAAATGGCATGTGGAAAAGTCCAAGTATGTTATCCGCCTCGAGTCGGAGAAGAGACATACCTCGAGACCGTGGCTGGGAAATACCACGAGTACTTGGACTCGAGCGATCACCTCGGGCCAACTCGAGTCGATACATGATCCTTGGCCCGTGACCCCAGGCCCACATCCACAGGTTTCTTGGACAAGGAGGCAAGGCCCATTTAAGGGTATTTATGTCAATAGACCCAGCCGCCCTTAATTTTAGGGCAGAAGAAGGACATGTGCCTATAAATACATAGCTCCAGGAACTACGTAAGGCTTGATTCCTGGACTTTCACACAGGATACGTAGGCAATCCAAGACACATTCTTGGACTCAGCCATATTACACCAAAAACACTACCTTTTTGTTCATATCTAGTCATCTTGATCTCTTACAGCTCACCCTTAGATTATACGTGGCCTCATTTTACTGGTGGTGCATTATTTAGCATCGTCATTAAGCAATCCTACAAACAACTCCTACATAACGATGAATTTTTATATCAATTCTATATCAAAAACTACAATTTTTCGATGATACAATGATGAACCCGAATTGTAACAGTTGGCCAAACTGAATAGAGCAGATTGGGGAAAATACTTGCTGGAAATATTAGATGACTTGGATAAATTAAATTGTTCTCGTTGGTGTGATTGTTTAATTTGTATCTACAAAACGGATCGACGGAACCGTTAAAAGCTATTTCTTTCCCTTCTGTGTATGTTGCCGTCGTGAACAACAATTTGAGCCGCAGACCTTTTGCTTCTTTCTCTTCAATATGCGTACTGTATATTTGCCGAAAGCTAATATAAATCGGTTTTTTTCTTTGTTTCTTTTTCCCTTTTTTCCCTTTATAAATAAAAGTTTTAGGAAAACAATACTTGATTACTATTTATTTTCCTTTTATTTCCCTTTATTTTAAATTTAAAAAAATGCTGAAAAAGAATACAGTATAAAGTAGAGTTTATCGAAGTGACTAAAATACCCTTATAATAATATCGGGGTTTTACATTGTTTACCTATATTTTTGTGTGGGTATATTACATGTCTTCCGTAAGCAAAAACATATGACATAAATTAAAGTTTGTGTCTTTTTTCAGTTTCTAAAAAAAAATTGTGTCTTTCAAAAAAAAAAAAAAAAATTTAATTAAAATTGTGTTCACTAATTTTAAAATTGCCTTCCAATATAAAATATGTGGTGTTGGTAGCTAGCCTATTCTAAACAAGCGTAATGCTTTATTGCACACAATTAGCAACTCAAGCAAGAAATAATTATTGGAAATTATGCACATGTAAAAGTAATGAAAAATCATCTAGTTAATCTTGATTATACCATTGAGATTAAATGTTAAAATGTTGTCCAGTGTTGTAGCATCAAGCACTCAAACACCCTTAAAAGGCTTCGAAACAAGTAATTTTTCATATGAAACTGCTCTAATTCTTAAGTCAATAAAAGATGGATGCTAGAGTGTGAATTATATGACAGAGTGTACGCAACAAGACCATTCCTTTAACATAGTACTGAGAATAATATGTATACTTCCTGGGATTGAAATGAAGACTATGAAGTTGAAGAAGTTTGAACATTAGAATTAGAAACAAGCACAACTCCCTCTCAAAATGAATTCATAGCTACTAACTTGTATTATAAGTGTTTGATCTAATGTCAAGCAGAAACATCAGAAAGAAAAGCCAAGACTGAGCAACTAATGTGATGAAAATCTCATCAGTTCTTGTGCGTGTACTCTGCTTAATTAATTAGTTGTCGATACTGCAACAATCATATAGTTCATACATGATGCAAACCAAGCAATATCGTAATCAAATTTTAAGCACTGAACAGAAAGAGAAAAAAAACTCAAATAGTTACCTCGTAAGGCGGCTATGGATGATGATTCGGGTGAGAAATATTATATCGGAGGGAGCTCCCTTCAGTCCAAGCAAAGGAAAGTAAAGGACGAATGTTTACCTCCCGCATCATTCAATCAGTCAAAATAGAGCCCAGTTGTCTCTAATGTGTTTGAATGAATGAATCGGCAGCTAATTCAAATTCTTTACCCTCCCATGTCTGGACCGGAGGAAGCTCCCTCAAAAAACAATCTCCTCACAATCATATTACAGCCCTGTAAAACAAAAAGCCTTGTATATATATATGCAATTGATGAGAAAAAAACCTAATATACTGAAACAAACCAAAATTGAGCCAGGAAATTCCGGCTCAGGGTAAAGATGGAGTTTCTGTTGTATCATAACATTAGATTCTTATTTCTATGACGAAAGGAAATATTATGTAAATGACGTAAATCTAACGATACGATACGATACAATATATATACACAATCTGATGCAGCAATGACTAACATGTTCAAGCCATAAAAACCATAGGCCATCAGCAAAAATTAATGACTCAACCCCTTACCCTTTTGTTTTTATAAAAACAAAACAGAAACTTGGTTGGATTCCAAAGCTCTAAAGATGGTAGCTTTTTAAAGTATATTCATTCATTATATATAACTCCTGATCAGATTCCTACATGCAAGAAGTTAAGATGATAAAATAAAATAAAAAAAGACAAACACAAAATCATAGATTGAAGTGAACAAAGATCATGCATATATATATTTATATATAGGACTTTCAAGCTCTTTGAAAAGCTGGGATTTTAAGGAATCTGACTGGCAAACAACTGATTAAAGACAAATTATTACACATCATCACACTATATATACATGAATGAAATGAAAATTATGTTTTTCTTTCTTTCTTTCTTCCCTTTCACCAGATAATGCGCAAAAACGATTCTTTCACGTGTCTGGTTCATCAGTCAAAAAGATGACTGAACAATGACCAAGATTCTGCCGACAAGAAAAACAAAACAAAACAATGATAATACGTTAGAGATATCAATCAAAAAAATTCAAGAATTGAAAAGGAAAACGTACGTTCGGATTTTTCATCACATCCATATAAAGAATATATGAAAAATAAACGTTGATGGAAGGCAGATAAATAAGAGAGAAGATTTTTGGGTGGTATCTTCGTTTGTTCGTAGAGAACTGACGGCTAAATTACAATTTTGGTCCTCTAACTAGACACGTTTTTCGATTTTGGTCCTGGTTTTTCTCCGCGACAATTTTAATCCTGTAAGTGGTCTTTTTTACAAAAATAGTCACGAGCGCCGAAAGACCACTACAGGACTAAAATTGGTCTTTTTCGCGACAATTTTAGTCATGTAAGTGGTCTTTCCGCGACAATTTTAGTCTTGTAAGTGGTCTTTCCGGCGCTCGGGACTATTTTTGTAAAAAAGACCACTTACGGGACTAAAATTGTCGCCGAGAAAACCAGACCAAAATCGAAAAACGCGTCTAATTAGAGAACCAAAATTGTAATTTAGCCGAGAACTGACAACTAAACAAATCTGAAATCCATATTCGTTATACAACTTCATTCCGCATACGACAGATTCAGCCAAAAACTATCCGCTAAAAAAAAGTTTCAATTAGCTAATTAATTACGCCGAAAAAAACACAAAAATCACGGAGTAGAAGGAGGTGTGTTTGGTAGGAAACGTCTTAGTCATGATGATGTTCAGTACGTAAAAAGAAGAGATGAAGATCTATTACATTAGGCGAGTGGTATGGCCAGGGCGGAAAAATTCCTGCCACAGCAAATTATAATATCTTGTAGGAAACTGACAGTTTTACCCTCTATTTTTTCTTCTACCCTAAAATTAGTTTCCTTTTCTATATTAAAAAAAAAAAAAAAACTGCTTTCTTCCCAATGTACACCTGCTCTCTTTCACTTCAGTCTACGCAGGCTTCAACCCAGAAGATAATCAATTTCTCATTACTTGGTTAATTCCCAGCACCAAAAAACAATCCGTCACGACGAAGAACAATCCTTTGGAGCTGCCGTGACCATGGAACAAAAGCTTTACATCGCTCTAGGACTTGCAAAGCTTTGGTGGATATAATTGAAGTGGGCTTTCTAGCTTTGTCCGGCACCGACCTTGAAGCTTTCAAATTGATTGAGAAAGAAGTTGAGAAATTAGGATGAAGATGAATGGCATGTTCCAGTGAGTATTGCGACGGAATTGATGCCAAGAAGCCAAGGATTTCGGGTTCCATTGCCCCCACATAATCCTATCCTATCTGATTCTTCTTCTACTTCAGTCAATTATCTTTTATGAAAATTTTTCTTCTTTTCTTTCTCAGATGTAGTATATCAGATGTTGTATTTGGTGGTTCATAAGATTAAAATGTTCAATTTTGAGCAGAGTGAATTTGATGGATATTGAAAATAAGTCTTAAAAAAACACCATTAAAAATGGAAGACATTATTTAAGTTATGGATATGGGAAAGTTGTTGCTGGATGATAAGGGAGGAGAAGATGGTTAAAAGTGGAGGGTAAGCTGTTGGGTGAGGCTGAAGGTGCCGGTGGTAGAAGTGAATCTGCGGGGAGGAAGAGGCGGAGATTTTTTGCTAGAGGAACTGTGCCGGTGGAAGAATTTTTTTTTTTATTTTAATTTTATTTTTAAAATGATGTGGAAGTATTTTGATGGAAACAATGAGAGGGTAAAACTGTCAGTTTCCTACAAGATATTATAATTTGCTGTGGCAGGAATTTTTCCGCCCTGTCCATACCACTCGCCGTTACATTATAGTACTACTAGGCTACTAGGCATATATTATATTATAACACACCTGGGAGCAAAGTGACTGAGCAAAAGGTAGTGGTGGGACTGACCGGAGATTTTCAGGTGTTATGTACGTTTATCAAAAAAAAAATTCCAGAAAATATATCTTTTGTGTGGTTATGTATATAGGAAATAAAAGGTGGTGTGGGTACTGGGGTGGGGTTGTTGTGATGGGTTAGCATTATTGTTTGTGAAAACGATAATTTCATATATTGAAACGCAATAATATATACACAATTATCATAAGTTTTGCAGTAGTGTGTATTGAGAAAGACGAAATTTCAATGATATTCATCTTACAATTCAAATATAAGTGTGTATATATTGTTGCGTTTGTGTTTCAATTTAAAGATGTATTTGAAAAAATCAATCGGTTTATCTCAACCACCATTGTGTCATTTTACTTCATATAGAGTCGACCCACCACCGTATCGTTTCACCTAAGAAAGAATTATAAAACCCACTGAAAAGAAAAATCTAGATCAATCGCCGGCACTCAACATGTCAAACGATTATTAAAGTGAAGGGCCATTCATTCATATGGCTATAGTGGCGGACGCAGGATCTTGTATAAAGGAGACAATAAAAAATTTAAAGTAGCAAATAAAAAATTAAGGGGAGGGACAAACAAGATGCATGCTACATATAATAGTAGATTATTTTCAGATTGAAAAGGACAGTTGTCCCCGTTAACTGTACGTAGGTACCACTGTAAGGCTAAGTATATAGTTCTAATGGTTGAAGGGCCTATTTATTGCTATGTGACTATAGTATTTCACCTCCTATGTTAAACACGTGTAGATATATTTTGCATTATTTTGTGCCTTTTTTCCCACTTAAGCAACAGCCTTATCTTCACCCCTACCCAAGGAATTGGGATCCTCTGCTGTATATTGGCCCCTGTTGTGGTTGCTGTGACGCGAAACGGTGTCGTTTTGCTTCCACACGACGTCGTCCAAGTGTATCCGTTCTGCCGTGTATCCGTTCTAGGACCAAAACGACGTCGTTTCCCTGCCAAACGACGCCGTTTTGGCGTCACAGCAGCCTCTGCTGTGTTTAACCTACAGCAGAGGATCCGGCCTCCCACCCAAGTGCCCATGAAATGATGTAAAGGGAATGTCAATTATCTTGTCATTCGGTGTTCATTTTGGTTTTCTTATGCTCTGGAGTTTGGCCTAATGCTGCATTAGTTTCCTAGAGGGGAGCCAGAATTTTAATTTGGGTGGGCTAATAGACTATATTGAGTTTGTCAGATAGACTGGATTAACAATATTTTATGGGTCAAACTGTATTACATAAATTTTATAGTGTAATATTTTACTTTCCGGATGGGCTTAGCCCTCTGCCAATATACTGGATACGTCCTTGAGTTTTCCTTAATTTATTTTTTTCATTTCATTTTGATGACTTCCATCAAGGACGGAATGAGGGGAAAAAAAAATCGGGTGAGCTAAGGCAGAAAGTGTAATTCTTTGATTGATTTTATGGTACAACAATTGTATTAAATGTAATGAAATATGACCACATATTTCTACACCCGTCATAAAACACCTTGTCGGAGGAAAGTAAATGTTTATCGGTGATAAATATCAAGATGACTAAAAATATGAAACGAACCGGAAATAACAGGGAAGGAAATAAAAAAAACAAAGAGGATACATCGGGTGAGATTAACTTCAAACTGATAATCCGAATATCTAAGGGCGATATTTTGATATAATTTATTTATTTTAAATAAACGATGCAATATATTTACCCTTCAAGTAAGGATCAACAAGATATCGCTAGTGATGGACATTAGGATGTAACCTGGCAAGTGATCAGGGTCCAAGCCCTGTTAAGGGCAAAAAGAAGAGTGTGTAAAACTTTTCGCTTCCGTAAGGAAAAAGTAATTCAAGTAACGTGGGTATCGTGGGATAGAGTTATAAGGTAAAGTCGGCCAGGATTGTAATGTACAATGGGTTGGGTCTAGAAATATACACTATATACAACAAAAAAAAATGAAAATAAAAGCCACCGGATTCTATTGGTACAAAAAAATACTTCGAGCACCATATTTTTTCACGAAAAATAACGTCAATATCACCGACGTAACTGTTAAACGAACAGAGATGTTCGTGAACAAACTCATGTTTGGCTCGTTAGTGTTTGTTCGTTTTGCTTGACGAGCCGAGTTCGAACATGATTGTAGGCTCGCTTGCTTAAAGAACGAACACGAGTTTGGTTCACGAACGTTCGATTATGTTCTTGAACGTGCTTATATAATAAATCAATTTACAGTAACCGTAACTCAAAAGAGAATAAGTCATTCATTAATCTAATAGAGATTATAGATTGATTTTATATAATATTTAGATATATTTATAATAAATTTTTTTGTGTGATGTATGTAATATTAATCTATAGCGTGTTAATTTTGCATTTGCATTTTATTTATTATACCTTAACGAGTCAAACTCAAGTCGGAAGGCAACAATATGTTTTACGAGCCGAGCTCGAACACGAGTTTGAACATTTCATTTTTTAAACGAGTCAAGCTCGAACATGATATTTTATTTGTTCAACAAACGAATAAGCTTGTGAGCTAAACGAACTTAAGTTCAAACCACCAATACTCGGCTCAACTCGTTAATAGCTCTAGGTGCAGACATGTCCTTTTAAAGTTGTGAGTTGAATATGGACTTTGAATGATAAATGTCTTTCTGGTTGCTCATTTGATAAATCAATCTCTATAATAAGTTGATATTTGACGGAATTAACGGTTTTTCTACATTAGTTACTTTTTCGGTCTTCAGCTGCTCGTCGAAGGAGGTTTGGTATAATACTTTTCCGGGGGCCGTGAGGTTTAAATGTTTTTTTTTTTTTTTCCTCTTTTGATTGAACTATACTTTCCTTTAAAATACACTATTTCTTACAAAAAAAAATAAGTGGTGTTTTTATAAATAACAATGATTTACGGGTACATTATGTTTACTGTGTAACAATACTACTTATTTATGTTTAAAAAAAAAAAAAAAAAGACAATTCTACTCTCTTTTTTAAAGAAACAATCAGATATTATTACATTGGAAAGGTTACAAACTAGTTCAGAACATTTCCAGAAAAATAATCAGCTAGCCCTGGAGTTAGGCTCAACACTGTAACGCCTGCAGCACTGCGTGCCCCAGCGCTACACGAAAATAATAAATTGTCCGATCATTTAACTTGGGCTAGTCGTGCTTGACTTGGTCTAAAATGGCTAACCCGAGTTGACAAGATATTTTATGTCTCACACTTATATGGAGGTGAGAACTTTTCGCTAATTTCCGATGTGGGATTTTACATTCTCACCCCTAGAAGGGATCGACGTCCTCGCCAGAGACGGGCCAAGACCGTCTGGATCGTCCTACCAGAGGCAACTACACCATCTTTCTTATACGGTGCACGCTTGGCGCCGGCCGTCGATAGTCGGCTCGCTACTATTCTCGTAACGCCCTGCACTTTGCACAGGCGTCTGTAGCATTTATGAGCCATAAATTGTCCGGTCAATCGCTTGACCGAGTCGTCGTCGCTTTGGTCTAAAATGGCTAACCCGAGTTGACAAGATATTTTATGTCTCACACTTATATGGAGGTGAGCTTTCTGCGCTAATTTCCCGATGTGGGATTTTACATTCTCACTGATGTGGGATTTTACATTCTCACCCTTAGAAGGGATCGACGTCTCGCCAGGGCGGCCAAGACGGCCTCTGGATCGTCCCTACCAGAGGCAACTACACCATCTTTCTTATCGGTGTGTGGGGCTTAGGGCCGTCTCGATGATCGGCTCTGCTACTGCAATTCTATGTAACGCCCCAGCACACAGCGTGGGTAAGACTACATGAGCCATAAATTGTCCGGTCAATCGCTTGACCGTCGTCCTCGCTTGGTCTAAAATGGCTAACCCGAGTTGACAAGATATTTTATGTACCAGCGACTTATATGGAGGTGAAACTTTGCTAATTTCCCGATGTGGGATTTTACAAACACAAATTACAAACTCCATGCAATTTTCATATTTCTATCTCGATTTTGAATATTAGACAAGAAAATATGGACAGGTTGTGTAACTCCACTTCAATAAAAACCATATTCCTTTGACAACTTCATGAAAGTAATAGGGAAATCTCTTGCACAGTTGGTTCCCATAAAAAATGCACTGAATACTCATTTTAAAAAGAAATTTTATCACTTTTGGTCCCTCACGTTTTAACTTTGTTTAAAAAATAGCCCATATGTTTTTGAATGACATTTTTGTTGCACTAAATTAGTATTTTGTTTCAATCTTAGGACAATTGCACAAGTATCCGTGTAAGTTAACGTCGACTAAACGTTGAATCCGATCAAGGAATGTCGATTTTAGATGAAAAATAAAATCACACGAGACTGCCAAGTCGGATTTAATATTTAGTCGACGTTACCCTAGACGACTAATTGGAAAATTGTCATAAAATTGAAACAAAATATAACTTAAGGGACCAAAAAAAGATGAATGTTATTTTCGAAACGAAACTAAAACATAAAAAACTGAAAGTGTTAAAATACCTTTTAAAAATCGATGGTAAATCAATAATTGAATTTCAAATGTCCATAAGTGCCTAGATAATATGGGGTTCAGATCAACTGTCCAAAATGTCTGTCAAATTAAAAACGGTACCGTTTTATTCAAATATTCATTTAACATTTCATCAAGTGCCTCCAAAGTCGTCGAGGAGTGATAGAGTCACAACAAAATCATATATGATGTCTTGTAACAATGATCCGCACTATTGATTGTTGTGGGATCTATATTGATTAACCCAGGTCATGATAATCAATGATCGATCGTTGTTGTGGACAACGATATTGTGTATATTCGTTGTGACTCTATCATTTCTCAAAGTCTAATCGGACGGATTTAAAAAAAAAATTATAAATAAATAAAGAAAGAAAGAAATACTCCATAAAATTAAGAAATAAAAAATAAAAAAAAAGACGGAATCATCTTATTGCCGTAAAGAAATTTTGGAAATCGGGTCTCTGGTTGGCCGACGTCGATTCAGAAGCCGGAGCCTTGACAAATCAAACCGCTGGTTAAAAGCCTTGTCGTTTCCGCTCTTGGAGAAATCCATTTCCCGGCGTTTTCATTCCAGTCACCGGAAAATCACTAACATCAGTGTCTGTTTAATTGATTGATGGCTTATAGGAGGAGGCAGAAATTGGGCGAAGTTCCGTCGACTAAAGATGAGATTGGGAGCATTCATATTCCGCCTCCGCCACCTGGTGATGTTGGTGACGACACTGCTCTGCCGTCATCTTCTTCCCTAGCTGCTAAAGCCATTAGAGCATCTTCTGCTTATCAGGATTCGTCTCTGTCCTCCGCCTATGGCCAGTCCGCGCTTTCATCCCCTCGTGATTACGTTTCCTTCCGATCCTCTTCCTCAACGGTTAAGGTTTTTTCCTTTATCTAATTCTTAATAGTTTTAATGATTGAACTACTATTAATTGTGCAGGGAAATGATGTAGTTGATTGATCTGAAACTCTGTTTGTGGGAGTGTCAAATTCTACTTTTTAACATACTGTTTGTACATTTTACTGCACTGTTCCAGTTGGAACAGTGGAGTATAGGACTGTAGCCAGGGAAATGAACATGCTTTGGGGTGGTTTACAATTGAAACAAGGTGAAATGTTTTTAAGTGTTCAGGAATTAGTGTTGCGATTGAGTTGAGTTCTCAAATGGAACTTTTGTGTTGGGGATGATGTGCATCTGCAAGTGAACTTTTGTTTACGGGTTCCTGTGGTTGATACTTGAAAATCTTATGCTGAGACTGCTTCTAATGATGTATGTTGGGGGGTAAAAGATGTTGCTCTCTTTTAAACCAAGAAATCTTTGTCAGTGTCTAAACATGATGAAGCTTTTCTCTTCACCCGGTCAACAATAGTTTCCTTCCAAAAACATATCAAATGGCATTTCTTGTGATCCTTCCTTTCGTCATTCAGGCGAGGAATCAGTGAAGTTAGTTCTTTTGTACGTAACTTTTCAATGAGTTGAATGATGCTCGGTCGTATTCTTGGCTTCTTAAATTCACTGAAATCATTTCTAGAGACTTGAAATTATGCTCATTGTGCAAACACTTTGAACTCTTCCGAATTTGAAAGACAAGGCACCATTGGAATCAAATTGAAGATGTAATGTATTGTTGGCTTTTCTTTTGGAAAGGCATTCACTTGATTCAATGCTTTTGACACAACCATGAATTTCTGTCCTATAGTTCCTGGCTTCCTGCTATTTGAGCTTGTTTGGAAAATATTTGTGGTCTTCTTTTCATTGTTTTCTTTATTTTGCAATGACAATTTGTATACATTGTTGCAGGATTCTTCCAGCTATGGGTTTCCTTCATTGAAAAGTTCAAATGAGCCTAAACAAAGTTTCTGGGGAGTGCTTGCTAATAAGGCCAAATCCATACTCGACGATGATATTGAAGAAACACCTGGAAAAATAGGTTCTCAGGTACCCAGTAGATTAAACAAATGACTGGGTAAATATCTAAATCACAACCGTCTGTCAGCTTGTTTTCCAGATGCAAAATAAAAATAAATAAATAAATAAAAATACTCACACACATTCATTTTGTAATAACAATGACAACAATTGCCATATTATTATTACTACTACTAAAAAACATCAAAACTGTCTTTACATGTCTTTCGACAGTTGGTCATATCAGTATTTGATAACCAAATGGCTTTGACAGTTTGGCACTTTGAAAGATCATAGAAGTCTGGTTACTGATTTTATCATCTTGACTTTTGTAACGTTCATTTTTTGCGGGTGCAGTTTGAAAGGGAATATCAGTCAGCAGAAAAACATCCAAAGACGGAGAACCCTACTTTACAGAGGGACTTGGTGCTATTGCTTCTTAAGCTTAATTATATTGGAGGGACAATTGGAAATGCGTTAGAAGTATGCTTCTTATTTCTTTTTCCCAAAAAAAGTCTGATATGTTCTTGTAAGTTGGTCTGTTCAAGTATGATTATTCATCTAAAGGTCACTGAGAGCTGTCTATGTCTCTAAGATACCATTATGTTAACCAACTAGTTTACATATAAAAAAGATAAGTTGTAGATACATAGTTAGTAGCTTTTAGGACTTTTGGTTTGATTTCGCAATCATAAAGAATATGGACAACGTTTTCTGGAAGTTGTATAACACGGGCTGACAATTGCTATTTTTGCATTTTGATGTCTGTGGTATTCTTTCCCTGGTGTCTATAGGTGAATGTATCTTTTATAGTCTTAGCTGATATTGCAGTTTTTCTTCATGAACTTAGGGCTGGCTTTATATCTACGTTTGAAATTTATTAGAGCTGAAAGAAACTAAGTCATTTGTTTGACTAGCTGATCGAGATAACCTACTTGTGTGCTGTTCGGAATGATGAACTTTGCTGTTGTTTAAATCACTGTTTTGATTCCTTTGATACTCCACTGTACAGGAGGGTCTTACTGTTGTGGAAAATCGCACGGCTGACATTCTTCAAGAGACGCGTAAACTCCAAATAAATAGAAAGAGCAGTAGATATATCCCACAGAATGAAGACATGAATTTAGGTAGGTCAAGGCAACATTCAATGGTGCAGAATGTCCAACCCGAGAAGCATACTGATGTAGAGATGCAATTGAAGGCCTCTCGAGACGTAAGGTGCAAACTGTGTCACTTGTTTCAATACTGGATTAAATGTTTGATGTGGGTTAGGTTCATTTGACTTTTTTTGAGTCAACCAATAAATATCGTGTCTCAACTGTTTTCATTTGTTTGGTTTTACATTATGTTGTCATTCTGTACGTTTTCCAAGATTCAGAAAACGGTCTTCTTTGCAGGTTGCCATGGCAATGGCTGCAAAGGCTAAGCTACTTTTACGGGAGCTGAAGACCGTTAAAGCTGATCTGGCTTTTGCAAAAGAGCGTTGTGCTCAGCTGGAAGATGAAAATAGAATTCTACGTGAAAGCCGTGAAAGAGGAGATAGCCCAGAAGATGATGATTTGGTATTTTTCTTCTCTTTCTCCAAGATTTGTTGTTCCTCGTCTTCTTCGGACATTTACGTGATCCATATATGCATAATATTGAAGAAAAACCACTAGAATTTGTTCTAAATTATGGCTTGGTCCTTGTACTATCATTATATACAATTTGGTCTCTAAGTTTTTTATATTTACAAGTATCTCTTCGCACCTGTATCCTATATTTTTCAAAACTGGCACCTGAGTATGTGTATCCGTACCCGTGCAAGCTAGTTAGTTGCAAAGGGATAATATTCCTAAATCTTTTTTGTTTCAAAAGCCTACTAGTTCTGATTGCAGTGTTTCTGACTAACAGATAAGGCTACAACTAGAGACACTTTTAGCCGAAAAAGCTCGGTTGGCTCAAGAGAACTCGGTGTTTGGAAGGGAAAACCGATTCCTAAGGGAAGTTGTTGAGTACCATCAGCTTACAATGCAAGACGTCGTGTACCTAGACGAATGCAGTGAAGAGATGACAGAAGTTTATCCTGTGGGGGTAAATTCGGTCCCTGATCTTCAATCAGTGAATTCGTCGTCACTCCAGGTTTCTTCCACATCTTCACTGTCTTCTTATGACGGAAATACACAGTTTAATGAATCGGGACCCTCTCCAGTGAGGAGCACCCGGTGATTCCTCGTGTGATGTGTACGGTTTGGACTTGTACAATATTTACTTTGCTAATGTGCCCTTTTTGGTTTTTGATGATATAATTATAATAAATTATGTAAAATTTGTTGCTGCTCTATGTGGTTTGTTGTGATCGTAAAAAAAAATGCCAAGTATAGTAGACTAATAAATTACTGTCTTATTTATTTATTTATTTATTTTGAGGGTAAAAAACGTTTTATTTATCGATTAAACACAGTCCGCTATACAAGCACGGATTACATGAGGGGAGGAGAAGAATCTCATTCTAGGCAACCAACAAGATTGAGGTCTTTTCTAACAAGAAAATGGGCAGGTATGTTACCTTGTTTTTTAACAAAAGAGAAAGATAGAGAAATGAAAGTTGGCATAGTTTTATACCGTCCCCTATAATACTTCCGGCTGGAGATAAGTCTTGTACTTGGTTCTGAAAGTGATGGTGTAAGGTAAGCGACTCACCTTCAATGATAATGTTAAAGAACCCCGTGTGAGCGCAAACGTCAAAGCATGATAAATCGCTAAGGCTTCTCCTACTAAGACATCATACCTACCTTCTAGTTTTTTTGAGAAGCTTCGAATTAATTTTCCTTGACTATTACGAAGTATTCCACCAACTGCCGTTGACGACTCACTAAAACCTGCATCAATATTAAACTTGATGGAGCTTGGGTGTGGAGGCTTCCATTTAACATCAAAGTTCCCGCCCTTGGCAATATCTGGATGTCTCGTGATAGCATGTGTATATTCATCCACCTCGATTGCCGAACGATTGCGAATGGAGTTTATGTGCACCGGTACACCTTGGAAAAGATTCCCATTTCTGGCCTTCCAGACGTTCCATAACAAGTAGATAACATGGACTAGCTCGGATTCATTGTTCAAGTTGAGCATTTCATAAAACCAATCAAGAAATGAGTGTATTCGAAGTTTTGAGTAAAACTCACCTAGGTGATGATTGCATCAATTAGATTGTGGGATAAGGCATTCAAAAAGACAATGCCAAATTGTTTCTTCCTACTGTAAACATACTTGGCATAAGCCAGTGCCAACACCTCTGGACCGAAGTGTGGATGCCGTAGGTAAAATATTGTTGTTAAGCTTCCAGATAAAATGAATAATCCGCGGCTTTACTCTCAATTTCCACAAGCTAGTCCAGAGTCTACTGCATGAGGGTGAGGATGATGAGGCCGGAGATGCTGACTCCCAAAATTTAAGCTCATGAACCAATTGGTATCCAATTTAAACTGTATAGATCCCATTATTCGAGTGGTGCCGTATCATCCTTTTTGGCTTTTGGAAAAAGTGGAATAGACATGATTTTATCCACCTCAAACGGGTTGAAGGCCTCCCAGATCAAGTCTTGTCTCGATTGGCGAGTAAATGAGTTGATAAGACAACTTACATTGTAGTTGGGTAGCTTTTCTTCATTGGACGCGCTTGGAATGAAGGTAAAGCAAGTAGCCAAGCATCATTGATGATATCAATATTATTTCCGCTCCCAACTTTCCATCTTAACCCACGAAAAAGGAGCTCTTTCCCATTTAAGATGCTTTTCTAGATAACCGAGGGGTTTCTCGTGAGGATAGCATCTTTAAACTCTCGATCATCAAAATATTTAGCTTTAAAGACACTAGCTGAAATGGAATCAGGTGTAGCCAGAATTTTCCATGCCTGTTTCGTTAGGAGTGCTAGATTAAAACATTCAAGATCCCGAAATCCGCCTTTTTCTTACAACAGTGATTCCAAGATTTCCAATGAATTTTATCTTTCTCATCTGAAGAACCCCAAAAGAATTGTCTTGTTAACTTTTCTAAGTCAATAATTAGAGACTTAGGTAACTCGAAGCATTGCATGACATATTGGGGTAATGCCTGAATGATAGATTTAATTAACACCTCTTTTTCAGCTGGAGATAAAAAGTGAGCTTTCCAGCCATAAATTTTCTTCTGCACTCGCTCTTTTATACTCAGAAAAATATATTTTTTTCACTTGCCAATAATGTACGGTAAGCCCAAGTATTACCTACACCATTGACCGTCCAACCTAAACAAGCGTAAGTAACTAAGTATAATACTTCGGGTGCAAAAAAGTTGAGTTGCCGCTTTCTAAAGAGAAGTTTCCCAGGGCTCTGACCGCGTGCCTGTTGATGAATGAGCCGCACAACCCCTTTACGGGCTCCGTAGCAAGAAATGATATATTGCTCTTTCGCTCAAAAAATAATTTCTCAGGCATCGTAGTTGTTTTGGGAACATTCAACGCGTGCAATCTCTTTTCCATCAATCCAACCTGAAATTTGAATTTGAATGTCTTTTGTATCTGCTTGTTCGATTAATTCAATAGCTTTTAAAGTCGATGGGTTTTTCTCTTACTATAAATTTCATTGTTGTCGGCATTGACCAATAATTTTTTGTTCTTAGCAAATTTGAGTCTGAATATTTGGGTATTTTTTAAACCCGATGTCACTTAGAAAGCATATTTCATGCTTTATGACTAAAATTCAATCGGTAAACTAAACAGTAGTATTTTGTCTAAAATTGATTTAGAATCAATTAGTGAAAAAATTAAATAGTAAAACTCAAAATAAAAATGTGTTGCGTTAATATTTTATGTGAAAATACTTTTACTTTTGGGCATGTTTGGTATTGAGGGGAAAAAAGTGTTGAGAAGACATGATTAAAGAAAAGAAAAGATTATCAACATCTATTTAAGTATGCAGAGAAAAGATACTGAGAATATAATTGATTCTCAATTAGATGGAGGGAAAAATGACTACTCTATTCTCCATTTACTTTTCTTCAAGAAAGAATGAGAATTAAAAATAGAGAAAAGAATCACATTTTCAGAAAAGGTAGTAAGTTAAGAAAAGATGCTTATCTTATTTTCAGTAACCAAACGTATCCAAATTGAGAAAAGAAAAAGAATCTTATCCATTTTTTCCCTATCAGACACTCCCTTAAAACTTAACCAGTTGAGAAATTGAGTAAATAAATGAACCATGACTCTTTTATCATTCAATATACTCCAGGAACTCTCAGTTTAGAAAATCATGACACGGGCTTATAAAATTTACAAAATATACAGAGAATTTAGTTTTTTTTTCCACTTACCATACCATTATTATTACAATACATGAATAGCACCGCTGGCAAAGGTGTTCACTGCAACCATTGACCGCAATCAAAGCATGTGCTGTGTATATGGGTATAAAAAAAGGGGATGGGGTTCTCTTGCTCTGTGGAATTGTCTCCCTCATTACAAAGTCCTTTTCACTTTCATGACACCCCACAGAGCCACGTTCATGTTAAGACGTTGAATCGAGTGTAATGCATTTTGTTATGTTTTATCGTATTTAATCACATACCCTTTTATTATGTGAAATATAATAGGGATATGTAGATATAATACATGCAGTTTGGTATAACATATCCGACGATCATTGTTGAGACTCGAGAAGTCACTATATAGCAACCATGATACTCCATCTCATCATATAGATGATCCACTCGATAACCATATAGATCGAGCGTAATAAACCTAACCTTACATGCTCGTTAAAAAAACACAAAACAAAATAGTAAAATAATAGTTAGTATGTACAATATTTTAAGAATAATAAATTATGAGACAATCCTTCGTGCATAATTACTCCTTTTCCCTTTTCCAGCGTACATGAACCCTGCATAATTCTTCCCTAGGTTCAATTACGTCATAGGCAAAAATTATCGTATTCTTTTTGTCAGAATTATAAGCAAATGTTGATCGGTCAACATTATTTCTTCTCTCACCAAAAAAATATTTTCATCATGAAAAATGATCAAATCAGAGTTAAAAGCCGCGAGAAAGAGAACCACCAATTAACAAGATCAATAACACGGGAAGTTATTATGTGGTAAGGTTGTTAAAGTGTCTCATATTGAGAACTTGTGGTTGTTTCACCCATCATATTAAGAGATGAACTTCCCTCACCTCACAACCTATGTTTTAGAGATGAGACCCCTCCTCTTATATGGGTTTGAGATTTCTACAAAGGTAATTTGAGGTGAAGTGACAGGTGAAACAATCAGAACCACATAGTTTAAATACATAATTAAACTGTGTTGTATGTATGGTTCCACACGGTGTCTCCGCACCGTATGGAGACACCTCACAATAACTTCCCCAATACATGCAACCCTTCTCTAGCAATGAAGTGTGCATGGAAGTTACCGCTATGTCTAACACAACAAAACAAAACAAAAATGAAAAAAAAAAAAAAAAAAAAAAAAAAAAGAAGAAGAAGAAAGAAAGAGAAAAGAAACCAAATAATTTAAGGGTAAAAGTCGTAGAGAACTATTTTTACTCTATAATGGGAAAAAAAAAAACAAGAAAAAAAAATAGTGGTTGAGAAGGACAAAAACGTGTATGTTACTTATCACTTTTAAGTAAATCCATCCCGTATAAAATAAAAATAAAAAATTCATTATGAATGTTCATTTTCATCGTACAATTGCTCGGTATAAATCCATCCATTGATCAGTATTAACCATATCATACCGAATGATGATAAAAATTTCATAATGTTAAAAATAAACATCCGTAATGAACGTATCTTTGTCACTTGGCAGCATAAAAAGAGCAAAGGTCGTGTCATCGTTTTGAGATAGGAAAATAATATATGCACTACACATGAGATGTAGTCCACAACCACTATATACGTTACGACAATAATATTGTCGTGAAAAAAAATTTTACGATAACATTATTGTCGTAAAAAGTTTTAACGACAATAATATTATTGCAGTAAGAATGAATTTCACGACAATAATACTGTTGTAAAATTTCTTTTTACGATAAGATTATTATCGTAACGAGTAGGATGTAGTGGACATTTATAATGAACTGAAGTAGTGCATGTATCAGCATCGTTTGAGATATGTCACCAAAAAGACGAGTGAATTGAATTGCCAGAGACAGGACCACGTATCCACCGATATCAGAAATAAATGCACAAATAAAATAAATAAATAAAAACACTCTGTAAATATTTGGCTTTCGCAAGTTTTCAGATTCCCAACGAAACTTTTTCATTGTATTTGGTCTCGTGGTCCTCCTGTTTTCTATTTAAGCATTTACTATTTTTGTTTTGTTTTGTTTTAGAGCTGTTCTTTGTTTTTTTCAGTTCGGGAGGCTGTCATAGATTTATTATTTTCTTATTTCTTGCAAAAAGAGTCAAACATACGGCTAAAAGAGATGGTTACAATACCTTCATTAGGGAAGAAGTTATTTAAATTTCTTTTTTTTCTCTTAAACTTGTAAAACTGTTAGGAGCTTTAGGGCCGTCCCTGTGAATTTGAATGTCCTAAGCCAAATTTATTTATCGGGCTTTTGACTAATTTGTGTTTTTTCTTTTGTGGACTAAAATTTTTTAGAATAAAATGAAACATGTATTTCAAAAAAACGTATAAAGCCAACTAATAATGTTATAAATATTACAAATGAAATGTTTTGTCAAAGCCGGTTTACAAATATGAAAGTCTTTTTAGGTTTTTCTTGATTTCTTTAAGAAGAAAAACGTATTTTTTTTTACTTAAAAAAAGTACTAATAGGCTGAAACATGAGTTTCTAGTTCTATAATACTGTTACCTTATTTTTTAAGTAGGCCCTTAAAATAGCAGATTTTCGGTAGACCCTAAACCATGACCTGGTTGGCCTGATCCAAGGGACGGGTCTGGGAGCTTTTATGTTGTTAGGTGATGTATCAGACTAATTGTCATTAGAACAAGTAATTGGATTAGCTTTATCTGACAAATTGCAATTATTGTCGATGAGACTTAGCTCAAATGATTAAGCGAAGAATATCTCAAGATGTTGAAGTTTTTTGTTCGAGTACCACCGTATGCGTGTGGGTTTATTTTCTTTTAAAATGAGATAATTACGTTTGTGGAACAAGAAAGAAAAAAAACGAGATGACAACTAGTGATTAATTATTTCTATAAATAGCCTCCTTATAATATCGATGAAAAGTGTATGGAGAAATTAGGAAAAGGCTACATTCACCAAAGATTCCCTCCCGAAACATCCCGAAAGGAAATCATCATTGTAATATTCCGATTTTCGGGAAAGAGCAGACGATGTCGTTTGCGAAAAACGAAATATTATTATTGCTTTTCTTTTATTGGAGTTAAGTATTTTATTAATTATTTTAATCATGATTTTCGAGTTATATGTATATATAATTAAGGAAATCTGATTATTTGGTAATTAAGGGCAATTAAGGAAAAAGGGGTTTAATTGGGAAATTGGCATTTAAGGAAAATTAACTCAGATTAATCCCATAACCTACACACTAATCAGAAAATCAGTTTCACGTTCCTTCTCTGTGCAAATTTTGAGAGGAAGAAATAGGGCTTGGACGATTTTCACATATTCTAAGAGAAAGCTTAACTGTTTTCAGATCAGACAAGAGATTTTGGAATCGTTGTGAGAAGGGGCAACGTTTGGATATCAGTTGGTGGGAAGTGCAGCAGATTTTCAAAGGCTTTTGAATATGGTTTTTGGCTGCAATCAAGTAAGAGACTCTTCCTATGATCTCGATTATGATTCGTAAAGTTTAGATCATGTTTTAAGATGCGTAGATGCAAGAAAGATGTGTTTTTCGTTGATCAAAGGATCATAGATGTTTTGGAATGTTTAGCTATGTTTTTCTACGTTTTACTGTGTTGAAATCGATGTTAATTAGGTTAGAAACGGTTTAGAAATCGCGTTTTGAAGATTTTAGCGTTTTGGGAAAAACCCAGGCAAACGGGCGTTTGCGATCATAGCATCTCAAACGGGCGTTTGCAAAAGGCAGACGGGCGTTTGAGGTTAGACTTTTGATTCAGGATGTAGCATTTTTTGACGGACGGGCGTTTGGGGCTAGTGGGCGGGCGTTCGATGTCGAACGGGCGTTATATAGGTGTCAAGCGGGCGTTTGACCTGTTTTACCTTGTTTTTACCGTTTTAGCGTTTGATTGGTTTTCGTCTTCATAATCGTGTTTTCACTGCTTTTAATCCACTTATCCATGATATGTTAACATTGTTTAAATATAAACAAGCCTGAATTGAGCTTCTGATTCGTTCAGTTAAAACACCGAATGTACTCTTAAAGGAGTTGAAGTTCGGATCCGTCGGAAGAGCATGATAGGTTTGTGCTTTGATAAATTAGCATTCATCAATATACGTGTAATTGCTAGGCGCTTGTAATGCTCTACAGTGGTCAGGAAGAGAGTGGTAAAGGTGAGGGAGATTAATTGAAAACACTTAGGTGATTAGTTAATCATCTTAATAAATACGTACTTGACTAGTAAAAGATTAAACAACATGTCTCTCTTGGATAGGCACCAGTCTATATCGCGATGTGTGTGCTACCTCACGAAGGTGGAAGAACCCGTGAGTCAAAAAACCACAAGTTCGGGTGACTCCACCGAGACGCGCGTGCTATCGGAGTCTACTGATCTAGACTTCGTGGATATTGGTGTGATCCATTAATATGTTGCCAAGAGTGTCCCAAAAGTGGATCGCGGCGTGTACTCTTGGAAAGTGCGGTTGTAACATAGGTAAGTTAAGTAAAGCGTTTAGTCAATTCATGTTGATGGACGTAAAACGAACCCCGAGATTAGTCGGTCACATATAAACAACTAAACTTCTAAATATTTTTCTTTATAAATCATAATTGTTGTCATAGCTTCTTTTTTCTTATTAAGTCGTTGTCTTTACCTCAAATCATGTTTTACATGTGTTTGGGGATGAGAAAACGAACAAGTCGATAATGTTTACGAGGAGGAGTTCGATGATGACGTTTGAAGACGCCTCATTGAAGACTTTACTTTTATTCTTTTACTATTCTTCTTTAGATCGTGTTAAACTTTTGGTCTTTCGAGGACTTGTAGATTTTACGTTTTTTTTTGAGAATATCATACGTTTCTTTTGGATTTATTATTTTCCTCGAATGTAATAAGTTACATTTCCATCTTTAGATTTCATGTTTCTATTCTTGGATGTTTGGAATTTTTCATACCCAGTCTTTTCTTCGTTTCTTATTTTTGATACGACGTAGTAGAAACTTACGTATAAAGTGAATTTGTTTTTATTTTATACGTGTCGAACGTTCATTTTCCTGATAAAGGCTGATTGTCCTGAGGAGCGAAGCGTTCTCATCACCATTCATTTTTAATTTTTTTCTTTTTCTTCTTTTTTTCTTCTTTTTTTCATATGATATATTAATCTCAACTAATGGATGAGATTTGATTTCGGTAGTTTTTCTGTGATAAATTTCGGTAGACCTAGTCTTTTCCAGAAAGTAGCATTGCAATACATGTAGCATCAGAAACTTAAGCAATTGGTACCTTTATTACAAAAGTCTGTTTTATGTTTTCTCATATATAAAGAAAACATAATAATTATGACGTCATTGACTACTATATTGACATATAGTCCTTAAATCAATGGGTTAGTCTTATATGGTTATTTCAATTTCTGGCGTGAGGCAGGTAAGAGAAGTTTGTGGTATACTTGGTAAGTCTCAGATCGATAAAATAAAATTATCTTCACCTCCATATAAATATGAAACATAAAGTTCTTGTTAATTTATGTTAGGCTTTTTAAACCAAGCGATAGCTGGCGGTATAAGTTCGCCGACCGGTCCATTTATTATTTATTTAAGCTACTGCAGGACCGGGGTCGGGCGTTCTGAGAATAGTATCGTGTTCGTTATCGAGACGGATCTAAGTGTCACACCGGAGAGGTGGTGGGGGCCACCTCTATAAATCCTCCAGTAAGGCGAATTGGGGTAAGTCCATTTGGGACAAATCTTGGCCGTCCTGCCGAGGACGTCAATCCCTTATAAGGGAGGGGAATGTAAAGTCTCACATCGGTAAAGTAAAGTCTCGCTTAACCCTGTATAAGTGTGAGGCATAAAAGATTTTGTCAACTCGGATTAGCTCTTTTAGAATAAGCGAGGACGGCGGTCTAAGAAGTTGACCGGATCATTTATATTTCGTTTAAGCGTTCTGACCCGGAGTGCAGGCGTTACAATACTAGAAATAACACAAATTTCTAACATCAGTACAAATCATTCACTATACTCATGTAATAGTTTTAATCGAAATTGATTGTACTTCAAATAAGACTGATATCGGTCCAAAACAACCGTTTTGATACATGAATATCCGACTTGAATGAGAGTTCTTTATATAAAAAGCCCTCGAATGGCTGTAGGCTCAAGGTTTCGCATAAGATATATTGAGGCTAGCTCTGGACCCACACTCCATGTGCTCAACAACTAGGCCATTTGAGGCATCGGGCAATTCTAGTGCTTAGAGTGCGTTTAGGCTCAAAGCTGAAGACACCTTCAACACTTACTGATAAACATTGACCCCTCACATACTCGGCATGTCTCTTATACATCATGATAGAGGTCACGAGTGGGGTTCTAGCTTGAGGTATACGATCACACATAACTTGTATGTACACTACGACATTACTTCTAACATGTGGTTAATTAAACAGAAACAAATTAAAATTCAAAAAGAAAAACAATCAACATCTTTATCTTCCTGTCCAATTCAACTAAACATTAACTCTTGACTAACATATACTCATAAAATCCGCCTCAAAATATTTGGGACGTTTGATTTCTTAACCGCTACGAAGCGTCCTAATTAATCGGCCGAATTTAGTCAAATGATCTAATACTTTTTACATTTATATCTTTAAGTTTCACTTTATCATAACCCTAATAATATTATATCAATTAACGAAATTCCAGAGATTAATTGAAACTTTTAATAGAAAGCTGATAATAATGAAATGTCCCAAACATTTTGAGACGAAAAATAATAAAATCTATTAAAACAATTGGTCAAAACATTGACATATTTTAATATATTTTTTTGTACTAAAATTGGCGGTGTCTGTTAAATATATATTTCTTTGTGAGATTTAAGAAATAGAGATATATGTCTCTGTCTGTCTCCTTACACCCTTTTGTCCTATATTAGCATTACAACTAATCAATTGCCAAAATGATTTCTGTCCAAAAAGAGCAAAATTAAATAAATAACATTCAACTGGTCCCCAGGAAAACTCACAATGAACTTTTGGCAGGTAGATATTCATCAAATTGAAAAAATCCTGGTTAGTATCAGCGGTGTACCGGGCAAAAGGCGTTGTGCGTTTTTAAAGAATGGGGATTTTGTTTCGAAAGCAGCTATGGCTATTTCTTGAAAGAACTTCATTGCTCATCGTAGAAATTCACTGTAGCTCTTTGAATGAAAAATTCTGAAGTTTCATTTGGTGCTTTTCTCTCCCGGTCAAGTTAAAATATTTTTTGTGGAAGTGTCTAAAAACGTCCTTCCGGTTTCGCTACTGTTGCATAGGCGTTTTGGGAAAGATATATTCCCCTGTACGGCTTGCAGGGAGGATGTTGAGACCATTGATCACCTATTTATCCATTGCCCGTTTGCTAGTGATGTTTGGAAGGTCGTAGGGGTTTATTGGGATGCTTTTCAGAATGGTGGGTCAACTCTCGGTGCCTGGTGGGACAGCATAACTGCAGCCCCTAGTTTTGCTAGGATTAAGGATAGAGTAATTCTTTCTTGCTTTGTTCTTTGAGTATTTTGGAAGGCGAGATGTAAAGAGTTTTTGAAAGTGTCTCGTGGTCTTTTTTTGATCATCTGCTTTCGCTCTTGTGAGATGGATAACGATTTTTTGCAGGCATCTTCTATGGGAGAGGACCACTTCGGATACTTTTCATCTCTCTCCTGATTTGCAGCATGGTGCCCTTCCCAGTACCGCAGTGAGGGTATTTGTTGATGCAGCCTGGAAATCGGATTCGTGTCTTACAGGCTCTGAGCGGTGCTTTTGGGACCGACAATGTATTTTTGGAAGCTTGGGCATCGCCAAGGGGTTTTAAGCGGCTCGGCTCTTTGCAATGAGGCAAGTGCAATGAGATGGTGCTTGCGTCGTTGCATTTCTTTAGTGTAAAAATCTAGTTTGCTCTACGGATTTGCCTAAGTCTTGTAAATTATTGTAATGGTTTCTCTCCTCCCATGTAATGTAGAACAATCATAGAGGACATCCCCTGGATATGGCCTAGTGGTGGCGGCATGGGTGCGTGAAGTGAAATACAATGACTATAAAATCGAAGGTCACGGTTCGATTCCCGTAATGGGGTTGATTTCGATTGATAACACCCTTCACCCCGGTCAGGTGGTCAAAAAAAAAACCCACGTTGGAGGTAATAGATTCACTGATTAACCTCTCCTACATTCATGCGGATCGAAGTGAAGCGCTACGGTTAGGGTTTAACTGCTTTTTAGAACAATCATAGAGGACATTGTAGCGCTTGACGTAGTTTTGACTATTGTACTATTTTGCACGTTGAATGGGAAAGCAACAAGCTCGCGCATGAGCCTGCTGCCTTCTCTTTCAAGTCAGATGTAGGTGTCTTTTGGAGGGATTGTATGCCAGGTTTGGGTGTGTGTCTGTTAAAATTAATAAAACTTTTTGTTTTCAGTGAGGAAAAAACATTCAACCGGTCCCACTATCATTTTCTACTCTTTACATTTTGCTGACCTGCCTGATTATGATTGGTCATGAAGAGTTAAATTACTCCCTTCTACACAATAGAGGTGGTAGGGATGGGTGAATTTTGGATGGTTAGTGATATTGTCACGGCTAAATTTGTTATTAAGATAACAATTATAACACACTAATTTTTCAATAAGAGCATTTGTGGTGTTTTTTTTAAAGATTTCAACGTTTACATTTTAAAAAACCACTGATAACCTATTATTTTTAGTTAATACAGATTTTATAATTTTTTTTATATTTACCATAATCATTCAGATTTTTTTAAAGTTCATTTTATATCTACCACATTAATACCTATTCGATAAATAAATAATCTGATGCATTTTTATATATAGTAGAAAGTCCGAACACATCGAAAATGTAGTATTTAAAATTGTAAAATAGATAGTGTTTTAGAAGCAATGGTCTAATAAACATTTTGTCTTAATAATACCGAAAATTACCTTGACAATAATGTTGCCTTTTTTGGTGTCTCTACGTTAGAAGATTACAAATGTTGAGATATCTGAATCACATAATTTATTATAACATAATAATTTATGGATCAGATGTCTTCATATATATAATTTCAACATTTGGAGATGTCAGGTAAGAATTTCCCGATAGGGAGTAGCAAATTTCATATCACATGTTCACAACCACTCAAATAGAACGAGTAAAACATCATTTATATGGTATAAGACCTATTGATTATGATGTAAATCAATCATAATTAATGATATAAAAGAATGTGTCAAACGTTGTATTTAATTGGTTGTCATAACAACATTAATAACATTAGCAAAAAGAGTGATGCTACGGTCTAAAGACACAACGATTGTGTGATAACGAATGACATAAAACACTTTTAATTATATACTGTGCCTACATCATAATCAAGAATTAAAATTTATAGTATTATGTAAATTGTTGTGTCACAGCATTGCTTGTTAGGCAAAATATCAAAGGGTCAGTGGTTTCAGCTCTGTCTTGATTCTTCAGTGCCATAACACACAGCTGTTCTTCTGTGTGGTTAGTTGTGTCCTATTCACTTTTTTTCTCACTCTCTATTAACTCTCCCATGAATATAATATATAATACTACTACATATGCCTAGCCTACTCCTCTCGTGAATTCAATTTTCACAGCTCATTATCATTCACTTATTTCTGTTATAAAAAAAAAGGATATGATATTTGTATGATGATAGCTATAGAATTCAAGATGAAGATACCATCAATTTCTCTTGGACGTTACGGTCAGATATCAACCATTTCTTAGCCTTTAATTGTTCTCCCTCATCTTTTAATTCAATCAAACAGTACATTGCTGTTTGCTATTGCTATTGCTATTGCTATGTGTAAGCGAAACAGAAGGATGACTGTATTCAATCACTTCATTAAGTTGGATTTCATATTCTTGCTTCCTGTCAACCATTGAAAGAATCGAAGTGGAGCGTTCAAGAAAAACGTTACGTTGTACTCTGTCTTGTCTTTTAGATTTCCTGCTTTCTGATGTTTGTTGTTGCGTATTTGTACTTTATTCTTTGGTTTCCAATGCTTAGAGCTCAAACAGCTGTTGAATTTTCATCAAGGTCCTTAGATTCATTGCTTCAAGATTATGCATTTCGTGCATTATCTCGCCGACCCAGAACAGGGGTTCCGTTCGACGGCGACTTGCCGTTGAACTTCACGGGGATAAAGGTTGCAGCTTTGAGGCTTAGAAGTGGGAGTTTAAGGAGAAAAGGTGTTAGTAATTACAAAGAATTTCAAATCCCAATTGGAATCTTTGAGCAGCCGTATGTTGATAGGCTTGTTTTGGTGTATCAGAATTTAGCTAATTGGTCATCGGTTTATTATCCTTTACCGGGTTATAGATATTTGGCACCGATTTTAGGGTTCTTGGCTTATGATGCAGCTAATTTGAGTGCTGTAAATCTTCAAGAATTGGATATTAGAGCATCCCAAAATCCGATTGCCATTAATTTCTTGAATGTTCAGGAAGCCCCAGATGGGTTATCTCCGAAATGTATTTCATTCGGGTTAGATGGGTCGATCGAATTCGACCCGGTAATAAACGATAGTGTTTGTTTAACGACAAAAGAAGGGCACTTTTCAATAGTAGCTGAGTTTATTGCACCGGCGCCTGCCCCGGAGCCGGCTACTTCTCCGGCGTCTAAAGGGGGCGGGGATAGAGGAAAGAAAGGGATGAATAAACGTAAAATGTGGGTTATTATTGGGTCTGTGGTGGGTGGGTTGCTGCTTTTGGTGTTACTAGGGGTTGTGATTGGTTGTATTGCGAAATGCAGACGCCGGAAAGTGTTCCGGAGAATGGAGGCGGCGGCGGAAAGAGGGGAGCCGCTAATAATGGCCAATGTCGGTAATACTAGAGCGCCGGTGGCAATGGGAATTCGGACAAGACCATCTTTGGAGAATGATTATCTGCCTTAGATTGTCACGGGTGATTTTTTTTTTTCTTTTTGTTTAATAATCATTTTTTGCTTTGATTATACATTAATTATGTGTGAGTGTATTATTCTTCATCTTCTCTCTAACATAATTATTTTTTAATTTTGTTTTCTTTAGCTCATCTATGCTTATCAGCTTATCTTTGCTCATGATTAGGAGCATAAACGATTCGAGTCGAACGAATTATTGAGATCGGCTCAAGTGTATTTTAATTATGTTCGATAAATTTTTAAGCAATTTCTAGTTTGAAGAAGAGTTGGAGTAGCTTGAAAAAATATGACGCTTTAAAGTCCACGAGTCCAATTTGTTTTGAAGTTTTCACGAGTTATATTGAACGTTATTATATTTTATTAAAAATATAAATTCTTTTTTATTTTTTCTGACAAATCCGACTTCGGGATTTTTGTTTTATCAAAAAGTCTCGGAGTCCAATTTGTCAGAAAAAATAAAAAGAAAATGTATTTTCAGTAAAATATAATAACGTTCGATAAAACTCATGAACACTTCAAAACAAGTTTTCAGTGTTCGAGTTTAACTTATTAATATTGGTGAAATGCTCGAGTTTGATTAGGGATCGATAAATCATAGTATTCAACCGAGCATTTAATGAGCTGAGTGTTGAGTTGCTCGTAAGTGACTTGGCTCGTTTTACGCTCCTACTATTGATAGTTATTATTATCCGAGTTGTTAGGGTATTAGCATCAGACTCTTTATCTTCAACTTTATCCTACATTAGGGATAGAAAATAGGGAAGAAGAAAGAAAGCTTCAAAGATGAGAATCCCTATCCCCACCCCTACATTAAGGGATAACTACTGATTCCTCCTACATCCAGAAGTGGATCTGTAGCTATCCCTATATATTTTTCATCGCTTTTATTGTTGTAGGAATAGAGATAGGGATGCTGATGTAGAGTATTGTGAATTTAGTTGCTGTAAAGTAGAGATATATATTTTTTAATAGTATTTGTGAGGATAGAGATAGGGAACTGGTATGAATACCCTTAGGAAGCACTAATCATTTCTCACTACGCAACTCTAGAAAATATTCAGTCTTTTTATTTATATTTCAAAATGACATATACAATTCATATAACATCTTAAAGTACAAGTACGCCCAAGAGGATTCATCCAATTGAATGGTCTGAATGATAGACCGATAAACCGAGCCTGATTGTTTTGGTTAATTAATCGCTTTTTGATACATGAATTCGGATGAACCAGTGGTTTATCGAGTGAACCAGACAAGTCAACCTAGATGTACTTTGCATGAGATTGGTATTGGGTCCTTTTGGGAAAATTATCATAGGAATTTCCTCTTGGGAAGCTATCTACGTGGCGATGTCCCACCACACAATTTCACACACACGGGACAACGCAGTGTATTCCACCTCGAAAGCTGTGTGGTCCGAATCTGCCACGTGGCAGCTCCCTCTTAAAAATCCTCTGATAGAAATCGACCGTCCTTTTGGTAGTACTACTTTGCATAATCTAATTGTACTTTGCATGAGAAAGATATATTATTAAATTAACAAACAAACAACTACAGTATTATATTAAATCTAATTGTACTTTGCATGCAATTTTCAACCTCACATGGCATTATATGAGGACTCTTCCAACCTTACATGTACCAAAGTTACAAAAGATTTAAAAGATAAGATATCGATCAAGCCAAAATCAAATATGAGGGTTAAGTCTCTGTTTTTTTTTGGAAAAGACAGGGGACCAAATCTACTCCGTCTTTTTTTTTATTTTATATGTCGCAAGGAGAAAAATCACACAGATTAAGAAAATAATTAATATATCTAAAATACAGTATTGGAAAAATATTTTTTTTATTGAAGATGTAAATACTTTGTTGGTAAAAGAGTTTTTAGTATTGAAAATAGATTTTTTTAGATAAAAGTAAAAAAGTCTTTTTTTTACACAAAAATGAATAATTAGAGACACATATATTTTTAGTTGCAAAAGAATGACAAACAATTTCAGACGGACAAAATTACCCCTTTATGAGACACGAGTAGCTTCAGTGGTATTGTTTGCATATATGATATATTTACTGTAGCACTTTATATGTTTTTTTTTTTTTTTTTTTTTTTTTTTTTTAAACACTTTGATTCTATTCCGATCATCGAAATTTTTCACCAAAATTCATGTTTTTTTGCTCTTCAATTTGAGCCCAAATACGATACACTTTCGACGTATATTTTGAAAGACGAAAAAATATTTGTATTAACCGGAGCGATTTTTCTTATAACCGACCGTAACTTTTGATTTAGAATACCGATCATCAAAATTGTTTCAGCAAAGTTCATATTTTTTTTATCTTCATTTTGAGACCGCGTTTGATACCTTTTCGACGTAGTATTTGAAAGCCGAATTTAATCACAGCATTTACACTAACACGATGATCGATGTCGATGTCGATGAAGTATCGATGATCGCGAACAACAACAATGATGTCGATGCTCGATAACGATAACATAACGATGCTCGATGTCGATGTCGATGCTTGTTGCATATGAGGTAATCAGTATCATTTAAGGCTTAATTCAAGTGACTACTTCAAGGCACACATATCTGGCTCATTTAAGGCGCTTAATTCAGGGACACAATATCATATCCGGCTCATATAAGGCAAAAAAACCCTTCAACAAAATGCTTCTTGCATATTTTCCTCATATTTGCGAAAGAAGTAAAGCTCCGATCTTTGCATATCTCTCTTAAATTATCGGCAATAATTGGCGTAAATTAAGGCCCAAATGAACATAAAAATGGCAAACCATAATGGAACAAAGAAGAGTCCAAAAAACAAAGAACAATGGCATAAGAATAAAGCTCCAATCTTTACATATTCCACTCAAATTAACACCAACAACAACAGAATTCAACGAGAAATATAGTGAAAAGTAGTACCTCAAACTTTGTACATTTTTCCTCAAATAAACACCCATAATAGCGTAAAAACAACAACAATGGCGAAACTAAAGCCCCAAAAAGAAATGGAACAAAATATGCAACTAGTAAAATAAGGAGACTACTTCAGGCGGTGTCGATGTCATTTAAGTCTTAATTCAAGTGATTACTTCAAGGCACACATATCTCGGCTCATATAAGGCAAATTATCGATCGCGTCGATCATCATTATCGATCATCGACATCGATCATCGATCATCATTATTAATATCGATCATCGATCATCGACATCGGGTTTTCGAATATCAAACATGGAAAACTTGTTCTAAACTTCAGGCCCAAAACTTGTTCTAAACTGCAGGTCACTTCTTTACAACCACATTGCTCAACTTTCCAAACTCCAGGCTGAAATGCAAACATGGCATATATTTTGAAAACCTCAAGCTGCTTCAAAATCTCATTGATAATCCACTCATTTCAACTTGATCATCCTTATATGCACTCATAATCCTACTAACACTAAGGAGGACTCCAAAATAGTTCTGGCTCAACAATATATTCATGGTCCCAAATAGCTTTATCAAATACCAACGGCTATCTCAACTATACATGACAATACCCTCCCTCAGAAAGCTTAGTGTCCCCAATGGAAGTGGAAAAATCCGAAACCGGACATTCAAAATTCTCGCTTATGAAATGATAGAAGGATGCAACTAATATAAGCACATAAATGTTGCACAAAAACATCACCGAAACATGTAAATTGTGGTTGTGTTTTTTTTTTTTTTGTGATTTTATTTTTTTTAGCATTGAAAATGAGTAGTGTTGCAGTAATGGATGTAAATAACATCAATTTCTTGTAGATATGTAAAATCTTGTTAAAACAACAATCTCTTTTAAAAGCTCTTGTTCCATAATCTACAAAACTTAGGAGAAATGCAAACAAAGAAATTTAGATGGAAAACCTCTTTCAATCTGAAAAGTTTGTTTTACGCATCATGTAACTCAGATCTTTCTCAAGAATGAGTTTTGGGCTTTGTTAAACTCAGTTAGTTTTAGTTTGCAAAATGGACAAAGCAAGCTGGATGCATAAGCATATTCAGAATTAAAAAATGTTACTCTACATACCGCAACAGAAATACATAACAATTCACACATTTTCTATAGCCTCTGATAATGACACAGAAATTTCAATGCTACCGAACAAAACCTTTCTCTCAGCTTCATCTTGTAGATATCCATCTCTTGGGTTGTAAACAAATAGCTGAGCTAAAGAAATTGAAGGAGAATTCCAGTTCAATAAAGTTTTGAAGAATTTGTGGAAATATTCCAGTTTATCATCATCAAATGCTCAAGCTATTTACGAAAATTGCAGCTTCAAATTTGAAATCGAAGAAAGAAGAACACGGAATCGAGATTGAACGGCCGAGACATTCTCGTTGCTCCTCCAATTGTTGGGTTCTTAGCACAACATGTTTACGGTTTCAAACCGCAACGAAATTCAGCCTCTTCTGCTTCAGAAAATACTATCACTAACAGAGAAAATGCTGCATCACTTGCAAAAGCATTTTACCCAGCCATACGCATTCCAATGGTCATTTGTGTCTTTTTTCTACTGTTATCTCTATTGTACATATCCTCGAGACAGAGACCGAGCTAAAATGGATGCATTGATTGAATCGAGAGATGCAACAGATGGATATGGATTCGACTTAATCGAAAGAAGATCAAGATATTCGAGTTGTTGATGCATCGAATCACGATGATGGAATATTGCATTTAAAAGAAAATAGCGGGATTTGCGAGGCTAGGAGTTGCGTGGCTTCAAATCGATGAAGGAGACGAAGAAGAAAAGAAGTGGGGCGAGGAAGAAGAAACAACTTTGTTGAAGATAAGGGTAATTTAGTCCGAGCGGAAAATTATTGTCCTTATTGCAACTAATAAATTGAATCGGGATTAATGATTTATTAAGGGAAAAAGAGACTTTTACCTAATTTTTCCTTTTTTATTGGCGACATAAATACTTTATTGAAAAAAGAGGGGGAAAAATAATAAATGATGCGTTAATGTAAAATGACAGATAAATAAAAACAGAAAAAATTCTGAAATATGACAGATAAATAAAAACATAAGAAGTAGACATGAGAAAGAAAAGTAGAAAAGAAAAGAGCAGTTTGGTACCCAGAAAAGTTAAGAAAGAAAAGTGTTGAGAATGTATACGTGAGAAAGAAAAAGGTTCGAAAAGAAAAGCGCGCTTTCTCTGATATCTGTTTAGTTATCTGAGAGAAAAAGATTTTGAGAATAAAACTCGATTCTCACGTATGTTGTTTGGTAGAGAAAACAACTAAGAAAAGAAAACATTTACGATCTTTTCTCGCTTATTCAAATTGTATTGTTGAAAAAAAAATATTGTAAAAATATATATCAACTCTCTCAATAAAAAATTAACAATTTTTAATTAAATTGCATTTGAGGTAATTTTTGCTAACTATTATAAAAAAATTCTACCTCACATTCTTAAAAAAATAAATATAAAACGATACAAATTTTGTTGTAGATAAATATACGAATCATAATTAAATAAATAAAATATTGGGTCTGACGCTAACAATAAAAATAAATTCAAGTAATTCATATTATGAAAATCGATCATGAAAAAAACAAATAGGAAACATGGTTAAGAAAAATATTAGAAGAAAAAAACTTTTCTATTCTCACTAAACTTTTCTTTGGGATAGGGTGAGAATTAAAATTGGGGAAAAGAATAGGATTTTGAGAAATGTAGTCAATTTGAGAAAAACGGTTTTTCTTTTCTTAGTTAACCAAACATATCTAACTCGAGAAAGGAATTAAAATCTTTTCTTTTCTCTCCATTTTTCTCTCTACCAAACATGCCCATAGGTGAAAATAATTCGATGTAAATAAAGTAACTAGAGAGGAATTTCCGAACGGCGAATGCATGGGGTAGCCAAAAGGTGGGATGTGAATTGGAATTGGGAATGTAAATGTAAACTTTGTAGTCTTTCAATTTTCCCAGCATTCCTTTGGGCAACTCAATGGCCTTTTAGAATTTGCTGCCATTCCAGTATCATTTTGTTTCATATTCAATTAACATTTTTTTTTTTTTTTGCTCTCTTACCCTATAAAGAATATATACAATCATTTTTTCCAGTTATAAGTATTTCATTATTAAATTCAAAACGTTAAATTAACCTTTTAATATCTGTGATTTTAACAAGCAGTCCAGTTATATAGAAAATTGAGTCATTAGTGTAAGTAAATTTTCATTTAGTACGAAACTAGCTAGCCGGTCAACGAAATTTATCTAAATGGTTAAGTTGATGTTTTTTAATGTATTAATTAAGAAGGTCGAAACAAAGGAAGGTAAAAGTGTAATATAATCCTCTTAAGCATAGTGGAAATTTCCCTGCGTATCTATTGGCTAGACATGGGTTAGGTCACTTTGCATGTATTGCTTGTGGCACTTCCCCTCCTCATGATGTAATTTCTGCCGTTATTGCAGATTTAGCGTAATAAAATATATGGTTTCCTAAATAAATATAAAAAAAAAATTAAGAAGGTCTGAGTTTATGTTATATAGTAAAGTATAACTGCACACTTTATGTGATGTTGTCATTATTTTAAATCACTTCCTATGGTAATTTTGTCTCTTGAAAAACCACAAAAAATAAAAAAATAAATATGAACCTGAGTATATGAACCTTCACTTTCAATTAGGTGGGTACATGTGTGTAACAACACTACTGAGAAAGCGACTTCTTAACAAAAAATAATGATAAATAAATATATAATTATTATAGCATCCACTCAGAGGCTAAGTAACAAAGTGTATGTGAACCTCATAGAAGTTGATATTCTCATTTACGAGCAAGGGTCTTCTGCCGTAAATGTTTGTTGTGTTCTCTGTTATGCAAGAGTGAAAAAGATCAAAACGACGGTGTTTTGAGTGTTATCTGTTCATGTGAAAATATCTTGTGTTTTGGACTTCACGACGGAGGATCCCAATTCTCTCATTTGGTGTATGAGTTGCATCGAATTTTTATTTCATTTTTACATTGAGCTATCGATTATCACGAATAGTGGAATTCAACTTCTTACCGTAACTAACTAACATTGCCAAGATTTTTGTATTATGTAACTCCAAACTCAAATATTGAATTCACTTGTATTTTAGAGTGTTTGAAAATGAAGCATCGGGATATACTACCTTCGTCCTATAAAAAAATGTCCACTTTTTATGGTGCACACAGATTAAGAAGACAATTAATGTATTGTATCATAAAAACTAATGGACATATATACCTATATTTCATAATAAATGCTTGTTTTAAAATATGAAAAATGTGTACAACCATTAAATGGTGATAGGGGTATGTTTGGAAAATACGCATTATCTCTTAAAAGAAATATGCATTAAATGATGCATTGATTTTCTACATAGATACCTTTTATGAAATAATTTATTTTCAAAAAATGGAAATTTTTTTGTATGACGTAGTTAGTATATGCTAATAATATGCTTATAATATGTAAGGTTTCATATGGCCCAAATTCACAACCCATCTTTAACGTGCTTTCAGTTGATACATGGACTTAGCCCAAGCTGGAGGATAAGTGTCTTAATAAATCATTCTGTGTCTCAATAAAATTCAAATAAAATAAAATTCTCTTGTTGGCGACGGACTTTCTTGGCCAAGACCATACGCTTAAAAAGGTTAATAAAAACCATGAAAGTAACAAAATCTAAATAATCAGAAACTGCCAACAAGACATCGTTGGCCAAATTAAGCTAAAGTGTTGTGGTTAGAATCCGTAGATTCGAATTCGAAATGCCATTAGAGATAAAAAATGTGTGTCAGTGTATATATATATTTATGATCCATAAAATTAAAAAAAAAAAAGGTAATCGGAAACTAAGCATTGACGACGACGAAACACAAACACATGAGTATAAACAAATATACGTGTGTATAAAACTAACAATCAAACTAACTTATAATGCTCTATATATCAGTGGTACCTAATATATAAAAAATATCAAATGCGACCATGCTCTATATATCGAGTGGTACCTTAAGATATAAAAACTATCAAATGCGACCTTGGTTTTTTCATCACTGTATATATGTTGATTCTCTTTGAAAGTAAGTTCATAAAAATATTGTAATAGATGTCGATTTTACAGATTCAAAAATTATTTATTTTATCCATTTATATAAGCTCCATTCTTAATGAAATACTACTACCAGAAGGTCTATTATTAATTTATGGAGGAGTTTTTTTTTTGGAGACAATTTATGGAGGAAATTAAAGTTGAAAATCCACATATCCATGTGACTTGCAATATCTAGTGTAGGATTTTTGTTGCCCACTTGCCCTTGCATTCTAATCATAAATATTGCAATTATTTAAAAAAAAAATACATATTTAAACATTTTATCCTTTTTTTTTTTTAGGAAATAGAGAATTATTTATTGCTTCAAATCAGCAGAACATGCCAAAAGAACATTGGAAGGCGGCGCCGGGCCCTATGTTTGAGGCAAACGATAGATAAGCGTTCTTTTTTGCTGAAGATGGGTTGGGAGGTTGCCTCTCTATTGACAAAAGAAAGAACAAAAATTGACAAAAGTAGGAATAAGAATTTTACAATCATCGATAATAGAGCATAAGTGAGATAAATCATCCTCATGCGACAACAACTTTTTGTGGACCGTCTGCGAATCACCTTCGAATATGACATCGAAATAGCCCCATGTGATTGCAAGGATCATAGCTTGGTGAATGGCTAAGGCTTCAGCTATGACGACATCGAAACCTCCGACGAGCTTTTGAGAGAAGCTGCAGAGGATGTTACCCGACCTATTTCTCATCAAGCCTCCAATTGCTACATCAAACCCTTTCACTGCAGCATCCATGTTGAATTTTACCGAAATTTCCCTTGGTGACTCCCACAACTTCTTGACACTCGGCGGTTTAGGAATGAATGCCCTCATTGAGTGAACTTGTATGTAACTCCGTGCTTCAATATCCGACTGCATTAGAATCTTCACTGGTTAGGTTCACATTGCTCATATATCAAATCGCACCTACTTTTCCAGATCAACCAAAGGATGTTGATAAATTTGGTTGCAGATCCTCTCGAGTTCCTTTTTTCAAAGAACAATTTAAAGAAGTCAAGGTTAGAGTGGAAAGACAAACTCCTCCAAAAGTGGTCATCCGGATATAAAGACCAAACCGATTTAGCAATATAACAATCAAAAAAGCTATGATGCGTCGTTTCTTGAGCTTTTTTGCAAACAAGGCAAATACCATCACCAATACCTCTAGACAACAACCCCATAGCAGTTGGAGAGAATTGTGTAAGAATTTCCAATAATAGTGTGTGATTCGTTTTTGAGAATCTCTTTTTAGGTTAAATATTTATAGGAATATAACTTCTTGAAAATTATAAAAAAAAATAGAAATATGCAAGTATTTGAAAAATAATAATAACTATCATAAAGTGTTGGAAAATGAAACGGAGGAATCGGAATAAAAAGGATGATGGTGTTAATAATGGGTGGAACCACATAATATTTTTATAATGAAAAAAAAAGGATTTATTAATTAAATTGAAATATTCAACACTATTACAACTATATAGCTGTCTCTGGCCCAACGTGCCATTGCCAATAACTTACCAGGAATCCTATGTTCCTTCTTCAACTTCATACTCATTTAATGTTCTGTAATATTTTATTATATAATTATAAAGTATACTTATAGATCGGATATAATGTTAATTATTTACCTTTCCATCAACTTAAACCCGCTTCAAGCATAATTTTAACCCAAATAACACATATAGTAAATTGATTTACACCTATCATACTAGTGGTGGATAAATGAAAGAAACATCACTGAGGACACTAGAATAAATTTAAAGTTCCACCGTTGTATTAGTGGTGTTTTTACAATTTTTACCTATAAAATCATGGCGTTTTAAAACAAATTGTTTTCAAGATTTTAGTTGGCCCAATAAGGCATAAACTGACGATTTATATACTCCATGAAACTTGAACCCTTTTAAGGCGAGACTCATTTTTTTTCCCCATAATATCATCAAGGCTACATTGATTGGTCGTTATCTTTTTCTTTTTTTTATTTTATTTTAAAGTTATAAAAGTGTCTCACACTGGGATTAGTATTTATTTATTTTGAGAATAATATTCAAGGATATTATTATACCCTTTTGCAATAAATTTTAAGGAACAGCTAGTCTCCAAGGAATTTGGGTTGGTTGGTGGCATAAAGAAAAAAATAAAGAACAGGGTGTCAAATGTGGTAAATTGAGCACAAGGAGAAGAAGACGGTTAGGTTAGGTGTCCTTTACTTCCACTGATTTCCATGTCCAATTTCCTTCCATACCCCCAGGCCACATTAATTGCTGGATTTTTTGCATTTTTCCTTAAAGATATATTCGTACTTGTAAATACTTTAAGAATTATATTTTATAGATTTCAACTTACAAATTTAGAAAGAGAGGTGGAGGGGCTATCTTAGGAGGAGGTGGCGGAGGTTACTTGGTTGATTTGGCATATCTGAAAGGTGCAGTACGGTGCGGTCTTAGATCATCAACCGGTTTATGTATGTGTTGCGAATCTGCAGTTCGGCCCTAGGAGCAGTTAGGGAATATGTTAGGATAATAACAATAATGTTTAGATAATTGTCGAGGATAATATTATTATCTAAACAATATTGTCATTATCATAACAGAATACCAGCAGGCCATTGTGGCATTGCGGCAGGGGCATTCGGAGGGGAGCCTGCGGGATCATTGGGAACCCCCTTCGGAGGGGATGGACAAATGTGATGTTGATGCTTCAGTGGCGGATAGAGCGTCTAGGGTGGGTGTTATATTCGGGATCATCAGGGGACTATTATGGTATCCTACTCCTTTCGATTTGACCCGGGCATTGAGGTTATATTGTTGGAGCTGAGGGCAATCTGGTTAGCTTTGGTGGAGGGCAAGAGGTTAGGGATGCCTAGACTAGTGGTGGAAAGTGACTGTATCGCCTGTGTTCAGCGGTTGTGTCATCAAGAGGAGGATCTTTCGGCTTTTGGGTGTTTGCAGCATGACTGCTTGTCGAGGCGGCACAGTTCTCTCTAGTTTGTTTTTCTTTTGTTAGGCGCGCGGGTAATGCTCCGACGCATTTTCTAGCAGATATGGTTTAGATTCTTTTTCATGTTGTTTCTTGGGGTACCCTAAGATAATTGTATTTCATAGATTCAATCGAATAGAGTGTGTACAATTATATAGGCCTTTATAACTTAGGCTTCAAGTATAATTAAATAAATACAAAAAATAAGATAAATATTCAAACATCTAGATTATTCTCGACACACCCCCGCAATCCCGTGGGAAGTGGCTGAACGCGGAGATTGGATTTCAAACTGGCAAAACGAGGCTGCGCCAACGGTTTGGTGAGGACATCGGCTAATTGATTCTTCGAGGATATAAAAGAGATGCCGAGCTTGCGAGCTGCAACTTATTCGCTAACATGGTGGAAGTCGATCTCTATGTGCTTCGTGCTGGCATGAAACACCGGATTGTGAGCAAGATAGGTGGCGCCAATATTATCACACCAAAGAGTAGGGGGAGAGACAACGGAACCTGCATCTCACGAAGAAGACTGCAAAGCCACTGAAGTTCGGCGGCGGTGTTAGAAAGAGTCTTGTACTCGGCCTCAGTGCTACTCTTTGAAACAGTCAAGTGCTGCTTACTACGCCAACTAATGAGATTCTCACCAAGGAAAACACAATATGCCACTAACAGATCGGCGATTATCACTGCTGTCGCCCAATCAGTCGAATAAGCCCGGAGAGAAGCGAGAGGCGGGAGGGAGAAGAGACCATCGAGAGGCGGTGTGCTTAAGATACCGAATGATCGTTTAACGGCAACCCGGTGAGCTTCGGTAGGCGAATGCATGTACTTACTAACCTTGTGGACCACGAAGGCAATATCGGGCCGAGTAAAACCGAGATCTTGTAGACCGCCAACAATAGTGCGGTAAAGCGATGGGTCGGTGCGAGGAGGACCATCGTCAAGTGTAAGACGGGTAGAGGCCGACATAGGTGTCTAACAAGGTTGGCTTTGTCCATAGAGGAAGAAGAAGAAAATTGGGGGAGGAAGAAATTTTTTGGGGTTTGAAGATTTTTTTATTTTTATGAATGGACGGGAAAGAGTAACAGATAGATTGTGATGCAAAGTGGAGCATAAGAAAGAATTAATTTTATTTTTTTGAGATCAGGAAGCAACCGATTGAGAGAGAAGAAAGAAATATATATATATATATATATTTTTGGTTTGTTTGAAGCAACCGATCGAGAAGCTTCAATGGCCTGATTCAGGATAATCTTTCCGACTCTAATTTACAAAACACAGATTTAGGCGAGGTTTGTTGGCGGCGGGTGAATTGACAGAGAAACCACGGGAGGTGCAAGTGTCTGAGGCAATTTGGAGGAGACAAGGCTGCCGGAGAAGGAAACCTGCGTATGAAATTTTTTTTTTTTTTTTTTTTGAAAGGGTTAGGGTTTAGGGAAGAATTGACATAACGAGAGAGAGAGAATTAAGTCGCTCTGATAGCATATCAAGATTTAAGATAATTGTATTTCATAGATTCAATCGAATAGAGTGTGTAGAATTATATAGACCTTTATAACTTAGGCTCCAAGTAATAATTAAATAAATACAAATAATAAGATAAATATTCAAACATCTAGATTATTCTCGACATACCCAACCCCCGGATGATGTTTGATTGCTACTCTAACGGATATGGTTGAATAAAAATCTTTGGTTCCTCAAAAAAATTTAGGGAAAAAATCACTACAGCATAAAGGCTGCTGTAAAATACAGATTCTGTAAAATTTTCTTTACATCTATTGCATTGATTTGTGTATTTTCCTTTATATCTGTCGGATTATGTAAAATAAAGAATATGACGCGTTTCATCTTGGATAAAGATTCCATAAACCAGAAAAATATGTATTTAAAATTGTAAAAAAAAAATTTCGTTAAGAGATTCTGATTTAAGTCGTGTTATACTTGAACTTATTTTGCTTTGTGATGACATGTACAAGTCATGCATAAGAGGAAAATAACTTTATGGATACTCCTTAAGAGGTAAATAACTTTTATGCAAACTAATTATAGTGTGGGGTTTGTAGTTAACTATGCTTAAACAAAAGGGAAACTTGGAAAAATATGCTCTAAAAAAATAACATCCTTGAAAATATGCTTCAAAAAAATTAATATTTAAAAGCTATCATAACGTCGGCGAATGAGCAATTTACGCGTCGTCACGTGCAATGCGTGAATGACGCATGATCATGATCGAAGATAGCATAATTTTTCAATATTAATTTTTAAAACATATTTTCAGGAATATTATTCTTTTAAAGCATATTTTTCAAGTTCCCCATATAAAAAAAACATATCATAGTCTAAACATTATAACAAACAGCATATTTACCTCGTAACCCTAAGACAAACGACTCAGAGCCACTTGCATATAGTATAATTTTACATGTATAATTTTGCACACTTCTCAAAACTAGCTAGGAAACTACCTTATTTTCAGGAAAACTACTCTACCAGGATCTTTTGTTGATAATATCATATTAATTCCTAACATTCTGAAACATATGTGGCAAGAACACTATGATAATTACTACCCATTGTTAGTTTTATATATATATATATATATATATATATATATATATATATATTGTATTGATTGATGATATAAATCTTATAGTGTGTAATGGAATATATATATTAATATATATATACAGTGAAAATCCGTGATAATATATTATCGTTGAAAAATTATTAACTTTATATTTCCTCCTATACTACATTGTGTAAATTGTAAATGGAAAGCGACATCTAATTCTAAATTATTTATTTCATTGTGTCATTGCATTGTTTCTTTATATGGATAAAACCAAAAAAATTATGAATGGAAAATTGTATCTACATTTCATGTAACCTTTACCTTTTATCATTATCAATATCACTGATTGGCATCATAATAAAATAATCAATGGTAACAAAAATACAGAACCTTAGTTGATACGTATACCTCATCATAATTAATGATATAAAAGAGTGTAATGAAAAATGACGAGTGCAAAAAAAGAGGCGGCTCACGGCTCCAACCCTCTCAACAGGGGGCCCGGTTTAGTCGGTAGATAGGAGGCCCGGTCTTGGGAAAAGGTGAAGTCAATGTAAATGCTTCATCATCCCAACGTCGGCGGGGTGGGTTTAATTTCCGTGATCATCGAAATTCTATCTTGGCGTCTTTTTCATACCACTTTCACCCGGACATTGAAGTTGTTACGTTAGAATTACGGACGATTTTTCGGCACTTGTGGGAGGCCGAGGTATGGGGCTAGCGAAGTTCTCTGTTGAGAGTGATTGCCTTATGTGCGTGCATGAGCTTTCCGAAGAACTAGAGGATCTATTTGCCTTGAGGTGTTTGTGACATGATTGTCTTTGGAAGGCATTTAAGTACTATTTTGTTCAATTTTCTTTTGTTAGGCGTACGGGGAATATCTCAATGCATCTTTTAGCTAGACATATAGTTTTTTCTCAGGATGTTGTTTCTTGGGGTACCCAACCCCCAGAAGATGTACGCTCTACTCGCTTGGTAGATTTGATTGATTAATATAAGTTGTTCCTTAAAAAAAAGAGTGCAATGATATCTGAATGGATTTATGGAGTGATGTACCATTAACAATCATCAAAGTCTAAACCAGTAGTGTAAGCTATTGCGAGTAATAATCTGGCATCTGCGTTGTGTCATGACGAATACACAACAAATCGCTGCAGTCGACCGTTGATCGTGATGAGTCTACATCCTTATCAAGATTCATGACGGAGCTTAAGTATGGGCTAAGGGGGCTAAGCCCACCCAACCCTTTTTATTTTTTTCTATATAGTATGTATATTCAGCCCACCAACTCATCAATCGACTAAATAATTAGCCTTAAAGCCCCACCTAACTTGAGCCACTAAAAGTATATGTTACGACAAAAAAATTATTCCATTGACATCACACTTTTATTTCCGACACTTTATTATTTCAAACACTCAAAACATTACTTCAAGCACCACAATTTTTTTTTAATGAAAATAACGTGAGTGGTACATGACATTTAAAAAATAGGTCAGTGATGACATTGACGTTATGGTTACAGATGTCACTTGTGAGTAACGTCATATCTAATGAATTGACACTGGAATTAACATTTGTAGTGTGGCGCGGGAAGTAAAAAAAATGGGTGGTGATAAATCCACTCTGGCATAGTGTGTAGTGGACAATCATTATATACCTCTTCTCCGTTCATTTGAAACAATACAGATTTAATCGATGGATAAGATGTGTGTAGTGATTGACCACTACATTATGTCTAAATGGTTATATCATTTTCCCAAAAAAATACATCATAAAGTATAAATAAATTTTAATCTTATTCAGAAAATTACGCCGTATAAATACATTGGAAAAAATTCTCAACCCACCCAACGAAAAATTCCTCGCTTCCGTCTTTGTGGTGTGGATGGCTTAGTTGTGTGATTCGTTCATGACACAAACGGTTGTCTTAATAAGCATTCTTCTATGCGATTCAAGTTGAATCAAACAGTGACTTATCAAATCAAAAGACTATTTAAAATAGTAATACTCTAACTCGGCTTGAGTTCGTTGGGCGGGAATTAAATTGCTTGAGAATGACTAAAATAAATTCAATTACTCTCGAGTTCAGCTCGATTGTATCAGGCAAAACCACAAAATTTTGACAACTTTCATGCTAGCTCGAACACAAACTTGAGCAACTCAAAAAAATACGGAGTTTAAGTTATATTTAAGCGAATATTTTACTGAAATTTGAATGTCGAGTTGCTCGACTCATTCACGCATTTACTCTGCAACCTCGTGAAGTTGTACGACCTCCTTGGCATCTACACAATGAAGCTGTAAAAAAAAAAAAAAAAAAAACATCTGTTGAAACCTTATATTTTAATGACAAAAGGTGGCAGTATCCATAAACGTGGGCATTTATGGATCCCACGCCTATTTAAACCATCCCAAACTCTCTCGATTCAACGGGACCAACCAACCAAAAAGAAAGGGGAAAAAAAAAACTTAAAAAAATTTACGTGAATACCTATACATAATTATTCACATGTTCTTGTTCTTTTCCTACACTCTGTTTTGAAGCGTAGTTTACCGTTTTCAACCTAATTTCCTGTGAAAACAACCTTTCATAACTTGTACAAACTTCTTTTGGACTCATTTCTTTTCTCTCCCATTATTTTTCTTCTTACTTTGCTAGTAATTCAAAAGACCCTTAATCAAACATGCAAATCATGTCTAACTTGTACAATGAGAATGTGAATTTCTCACCAGCAAGAGGAGGAGTGGGTCAATTCATAAGGGCAGATACCGATGTTCGTAGGTAATGTTTTAGTTGCTTTTTTCTGACGGGCAGAGTAAAGATTGGTGCTTTTTTGTTGAAAAATTGAACCCTTTTGGATTTTCTTTGCTGTTTTGATTGTTTTTGCAGTATTTTGATTTCTTGCTTATTTCTGGTAATGTAGTCAGTATTTGGCAGAGCTTTTAGCTGAACGACAGAAGCTTGTACCTTTCATGCATCTCCTTCCTTTATGCAGCCTATTGATCAACCAAGGTTTTCCTCTAAATTCATCTGTTGCTAATTATGTTTCCATCTTTTTTAAACTACGTTTGCATCTGGTGTATAAAAAGAGGTTGATTGTTTTGGTTCTGGACCGAATTTTTGTTTCTTTTGTCCCTAATGGTCCAATACAATCTGCCAATTGTTAGAGGGATGTACTACTATCACAATTCACAACAGTCATGTCACAACGATTTAATGATCAATGGTGTAAAAGTGTGTTCCGACACTTGTAGTGGGACATTGGAATTATCATTTTATGAACATTGGGGCACATTGTGCTTCAGACTTGTTTGATCATCTGTGTTTTGCCAGAAAAGATTGACATGTACATATCTTCATGACATTACCTCAACAGAAATACTAAGGGTTACTGGAATGATATCCGAGCAAGGCGTTGGTGATATCGAAAACCTACGGCGTGGAAGCCCCGGTGCTATCACATCTCTAGACATCATGAAGAATATTGGAGGAAAAGATTTTGGAGGTTGGAATGGAAATGAATTGTACAATCCTCTATCTGAGGTGAGAAGCATGTGCATTTCCTAGTCATTTGAACTTTTTCTTTACCTAATGCTTGTTTTGCGTGCTCTCGAGTTCATAGGACCTGATAAATTGTGATTTTAGATCAGTTCATTAAGTATTAAAGGTCATAATGCGATTTTATTAAGGTCTGAATCTACGTATCTAATGTTTACTTGTATCTCGAGGATACTAATATTTACCGTCTTGTGTTTAAGTGGTGCGGTGGAACAGGGGAGATGAACACAAACTGGCATCCTGCAACTAGAAATCACAGCTCATTTGTTGTGAAGAAGGCATTGTGCTTAGAAATACCAGTGGACAGATATCCCAATGTAAGGTTTTTGTAAGACTATCTTTTGTTCTATACTAGTATATTAGCACAATTCGAAATGCAATAGAACATGTTTGAAGTCCTTAACATTTTTGGGTTAATTGTATTAGTTCAATTTTGTTGGGAGGCTATTGGGTCCTCGAGGGAATTCTCTGAAGCAGTGGAAGCTTCTTCTGGATGCCGCGTATTTATCAGAGGCAAGGGCTCGATTAAGGATCCAGATAAGGTACAACATGTGCTTATAATATAGCTATTTATGAGATTCAATGTATTCAATTTCCTCATGGACCCTCTGGATGTAAGCAATTTATGCTTATTTTATCTCATTTATATATGGTTTAATTCAAAGGAGGAGATTTTAAGAGGAAAACCAGGATATGAGCATCTGCGTGATCCGCTTCATATTTTGATCGAGGCAGAGCTTCCTGCCAATATTGTTGACGTACGATTAGAGCAAGCAAGGGAGATAATAGAAGAACTGCTAAAACCTGTGGTAATTATTGCTTAATATTTCTTGTTGAATTAGTTCATTTGCATTCGATTTTCAGATTATCAAGTGCATTTCATTCAAGATTGTGTGTTCTTGCTCAATCTTAAGATTCAGAGCTCGAATCCGCATTTTCCTGGTCATGATTTGTGAAATACCGGTTATTAGTCTCTGGAATAACACTGTGGCACTACACACTTGTAGACTACTGATCAAGGTGTCACCAATTGATGAATATGGGTCGGGGTCGTGCGCGTGCCCGTTTAATTATCAATAGTGTTACAAGTATGTAATGACACAATGTTGTGGGTCAATGCAGTGATGTTGTTATTTTGACCATATGAACCTAAAATGACAGGATGAATCACAAGACATATACAAGAAACAACAGCTAAGAGAGCTTGCAATGCTGAATAACAGTTTAAAAGAAAGAAGTCCTCAACCAATGGGAAGTAGTCCATACCCTTTCAGTTCGAGCGGAATGAAGCGAGCCAAAACCGGTGGTTGATTGATTCACTTTACCACTTACCATTTACCTACTTGAAGAAGAGAAGACCAACCATCTTTGATCACTTCTTTCCATCTGTTTGTTTTTTTAATGCTGCTATAACGAAACTGTAACCAATCAACTTTAACACACCCTTGTTGTACTTGTGTAAGTTGAGATATTTGTACTTTGTTACATGTACAAGTATAATTAATTTTATTCGTTATTTATTTGTATCGGTATGGTTGAGAATTCAGTATGCACTTGTAAAATGCTAATCTTGGACAGTGTGTTTTGATAGCTAAAAGTCTTTGCGGTTTTTTTCGCAAAACGAGTGTGTTTTATTTATGTAATGAAGAACCAGAAGAAGGCTTGCATTTGTCAATGAAGTGAGTAGAAGTAGAACAAAGTGATAAATTCTTTGAACACCCTTCACACTTGATCTCTTTTCATACTCCTCTCACCACTCCCATCATCGTGTCACTTATTTTACTCTTTTTAACCTTCATTTACTTCTAAGATGGTTCTATTGGAATCAGCGAATCGGTTTGAGCAAAACGATCGTTTGGAGAACCTAAAAAATTATGTCAGACACCATGATTATTTTTTCCCAAAAGGGAATATCACTAATATTGGCGTTCTTACATTTACAAAAGCGTTACCCAAGGGGGTAGTGACATTTATGGTATATATAACGAGTGTCAGTGTCTCCATGACAATTGCATTGGTTGAAACATCAGTATACATTATAGCACCACGTAGATAATGTGGCACCACATTATACATACAACTTTACAAGTGAATGTGGTGCGAAAGTATTTAAAAAATAAAAAATCAATCAAACAATGTGTACAAACATGGGTTGTGTTGTTGTTATTATAACCCAATATAGAGAGAAGCCCAAACAGCTGAACCCGGTTCAATCGGCATGGCTTTTTGCTTGTATTCCGGATACAATTTGTTGGAGAGAGCAGCGTGAAACAATAGCCGGCAAACGCTTTGTGTGCATTTCGTCCGATCATCAACGCAGATTTTAACTAACAGAGAGAAAGGAAAATGGGAAAGCAGCCGGTGAAGCTGAAGGCGGTGGTATACGCCTTATCTCCATTTCAGCAGCAGATAATGCCTGGTCTCTGGAAGGATCTTCCCTCCAAAATTCACCATAAGGCCTTCGACAACTGGATCAGCGCCACCCTCTTATTCACTCCTCTCATCGCCACTTATTCGTAAGCAATTTCTTCTTCTTCTTCTTTTAAATGATTCCATCCATATCCATTTCCAGCATTGTTGAATGCATTGTTTTCTATTTCCTTCATGTTAACGTGTCTGATGATTGACGGTGAAGGTAGACCGATTGAATCAATCATTTACTCATGCTGTATTATTTTGTTCTCCTCAGTTTGGGAATCTTCTGTGATTAATATTGATTTGTTCAAACTTCAAAGTGTTTTTTTTTTTTTTTTCTGGTAAAAGTTTTTGAATCCCCTTCTTCATATGTATCTGTAGGCTGTAGCAATCTTTAACTTTTGAATTTGGATGTTAATTAATTATGGTTCAGTTGTAAATACAAACTAGATTACTATTGTGTGTATAGCTTATGGAGTCATATCTTTGGCCTATGTTATGCCTTCATTATATTATGATTAATGGGATAATCAATTGACCAGGTCTCTTGGACTGTTTGAGGAAGATAGTAATTTTGGTGTCCGTAATCCTGTATGAAAATATCTTCTGCCATGGTATTGGTAGGGGATTTGTTTTAGTCATTTGCATCATCTTGTTCTGACACTGGTGGCAAAGTGTCCAAGTCTTAAGTGAAAATTCGCTAGTTTAGGATATTGTGTTTGAGTGTTTGGTACCGTCTATTGTTCTCTCAGGCCTCTTTGGCTGAGAAAACAATAGGACATGGCCACTCCCCGGCAACCGAGTTTATGGCTTGAATGTGATAGCAGTATAATCTTCATATTCTTTTCCCATCAAACACGTTTTTTTTAAGAGAATTATGTCTCATCAAATTTCTTTACGTCATATATAATTGGGGATGTAAGAGGTCTTGCGATTACCACTGATCACGCTTTATGCAAGCTCTACATCTCTCTCGACTTGGATAATTTTCCATCGTGTTGGTGCATGGTTTTGCTGATTGGTCCTCAGTCCTCTATTTTCCCCCCTTAATTTGACAGCCTCTTGTTGCAGTAGCTTCACCATGGAATAATCGGGCACATATCTTTACCTTTTTACTATTTATATTTCAATGAGATGATGTAGAAGTGCAGATGCTATAGGGCATGTTATGCATACTGCATTTTGCAATGATGTGGATATCTATGGATTTCCAAAGCACTGTTCCACATTACTCATGCCTTTTGTATTCCTCTTATTTCGGAGCTATTAATTAAGTTTTCTTCCTCGCGCATGACCCCATGCGCAAAGACGACACACAATTCAAGAAATGGTCCAAATTTTTGCAAGGCATGGTTGAACATAGGCCTTAGGACTAAGAGGTCTTGAGTTCAAATCCCACCAGCAACACCAACTTATGTCGATTTATGTGGTAATATCCTTTCCATAAAAAAGATATCAAAATTTTCTTCCCTTTTCGTGATATGCTGACTGAGTTGACAGTGTTTATCTTTATGCTTTCATTCAATTTAGTCTGTTTCCAAACTACTTGGATGGCATCGAAAGTGTCGGTTTAAGGATGGATTCATCTTTGAGTAATAATGTAATATGAATGTTGTTCTTCTTTTACTCCATGGGGGTGATTAGGTGAATTATACTTTGACACGCTTTGTCTGGGCTGCTGCTAGCAAATATGAATGTTGGTGTTAGGAATAATAATTCCCACAGTAGTGAAAGTTTATTGAAATGCAGGTATGTGCAACACTACCTGGAAAAGGAGAAGCTGGAACATAGATTTTAAAAATCATCCATAATATTGAAGATATTTTTGTGCTCAATTTACCAAATAAAGCTTATTAGATGTTCTGATAATAACTGCAGTTGAAGCTGTGAATGCAGTTAAAAAATGGCAGTTTCTTCATGTAAACTTTATATTACCTTTTGTGGTTTATGAGATTGCTTAATGGATCATCTATTTTCTATAATTCGCCCAAAGCTTGCTTCTGTGAATGATTACAGTCGGATGTCGGTCGCTTAAACAAGAGGGCCCTCTTGAGTTGATGATACCGCCCGAAGTTATTATCAAAGTTTGCTTCTGTGAATGATTACAGTATACCAAACAATACGGGCATATCAACGATGTCGGTGGCTTAACCTGTTCTTTTTTATGTCTCAACGATGATTTAAAATTATTTGTTATACTCAGTTGTGAAAGTATTGTTTTTGTAACCAAATCCACTCCCAATAAATTGAATTAGGAGCATGATATATATGATTTGAATTATTGTGTAATAAAATTAAGCAAAAATTATGTGTAATAAAAAGATAATCTATATGAAGATGTGTTGTAAAAAGAAAGAAGTCGTATAGGATCGGAAATGGTTTTGAAAAATATCCACAATCATACACTTTAACGAGTGGTCCTATGGGTTGAATACGTGACAATGTGATGGGCCTATTGATTTAGATCCATTAGTTTTAGATGTAATTTCGTCCACAAAACACATGTGGACAAAGGACACATAATGGGACAGCCAACTCTAACATATTCATTATTGGATAATGATACATACTAAACCCCTTTTTTTTTTTTTTTTTTTTTTTTGTATTACATAAATCATTTATGAGCTACTGGTTAAGCAATGAGTTCTACGCAAAACAATTCTGTTTGGACAGGTGTGGCGGGTGTTGAAATTACCCTCATTTCTTGTCATCTGAGTTCTGCAAGCTAAGTACTTCCCAAATAGTAATATCCTTGATGTACTGGTTGACCCCAAACCCTCATTTCTTTGGCGGAGCATTCTCGACGAACGTGACCTCCTTTTGCGTGGCCTGCATTGGCCGGCGTCTTGATTAGAGTCTATTGGGAAGCGTGGTTACCCATGTTGCCCACATTTTGAGTACCCTCTTATGCTCTTCATGCTCACACGAAAGTGAAGACGCTCATTGATGTCCACATCCACTCGTGGAATCGGGATCTGGTACATGGTTCGTTCTGCTCTTATGAAGCAGAAACAATCATGAGTGTCCCACATCCTACAGGGGCTCATTGGGATGATATTATGTGGCACTATGATACGATGGGGCAGTATTTGGTCTGGTCGGGGTATCGCTTGGATACACAGGTTCACCGTCCATAGCCCCACTCGGACAAGCCTTCATCCTCACCAGCCATTGTCTGAGCTTGGAGAAGCCTCTTGAACTTAACTCTTCGGCCCAGAGTGAAGCACTTTTTATGGTGTGGTAACCATAGTTGTTTGACACTCTAAGCCACTTTGCAACGCATGAGAGTTGGATATGAGATTTGCCAGCTTTGTGGGTCTCCGGAGAAGGATCTAAAGCATGCACTTTTACATTGTGTGGTACCGAAGGATGTCTGGACCTGATTGAGTATGACCGGTTGCGTTTGGCCCTCCAACCGTCTTCGGATTTCTCAAGGTTATTGCAGGCGATGTGCGACATGTGTAAGATGGTGGAGATAGTTGTGCTTCTCACGACCATATGGAATATCTGGAAGGCCATGTGTGCCTGGTTATTTGATGATAGACATGTGGATATCGGAGGCATGATTGCGAACTCACAGGCGGAGGCAGTTGACTATATTCATTCTGTGCAGACCTCCTTAATGCATTCATCATGAGCCTCCTGGCCGTCCGCATGTTCCCCACCCTTCTGGATGTGATTAAAGTCAATACACATGCAACTTGTGTTGGTGGGCCAGCAGCCATTGTGGGTTATCTTTTGTTATCATAGTGAGCGGATCTTGCACTCGTTATTGTAGAGAATCCCGAGCAACCTAGATGTGGAGGCATTGGAGCTTAAACCTCTCTTTCACGCAATTTTTGGCTTCAATGCGCGGATACCATCGAATTTTGATAGAGACTGATTCCCTTACATGTGTCCATCGTCTTCAGAAAGGGGGCACGGACATATTTTTGCCGGGCTGTTTAGTTTCTAACTGTTTGAAATTGGTTAGGGTCTTCTAGTTTTGCTCCTTTTTTCTTTTATTCGGTGATTTAACATAAGCCGGCTTATTATCTAGCTCATGCATGTTTACCTGTAGTTGGTCTAATTAGTTGGTGCGTTAAACCCGTGTGAATCTACTTTCAGCTTGCGGTTTTGATATGCATTAATAAAATGGTACCTTTAAAAAAATCGATTCAGGAGAATAAAATATAATAAAATAAAGTGAAATAATAATTAATAATTTGACTTTTTTGTCGTTGAAATTTTGTAGTTGAAATACTTGGCGAGATAAACCGTAAAAAAGTTTTATAATGAATAAAATAAAGGTAAAAAAACTTTATAGTGAATAAAGTGGAGTGATAAGAGATGATTTAATTAATTTTTTATTTATAGATTAAGAAATGATTGGTGATAAATTGTAAAGATATGAGTGAAATAAATAAATGAATTAAAGTAGTAGAGTAAATAAAGTACTGGTTCGGTTTAGATTAAACAATGCCCAAACATAAATCTCTATGATCAATAACTTATTTTTTTCGTTTTATTTTATAGTATGTCAGGGGCGGACGCAGGATCCCTCAGAGTAAGGGAGGCGTCTTATGGATGAGTGTAAATTTTTAGGGGCAAAAAAACAACATACATAATAATAATGTGTTTTTTCGGATCTAAGCAGGGCGCTTAGATCCTGAAAACACACTATTACTGATGCTATGTTGTTTTTTTTCCTCCTAAAAATTCTGTTCGCCTATAAGATCGCCCCTTTACTCTGATCCCCTGCGTCCCGCCTGATCTGGAAGAGACGCTTGAACCCCTCCTCCTTCTTAAATCCGCCCCTGAGTATGTCGATATCTTTATAAGATATCTCAAATAGGTGTGAATTTTGTGCATTTAATATCCTTTTTTTTAAAGTAAAAATGAGGTAACGTAAATGTTGCAACAACTTCTCTTAGTACATTTTTGAAATCTTGTATCAATTAATTATAGTCAATAAATAAAGCATTTTTTTCTTATACACATGTCAAAAAGAACATTTAAAATGGTACGAAGAGAGTATACAATTTAAATGGAAGTCGTAAATCATGATAAAATTTTGATACATACGGTTTAAAAGGGATTGAATTATATATACATTTTGTCTATTCATGTCTGATGTCGTTTTGCTTGAATTTCCATATCACGTGCAATGCTCACCGACACGGGAAATTCTTACATGCACTATTCTCGTATGCACCGTCATGTTGTACTAGTATTTGTCTCCTCGTGTGCACCGTAAATTAGTATTTGTTTTCTTGCGTACATCCAACTAATCTGCAGTCATGTGAGACTTTCAATGTAAGAGAAATTAACAATAGAAAACTCCCTCTCTAAAAAAAAAAAAACAAAGGGGGCGTTTGTCATATCTGAAATCTTAATGTGTTAAGCATCTGAATTGTTTAAGTGTTGAAATGGATTAGACTGTTTGGTAACAATATATTTTACACTTTGTTTTTTGTTTTTTTTACAATTTCATCATGTACTTATATTTTTAGATGAAAACGCTTTTTAAGCTAGTTGGGATATTTGATAATTTTATGCATTTGAAATATTAAAAATATATAATTTATTTTTTTAATCACAAGAATATTATTTAATTAATAAATGTCTTCTTACATATTCAAAACATGTAATCCAAAGTAACAATATTTTTATATATTTAAATTTGATGAAGTTTATATTATTATATATCTGTACTTTAATTAATAAGTCATATAGCAAGAAATTAAGAAGTGGTACACAAGTCATATGGATAAAAGAAGTAGTACGGCGTTAGAAAGACTCAGATCATTCATTCTTTCACATGATTTTTTATTTTACAGACTAAGACATCATTTTTTCTATTTTACTGAATCTCAATACATAATCAAGTGCATTAGAATCTCTACTTACATATTCTCTATTCATAATAAAATACATTAAATTCTTTATTTTATAGACTTCTCATTAACTTTTTCAACTATTAACATTTAATTAATATTAAAAGAAACTATTAACATTTAATTGGTGGAATGTTTGTAGTAATTCTACTCAATAGTTTAATTGAGTACAAATTTAGAAGCAGTTTTATCTCCGTTTTTTATTTTTGTTACTATGTAATAAGGATAAATGAATTTATTACAATTCTATTTCCTTTTTATTTTATTGTAATGTTAGTTAATTTGTTCTTATATACTAATAAGGTTTTATTATTTTCTAAAAAAAATATTAAGTTTTTATGCTCTTGTATTTTAACGTTCAAGATAGATGTCTTTTTAATGTGTAAAAATTAGAATATTTCCTCTATGATAAATAATATACTACCGAAAACAAAAGAAAAGGAACGTGGGCCCAAAAATAAGGAGAAAGGTGAGAGAAAAAGGAATGAATGGATCTGGAGTACAACAACCTTTTGTGCCAGATGTTCAACGTTACTTTAAGGCTGTCTTCAATGGAGACTGGATTCAACACTCCAAAGTATTTTAAAGTAAATTTTATTCACTTTATTATCACAATAAAGTCGATTGAAAGTATACTCTTCTTCCAAATTCCTTGAAACCTGGATCTGAGTACACTTTTGTGATTTGGAAATTCTTTTCAACACTCAAGTAAAAAAATACTGTACAAATCATTTCTCCAAATTCTCTCTCACTCCTTTTTTTATCATCTCAACTATTTTTTTTTTATGTATCAATTTCTTTCATTTGAAAGATTATTTCTTTCTCATGAAAATTTATTTATGGTGATGATAATTATTACTATAAAAAAACAACAACAACAACAACAACAAGGCAAAATGATTTTTTTTCACGTTGCAAATATAAAATATTTTGTAATCCAAAATATAAAATATTTTATTTGAATTATGGTGGAATAATTTAAGGTAGGTGGAGGGAAATAAATTGGTGTTTAATGAAAAAAAAATGATTTTGGAGTGGTTTATTAAGTGTCTTTATTGGAGTGAATGATATTTTAAAATGTTGAAAAATATAACCTGGAGCAGCGATGTGTTTGGAGTGTTGTTTAAAAAGAAACGACCAGGGTGGCTTAAATCATGTGTATAGAATGGCTTAAGAGATACTAATGCATTGGTGTTTTAGATAGATCTGAATTGTTTGGAGCTCTAAAATTCAGATTTAAAATCATTTACAGATTCTTCTATAAATGCTCTTAGGCCGTGTAGAAGTGCGGCTTTTGATCGCGTAATAAAACTTTCGTCTTCAGTGAAAAAAATATTAGTAAAAGATTCATTGGAATTATTATACACCTTATATTAAAAAAATTGATTGTATAAATATTTGACTTGTAATAGTGGAAACAAATGATGAAGGAGACCTGGGCATAAAAATGGGACATTTTCGTGGGTATGTGGAAAAAAAAATACTCATCACTTCTATTCAACGACAAGTAGTTGGACATCGCTTAAAAATTCATGAGAGATTGCACCGTAATTTTTAGAATTAGTGATTTATAGTATTAAGAAACAGCCCGTAAGAAAGAAGATGTTTTCTTTTCTTGAAGGGGTCTTGAACGTTTTTGGTGTAGCTATCTTTTTTGTTTTTCTAGACTATTAAGATACGCCCTTCTTCATTTACATCTTTCATTAAATGTCTATATTTTTTAGAAAATAATATATTTACTATATAATATGTGTATTGCACATTCACTACATGTTTATATTGTGTAATAGATGTATTACCATCCATATTTTTATTTAATTTTTTTTTTATTAAGTTACTCTATTTCGTTCCATTGGATTGGATGACTAATGCGCAAGATTCTTATTACAAGGCGGGGATATGATTGGTGAAGATCAGATACTGTAGGGCCCACATGTGGCATTTATTATGGGTTATCTAGCCGATACTTTTGGTTGAACATGTGAAAGCTGGAAAGTGGGACCCTGATGACATGTAATATGACGTGGCTGCTTGTATACCAAAAAAAATTCGTCTAATGGTTTCGAGGGAGATCGTAAGCACATGCTTGTTTGGACTTTGGCTTAGATGATTTGACACCATCTTAGGGTAGAATTAAGGACAGTGATTTAGGCACGGAAATAATATACAGAAATCATTCACACAACACTTTATAACTATATATTTTAATACATTAAAAGTAAATAAAATAACACAAAAATTCTGAACCACACAATACATCTTTCGGAGGATGAATGGTACCAAATTCCGGTGCCTAAATACTTTTCCAAGATTTAATGTTCCAGTTGCAACAATTTACACGATCAAAACCATAATGAATAATACAACGAGTGATATGATATAATTTTATAGTATTAATTAGAAGGGAATGATGAGAATGACGTAAATATTTCATCAATCGAGTAGAAGGCGAGTTTTTTCAAACTTTCGTGATAAAGACAAAACTATTTATTCATCGTCGAAATTCACTGTGTCAAAATTCACTGCTTAAATTCACCGATTTAAATTCACTTATCATAAATTCACTAATTTTCAAAATTCATCGCCGAAATTCACTAATTTTCTGATTCACTATCGAAATTCAACGTCGAAATTCACCGATTTCGGGATTCACCCAGGAGATTCACCGATTTTCTGGATTCACCTGTCATTCTTCTCGCTATAAAAATTATCAATTGTTGTTCTCCTATAAAAAATATGTATTTGCCTATTCTTAAAAATATTTCATTGTGTCTTTATCCCTAATTTTCCATAATTAGAATGTAAAATTACTATGCACATCATTGCCAAACATTTCTAGGCGGAGATTATTGTGTGGTGTCTCACTGCGGTGTGGAGAGCAGCGGTGTGGCCACACACACCACACACTTTCATTCTCAGATTTAAACCGTGTGGTTCTAATCATTTCATCCGTCACTTCATCTCAAATTCCCTCACCGCACAATAATTTTCCCTTCTAGGCATGCAGAGTAACTAATCTTGTGTACAAAGTGTTTGATGAATGACTAAGAGAATATCATATACAAAAATGACTACATCTATCTATTTTATGTGTGATACGGAAAAATATTGATAAATTTCTGACCTCATGACAAAATTCATGGAGTCACCCTAGATTATAACCGTAGCATTACCGATAGAGAAAAACGCTGTCTTACCAAAAATGGAATAGTCATTTTCAGTAAGTGGATAAAGAAAAGGCGATGTGTATATATATATATATATCTCGGTGCTATACATTCACTACTTCACTTCACTACAAATGTCCACTACATCCTATTCGTTACAACAATAATCAGATTTTACGATAATATTATTGTCGTAAAATTTATTTTTACGACAATAATGTTGTCGTAAAATTTCTTTTCACGACAATATTATTGTCGTAACGCATGTAGTGGTTGTGCACTACACCTCGTGTGTAGTGCACATATCATTTTCCATATATATAGTCAAAAAATGGAACAAATATATTATCCAGCTGAACCAAAAAAAAAACACACTGAGTAGTATATATAGTCTTAATCACATTAACACATATTTTCCCAAAGTATAGGTCCCCATTTTCTTGAGAAACAAACTCCATCTCTCAACCATGGCTGCTTCTTCTCCACCTCTCAAGAACAACAGAGTTTCTCTAGCTATGGAGAGAACTGGCCAATGGTAATTATCAAGAAATGTTATATTATATTATCAAGTCCCTTTTGAAAGAAATTAAGTTCCATTTTTATATTTTCTCAAACACTCATCTGATTTCCATGTCTTTTTTTCTCTTGAGTGTGTCTGTCTGATCCGTTATTCTCTATATATTACAGGGTTTTTTCACAAGAGATTCCTACTGATGTTGTAGTTTCGGTTGGTGAAGCAAACTTTTCTCTTCATAAGGTATGTTAATATTCAATCTTTGATGTTAACCATTCATTGCTTTTAACTCCGTCTTACGAAGCACACAACATATTTTTACAATTTTACATTTTTGTGATGCTGAGACATATATCAATCAATAGGATATGCATGAGAATCAAGAGTGTAAAAACAAAATAATTATTATCGTAAGAAGTAACGTATAATATACTTTTACATCTTTCCTTATTTTAAGACTCAGACCATTCAATATGTCATACAACACGATCCATAGTGTATGTAGAAAAACTAGACCCAAACTCATATAAGAGGAGTATATCATCCCAAAACCTAGGTTGTGGGTTAGGAAAATCCACATCTTAATATGATTAGTGATACAATAACAAAGACTTCGATGTGGACAACTTTAACACGTCCTCTCTCAAGTGTGATAAAGAGGCTAAACACTTACACCATAATGGGTGACTCTGATACCTGTTGAAAAAAAAGCTCAAACTCATATAAGAGGAAGAGTCTCATCCCCAAACCTTGGTTGTGGGGTCGGAGAAATTCAACTCTTAATATGGTGGATAATACTATAACAAATATCCAATATGAGATAATTTTAATGGTGTAGACATATCTAGTGTCATTCGTTGTAAATATTTTGTTACGACAATAACTACTCATACAAAATAAGTAGCGTTAGTGTTACAACAATTTAATCTAGCGTTATTGCTGTTGTGTATTTTCTCAATTTTTTTCCCCGAAGATCTAGTGTAGTATATGTTTTTATCGGTATCATTAATATAAAAACTGTGAGAATATTGTAACACTATTCTGGCTAAATAAACATTATATTAAAATGCTTTTTGGGTTTCTGACAGTTTATGCTAATAGCAAAAAGCAACTACATAAGAAAGCTAGTAATAGATTCCAAGAACGGTGATCTTAAGAATATTGATCTTTCCGACATCCCCGGTGGACCACAGATATTCGAAAAGGCGGCGAAATTCTGCTACGGAGTGAACTTTGAGATTACAGTAGATAACGTAGCTGCACTGCGGTGTGCGGCTGAGTATCTTCAGATGACGGATAAATACTGTGATAATAACCTTGCGGGTCGGACGGAGGATTTTCTAACGCAAGTGGCGTTGACTAGTCTCTCCGGTGGTCTGGTTGTTTTGAAGTCATGTGAAGATCTTCTTCCTCTTGCGGATGACCTTAATATCGTTAGAAGGTGTGTCGATGTTATCGGCTCCAAGGTGCGTTATTATAGCAATTACGGGTTATATCACAGTTTTATCCAAGGTGATTTAGACACAATTTATCTACCTAAAATGTCATATAATCTGAATCCAATAGTCGATATTAATTTTATTTTCTATTTTCTTTATTTATTATAAACATTGTACCGTTATGATCATTTATGTAAGCATGTTGTGCAGAATAAATCAAAAAAAGTTATATTGTGTAAATTCTTTTTTTTAGCGGGAGATTGTGTTAATTGTTTGAAACGTTCTCCAATTTTAACTAACAGTCGCCGGAGTATTTAGAATAACTGTTTTTTTCTTTCACTTTCAGGCATGTGTGGAAGCGAATTTTCCCAGCCGATCGCCGCCAAATTGGTGGACGGAGGAGCTATCAATCTTAAACATAATCTTCTTCGCAAAAATAATCGCTACAATGAAAGCTCGCGGCGCAAAGCCCTTCACAATCGCCAGCGCAATAATCACCTACACCGAAAAATCCCTCCGTGGTCTAGTTCGGGACCATTCCGGCGACACCGTAAAACCCATCTCTCCGATGACTCTGTCATCAGGACCCAACAACGCGACCTTCTCGAATCAATCGTTTCCCTTTTACCCCCAGAAGCAGCTTTTCCTATAACCTTCCTCTGTTGCCTACTCAGAGCAGCAATTTTTCTAAAATCAAGTAGTAATAGCAAGAACGAGCTTGAGAAAAGGATTTCATTGATTTTGGAGCATGTGACTATGGATGATCTATTGATATTGTCGTTTACTTATGACGGGGATCGGTTGTTTGATCTTGAAAGTGTTAGGAGGATAATTTCTGGGTTTGTTGAGAAGGAGAAAAGTGTGGCGGTTTTCAATGCTGGTGATTTTAGGGAGGTTTGTTCAATGGCGATGTTAAGGGTTGCGAAAACTGTGGATGCTTATTTGGGGGAGATTGCTACTTGTGTTGATCTTAGTATTTCTAAGTTTAATGGGATTGCTGTTTTGGTTCCAAAGAATGCTAGAAAGGTTGATGATGATCTTTACAGGGCTGTTGATATTTATCTTAAGGTACAAACATTCTATTTCTGTATTTCAAAGAAACTACTTGACCATACATAATCTTAAAAATATGTTCTGTTTCTTGCAGGCGCATCCAAATCTTGATGAAATCGAAAGAGAAAAAATGTGCAGTGTAATGGACCCTTTAAAACTATCCTATGAAGCAAGAGTACACGCTTCGCAAAACAAACGTTTACCGGTTCAAACCGTTCTTTCTGCACTATATTACGATCAGTTAATGATAAGAAGTGGAGTGGATGATCACGAAAAGCCGAATGCTATAACAACAAGAAACCAGTTACAAGCAGATAAATCCCTTGTTAAAGAAAACGAAGAGCTAAGAACAGAGTTGCTTAAGATGAAGATGCATGTAGCGGATTTGCAGAAGAATCAAGGGTCATCTACGAAGACAAGTGGAAAGAAGGTGACGCTTTTTCTCGTCCGTGTCGAAGAAACTGGGGAAATTGAATCCTTTTGTTAAGCATGGAGCAAAGGATACTTCTAATATTGATGATGGTGGTGGTGTTGATCTTACAAAGCCTAGGAGAAGAAGATTCTCAATTTCCTAGAACTTGTGTTTTAATCATAAGCTGTTTCTGATTGTGAGAAAGGGGAACGAGATCCTTTGTTGCGACTGCACGATGCTGTGAGTGTGTTCAAGACCAAAACGACGTTCTTTTGATGTGTTTCCCTAATGGAATGGTGCAGTATACAGTAGAGGATCCGGGCTCGTGAAAAATAAGGTTTTCTTGTTTTGATATGTTTCCTTGACAGAATGGCGCAGTGTAGTATACAGGATCCGGGCTCGTGAAAAATGCTTGTTTTGATTTTGATATTTTTATTTGGTGTGGGCTTTCTTGTCAAATTTGTGATGTAGGATAATGCATGTAAATTGTGAAGTTATATGACTGATCGGTTTGATCATTTACTGTCAAAAAAAAAAAAAACACTTGATTTGTTGGAATATTGCATACATAGAATTGAAGAGATTGGATTGCATTTACAGGACAATAGTCATGAGTATATAGTTATAAGTGGCAAAGGTTTCATGAAGCCAAGTAGACACAGAAAGACTCACAGCAGATTCCTAGACTTGTAGATTTGTGAAAGTAGAATGAAACAGAATTTGAAGTATTTGTGTATTGGTCTAAATCAAAAACCGTAGTGCAGGAAATGGTCTAAACTTGTATAAGTTGCAAACAATGCAAAGATAGCATTGAATATATATACTTATGTATTGATTGAATCAATTCCAACTCAAGTGAACTAGCTTGGTCACATATTAGCATGGATTTTATAGAAGGGCTTGATAGAATACGATAGATCTGTAGTCACCTGAACAATGAGCGAAAGAGATCATCGGGACCGCTTCCTATATCCATCATATTCGATTTCTCTCATTTGTGTCATCACGATCCAAGCCCTGGAATAGAGAAGAACTCCATATACACAAATGATTTATCACGGTGCTCTGAGTGTTCCAGTACATGCGCTAATTATCTAAAATGATCACCCACCGACTAGACACAGCGATCTTTATATAAAAGAGACAAGGGGCTGAGTCGTTATTAGATAATGATATCAAAGAATCACTAGCCATCATAGGACTCTCTAATAATGCTATTTAATAAACCGATAAATACAAAATAACCATAACGCGATAACTATAAGGCGCCACATAATAATATCTATATTTATTAGATAAATAAGAGATAATTCCAACATTCTCCCACTTGGTCGATAGTTAGGTTAGCAGAAATTTTATGAGTAACTTCAATATACTGCATGCACATAATGCTACTCACTAGTTTATTAACACAACTTCAACTAGCGAACATTAGAATAAGAACAATGGCGGGCAAGCTCAATTAAATCGAACAATTCCTTCCATCATTACGTATACAACATCAACTAGTCAAGTTACTTTATGAATGAGCTAATCAAAAAGCCATTCAGGTCCAGAAATCCAAAATGGATTATCCTCATACATGAACTTGGTGCACTTTTCATGTAACAGCTACATCACTATGATGCCAATTTCGACAATTTACAGAGAATTCAGACGAATCAAATTTATGTGTCAATAAGTCAAATATGAGTTCAAAATGACCGTGTAATAATGTAAGCCGGCAAAAGCCACAATCCATAAACTCATATTATTCTACTTATTTGACACTCGTCTTATAGCTAGCATACCTCTGACAAAATGTCTCATAAATGTCAATTTGCTAATTTTGACATGCAAAACCAATCCTCATAAAAAGGACAGTGCAGTCGAAATGGAATTTGGCCAAAAGCAAAAATTTGACTGAGAACCATATGCCAAAACTCATAAAACACATGACTTATCAACACAAAACTTTCGGCTATTCGACATATGAGCTACTTCAATCAAAACTCAAACTTACCTTCAAAGGGCACTGAATGCAAGGTTAATGAGATTCTCTTAAGCATTATGAGATTCATCATTATCTTGCAATCTAATCTTCGAAGGAAACTTGTATATCAAATATATAGCTCAACACAAAATGCAAGTATACAAACTCGTCTAAAGTATGGTTAGTGCTCCCACTGGTCTTACGCATCGTTACAATGCAAACCATATACAATTATCAGAAGCTTACAAAATCCATAAACCGACTTGCAAACCAAAAACATATATTCAGTACTTTTATTCCTAACACATGTTGTGTACATTTATACGGTTTGCCACACAAATAACAAACACTATAATTGTCTAGTAAACCATTTTATAATGAGCTACTGTTAACAAAATGACAAATAAATTCTTCAATATCCATATAGAAGAATTTATAGTCTATAATACCTCATAGAAAAAATTCTCAACAAGTTCAACATAAATTTGTTCATCATAACAAGAACAAGTTCCAACGTGATCTATAGATCACCAATATGGGACCTTATAATGAACAACAAGAGACTTGTACAAAACATGAATTTTCTCAAGATGTAATAATGCAACTCATGCTTACAATGTTCAAAAGAACAACTTTATCCAACAATGATCAGATAGATTAATGCACACAATTAGGTTTAGTGATTGAGAAACTTACTCACACTATATTTCTGTATCTAGTGGTCTAAAAAAGTAGACACAAAATGTGATCGCCTTTAACATGTGATCGATCTTCAAGTGACTCTCTTAATATGAAATAAAATGTATTCCATTTAGAATCAACAAGTTTCTTCAATGCATGATTATGCCATTTACCTTATGATTAATCACTTGAAACAATCACTCCCACTCAATTAACATTTCTCAAAATCGGATGGTTTCTAGCTTCACGTTATGCTAGAACACATCATCAAAATATCTATTTACATACAAACGCTTTACTTATCCAAAACCTATACAAAGAGTTATGAACTCCTATCAAAATAAGGATATATATGAATGTGTAATATTCAGAATAACTCTCTTCGTAGCATAATATTGTCAATATGACAACCTAGAGGGGAACTAAAAATCTTACACCATGTCTCATTAAATAGATTTTAACTTTATAGAATACTAACAAATGTCATTTTCGATAAGATTCTCCCACTCAATCACACGGTGTTGCATACATGTGTGATTGGAACATTCAAGGAGAAAAATGACATATTTTTCATTATAAATGTGTCTTTTGCTCTACACTTTCAAAAAGAGCTTTCTTTATTCTTGATTATAAAAGCTTTGTGGACAATATAAGCTTCAATACGGATAAGAAGGCACCAAAATGGATGATGTCGAAATTTGAGATAAATTCTCAATCCATCCAAAATAAGAACTAAGACACTTACGTTAATACGATCTCAAAGGTAATTCAAAAATATGTGTGTGGACTTAATGGTTTGTTGTATCACTATACAAACCCCACAAAACTCAAATAGTGTTGATAAAAGCGTTAAGCTCTAAGTCTCACCACGATTCATGTTTTATTTAAAGAAGTATATTGCAACTTCATATGTCGAAACTGTGATATTTACCTTGATGTCACTTATCTTATGTAAGTTAGATATAACTTAGAATGCCATCAAGCTCAGCAAAAGAAAGATTGTAGAATCTTAAACCGAGCATATGACTTTTACTAAGTGTCTAACATCTTGAAGGATGCTACCTTTATAGTTATATCCAATCTACTTTAAGTGACTATGTGAAGTAGAGGTCGAAAGTACTTCACTATATATCACAATGGAATGAAACCAATATCAATATGAGATCAATAATATAGTAATTTCCAAACCAATGAGGTAGCTAACTTTAATGTCCTTAACAAAAGTAAATGCCAATTATTAATGACATTCAGTTAATAGGACATAATTACCTTCACGTGTAATAAAAAACGAGACAATGATATTCTCTATATGTCTCAAAACTTAACTCCTAATGTTTGAATACATTGATCAATTACTATATAGCTTGTCTTTATGTGTCCATAAAACAATTGTGAACACTTTCAAACATAACGAGTGTATTTAATTACACCATCATAAATAGAAATCACCAAAGACATTAAGGATATCATAATAGTAGTACTCCAAATTGATCTATAAAATAAAAATTATAACCTAACTTCATTATGTGTTACGTTCTGAAAGCCTTTAATTTTGTGTTATTGAGAACAACTCTTTTATTAAGGTGGTAAAAAATGGACTTAATCCGTAATGGAAATGCAAACCTTATATGGTCTGATTATACTTATCTTTAAGAGCATCATACATAAGCGTTCAAGTCGCCCATATGCTCATAGAACAACTTATCAGTCGACAAAATTTGATTCAGTAGGGAGTGGTGGAGCACCCATACGAATCACACGATTCAAACCTATGCATTCCAAAGTCTATTAATTATGTTGCCTCGGAGAGAATAAACAAATGTTAATTCTCAAATAGTAAATTCAAAACATTCCTTTGGGCAGAGGTCGTAGACACTACATAGAATTTACTTTCAAAAGTAATAAGACTGGAGAACCAATTAAAATAGAGAAAGACCATATGTACCTTTGGGCATAAGATAAATCCCCTCATTGTTATATCAATTTCCATCTTATTTCAATTAATCTCATTAAACAATTGCTTCCCTTTGGGGCCGAGCATTGTTCAAATGAATTAATTGGTCGAAGTGTATGTATCACTTGTGTAACCACTATTCATTATGTGATCAACAATTTATTACTTGTCCTACATTCTCGGATGCTTTGGCTACTCCGGAGATGCAAGAGAAATAATTTTTAATGTGACACATACGGTTTGATTATATAGTCTCTTCAGATAGCACATAATAACAAATAATGTGTATACTAACAACGATATATAAAGACTAACATTAGTTAATCAAACCAAATGATCATTAGATTCCACCAAATTGCACAATGTATAAATGGTTCGTTCAAACATGTCAATAACCCTTTAATCACAACTAAATATGTCATAAATCAATTGCCAAACATAATGCAATTATTTTCATCAATTTAATCACCAACAATATGTGATTAAGTCTTTTTATTTGTCAATCGTTGAGTGCTTTGGCTACACTCGAAATTGACAAGAGATATGACATATATTAAGAGTTACTAAATAAGAGCATTCAATGGACTATTGGTAAATATTTAATCATTAAGGGAAGGGTATACATCAATGCAAGTAGCGGAGGTTTACAAGCTCCATGATCTTCCACATGGAATTATTATGAGTGATCAAGACAAGATATTCACATCTGATTTTTGACAACATCTGTTCAAACTGATGGATACTATGAATATGAAAGAATAAAAATGCGCCTATCCATGTACCAGCGTTGTATGTCTTTTTAGAGGCTTAAGGATTAGATAACATGACTACATTTGGCAAAGTATTGATATAACTGTGATATCCCACGGCTGGAAGTTGGGGCGTATCACCACCATATAATTGTGAGACATAAAGATCTTGTCAACTCGCGTTAGCTTTTTTAGACTAAGCAATGACGGCATTCTAAGTAGTTGAGCAGTTCATTTATAACTCATTTAGAGCTACCAGGCCCGGGGTCTGGGGGCGTTACGGAATCGTATTCAAAGCCTACTGCGATACGGAACTAAGTGCACACCGTGAGAGGTTGTGGGGGGCGTTACGGAATCGTATTCAGAGCCGACTGCCATACGGAACTAAGTGCACACCGTGAGAGGCTGTGGGGGCCACCTCTAGAATCCTATGGTAGAGACGAACTGAGACAAATCCACTGGAACAAGTCTTTATTTGTCCTGGCGAGGACATCAATCCCTCCTCTAGAATCCTATGGTAGGGACAAACTGAGACAAATCCACTGGGACAAGTCTTGGCCCTCCCGCGAGGACGTCGATCAATGTGATATCCTACATCTGCCGCCCTTATAGGGGCTAGGGACGAACTGGGACAAATCCACCATGACAAGTCTTGGCCGTCTTGACGAGGACGTCAGTCCCTTATAAGAGAAGGGGGGGGGGGGGGGGAGTGTGATATCACACATTGGAAGTGGGGGAAGCGCATCATACCATATAAGGTCTTGTCAACTCGAGTTAGTTTTTTTAGCCCAAACGAGGATGACAGTCTAAGTAGTTGACCGGACCATTTATGACTCATTTAATACTACCTGGGACCGAGTGCAGGCGTTACAATAACACCAACTATCACAATTCACTTCAAACAACTACATTCAAGCCCTTATATAGTTATCAACATAGTGCCCTACCCTTGGGCACTTTTGTTGCTACTCAATTTGAGTATATGGATGCCTTTTTGCATCACAAACAAGTGCTACTCAAGGAATTTAATGCCATCTCGAAGAAGCTCAAGCCCACATGAACACAATGCATACTAGCAACAGACCAAGAATGAATCTTCGATGGAAGATCGAGTTTTCATCAAACATGCAAAAAAAATTAATTCAATTCAACTGGTCATAGGTAATATCAATTCAACTGCTTACAAATTTCAAATTCAATAGCAGTCAAGAATTCATCTGGGTTTCCGTGTTTATGTGCTCAAAAAGTGTATTAGTGCTTATATAATTCCTTGGCCTCAGGTCAATGGCGGACCTGCATACAATTACGGGGGTAACTGTCTTCTTCTGGTATGAGAAATTACACTAATATATATATTATGCATATAATTTACCCCTTTCGTTTTTTTATTTGCCTTTTAAAATTTTACTGTCCCTTACCTGAGATGGCGTCCGCCACTGTCCTGGGTTTCTATTACTATAGATGATGATAGATGGTTGTTTGTGTGAAAATACTTTACTTATTGTAACATCCCGACTTTTCATAAAAGGGTAAAATAGTCATTGGGTGTATTTACTACGACCTAATTATTATTTATCCTATTTATTTAATTAAGAAGAATTTAATTAAAAGGATTTAGTTATTATTTAAAATGAATTTAATTAATAACTATAAAAAAGGAAATTATCCCAAAATATCTTATTTTGGTGTTACACGCTATTCTGAAAAAAAAGGGATGGAACGGCAATCTGGCTGGAACCAATGCGAAGAAAAACGAAATAAAAGGGAGAACCGCAGCGATCAATCCGTTCACCTGCTCAAGATGCCGCATGAGAGAAAAGTGATCGCTAAGAGACGCAACTTTGGAAAATAACATCTCTCAATTTACGTAAGTTTTCGATTTAGCCCTTTAGTTTTTGGTATTCGTAGAGTTCGATTCTTCAAAAATTCGTATCTTTCAATCTGTAGCTCTGTTTATGATACGTGAGTAGTCAAACGATCGTCTTGGAGCGTAGAATAATCTAAAAATAGTTTCGCAGCAATTAATCCAGGTAATCTGCAGTTTTATGCACTTTTTCAGTTTCGTTTTTTGCCAGAAAATAGGATTTTAGGGTTTCTTGTTGATCAAATAGGTTTTGGGGTTGAGGATCAACAGTTGTTGCAGTTGCTTGGTGTTTTGCTTTCGCTTTCTTGGAAATTAAGGTAAGAGGCTCTTCCTAATGAGTAATTATAGTTTTATAATGATAGGTTGAGTTTTGGTGTTATTTGGTGATAAAATTCATGCTAAGTTGTACTTAATAAGATGTGATATGTTTTGGTATATTTGTGTTGAGTTTTAAATTTCTATTTTTTTGATCTAATAACATTAAATGAAAATGAACAAGCCCCGATTGAGTTTCTGATTCGTTCAGTTAAAACACCGAATGTACTCTTAAAGGGAGTTGAAGTTCGGATCCGTCGGAAGAGCACGAAAGGGCTTGTGCTTTGATGGATTAGTATTCATCAATGTCTGTGTAATTGCTAGGCATTGTCCGTGTCTAATGGTCTAGGAAAGAGAGTAGTATGTGTGAGGGAGATTACTTGAAAACACTTAGGTGGCTAGTTAACAACAGATAATAATTACATATGTGTAGTAAAAGATAAAACGTCACTTATTCTCGGTTAGGCACTCTTTCATATCGGCGATGTGATACGTTCATAAAAGGTGAACAACGCTGCGGCCTATAAACGGTGAATGGCGGTGGAGGAAATTCATCGAGGCGATATCGCATACCGGGAGACCCCGAGCTAATCGGTGCTAATCACCGTTAGTTAGCAAGTATATCTTGGTGATGAACGCGCCATGCGTAGTGTCCTTGAGTAATGATGTAACAAAGATAAGCTAAGCTAGAAATGTTTAGTCATGACATGTCGATGGGCATGGATTGAACCCTAGATTGAGTCGGTCTCATAAAGATAATTAATAATCATAATAATACACTTTCGTTGTATAACTTAGTTATTCATTAGCTTCTCACTTTTACTAAGTACTTTGTACTTACCTCCTTTGCATTTTCTTTTGTATGCATTGTGGGGTGAGAAGACAGAACAGTTGATCAGTGTAGATGACGACTTTTGAAGGCTTTGAGGTCTTGACGAAGTTTCTAGTTCCTTTTCCTTGTAAAGGTTGTGCCGCACTAGTTGTATTTATTTTCTTAGACTTGTTGTACTTCTACTTTTAAGACCTCGTATTGTATAAGTCTTTGGGTTTTTTCATCGTTGTAATTTAACTATCCATCTTTAGTATGGTTAATTTACATTCTTAGTAGCATTTATGTTTTACCCGAGTCTTTTTAGCTTCCGTTTGCTTTTATTTGATACTGACGACGTAGAGGCTTGCGTATAATATTAGATTTATTTAATGCTATACGCCACGAACGCTTCTCTTCCGGATAAGGGCTCTGTATCCGGGAGCGGGGCGTACTGATTGGTATCGAGCCGAAGCGTCCTTTTTCCTATGCTTCTTCCTCAAGATTGGATTTCTTTAGACCTTTTAGAACCTTTCGATCTCTCTTTGTTCTCGGTGGTAAATTCTCGTAGGATTAGGAATCCTTAGAACGTGGTTAAGTTGCACTAGGACCAAGTGAAAAGTCTCCTTAGGTGAAGGTTGAGTTTTAAGCTCATACCTATTTGTGATCCTCTTAAGTTTTGTTCCTTTCGAGAACCCTTACTAGGATCCCTCTTTCCTTTTGGAATCTTCGAATCTTTCTCTTTTTTTTTCTTTCTTTTTGAGGTTTTAATGCTTTCGTAATGCTACATTTGGTTCAAATCACTTCCTTGTAACTTGGTGTTATGCAAAATGAGTAAACGATTTTGTTCACGTTTCTACATATCATGTTATATCATTTTTTTTTGTTGTTCTAAGAATTCTGTAAATTTTCATCAACATATAAAGTTGTCTTATCTACAATTTCTCTCTTTACATCAATTTAGTTTTCAATATGGATAGTTCACAAATTGTTTAACATGAAGGGGTACTGTTCGAGAAAATTCTGCAGCGGTACTCTTACTTATCATTCTGTTTTGAATAAGCTAAACACCAGCAAATGACTTGGATTTTTGATATGTTGTAGAAAACATCCTGTACTATAATTTTTGTTTTTGAACCAAGTGCAAATTCGTTTTTGTTTGAGCACAATCTGCAACACACGACAGTTGATGAAGTCCAGAAAATTTTTGACAGCTTATAGCAGTAGATGAAATGAATTATTTTGACCGACCTATGGCTTCCCAAAAATTTTCATTTTTGAGCATCATATGTAAAACTTATATACTCACAGATTTTCTCTTTGCCTCATGTTCAAAATCAGTTCGATTTGTTTTGTGCAGATCAATTATTTCGTGGCTTATGTATGCACCCGAATTTCTCAAAACCATTTAAGTCCTCTAGTCAAGGAAGGATAGATGTCTTTCTTTCACCCTATAGGTTATAGTGTATTAGGTTATAGGAGGTGAGAATACTTTGATTTATCTGATTCTTAAGCTAGTTGTTACCCAGATAAGAAGTTTGGTAGGTAGAGACTAGGTGTTTTCGTTATTGTGCTCCTCGATTGCAAGAAACGATTGCGTGGTGATTTTCCAATCTTATGTCTTCATCAATAAGGTTCTCTTTTATAATCATCTAGTTTCCTACTTGGTTATTCCGATTTCAAATGTTTCTTATCCATACTAATTGTAACTCATGCTCTGGTTAAATCCTCCATTTGAAACTTGTGAAACTCGGTAAAAGTCTCTTATTGCGCAGTTTTGTTTTCCAAGTGTGTACATTCATTTGATGTGCCTTATTTTTTTAAAGATGTTTTCATCGTGTCAAATGCTTGATTTAAGAAAAATAAGTTTCTCATCCTTCGAACTATTTGAACTGACAATTGCATATCCTTCCAACCATATCATGTTTAGCTATTTTGGGGCAACACACTTTTGCATCCTAGTGATTACCCTTAATGCATCCCTTACAAGATGTTTTAGTACATACAAATTTTTGTTTAAAGACTCGACTCTACAAATCCTCCGTTTTCTCTTTTTGCTATAGCTTGGTTTATGTTTACCAAAATTCTTTGACCTTTGCTTTGCTTGAGATGGTTCCACACGAATTCCATATGTAAATTTTATCCTTTAAAAGTACTCCTCAGTCGTTTCAACTCATAGTGTTAAAGGTCTCTTACTTTGGCACATACTTTTCATTTGTCCTCATGTTTGGATTTACCCAACATGAGTGAATGCTTTGTTTCCGTGTTTTCCCTTCAGGTTAAACAACTTACCGTGTTCCAAAAATTCTGAAAATTTTCAACAAAGTAGATTACTGTCTTATCTACAACTTCCCATTTTACATCAACTCGATAATCGTTATGGATTGTTCGGAAAAATCATGTTTATGCCGGACACTCTGTCCAGAAAATCTGCAGCAACACCTTCACTTCTTCTTCCGTTTTGAACAGGTTAAACACCTTCAATTGATCTGAATTTTTGATATGTTGCAGACAAAATTTTTATCTACAGATTTTATTTTGGAATTAAGTTCAGATTCTTTTTCGTTTGATCTCGATTTGCAAATCAACACAGTGTTTATTAATCTGGAAATTCTGGCAGCTTGTGCAATCGTCGAAATAACTGTTTTGACCAACTTATCTTCATTCAAAATTCTAATATTTTTATATCACCTGGAAAACTCCAGTATATAAATCTTTTCTTTTGGATCGTGCTCAAATTCCTCTTCGTTTGTTTTGTACAAAATGATGATGTCGAGATCAGTAAAAATCCTACACAAACCTAAAAGGAATTTCCACCTCTTTGACTTGGGGTTAGGGCTAAGAGGGTAGTAAGTTATGATTGTCCTGTTTAGGAGTTCCTCGAAGTTTGATCTCCTTCTGAGTTAAACCTTTTAGTAGGATACTTGTAAAGCTAACGTTATAATTTCTTTTTCAGTTTTAAACAAGAACCAAGATTTTATCCTCCAGCATGCCATGTTTGATGTTCAGACCCTTTTCATGCCCTTTTGTAATTATAATTTTCTGGTAACTTGTTTCTCATGTAATCCCTCACTTGAGATTTTTTTTTACTCGACAAATCCACTCCGCTTGTTGTCATGAATCACCTCAGAAACAAATTCTCTTCAAAATTCTACATTGTTGCACTCCCATCATTCATTTCAAACTCAAATTTGACTAAGCCTTCTGATGTCAGAATATTTTTCTTATTTGTGTTCATTCTCAGCTCCCCTCCTAAGGGTAGTGTCGATGTTGTAACTATTTCACCTAATGTTGTATGTTCTTTTAAGGTATGCATATCTCCTTTTGCCGGTCGAATTTTAAGCCTACCATGACATTCCTTTTCAGTTACTTATCTTTAACCTTCTAGCAATTTATGCTAAACTAGTTTCAAGCAGAAGGTAGACCTTTTCAAGATGCCTTCCGAACCTATCTAGCCAACCAACATTTGAACTCCAAAACTTCTATTGAATTTCAATCCAAATTAATGTACCTCGTACCATTCAGTTTTAATTCGCTTTCAGGCCATTTATAGCCATGAACCGCCAGATATGCCTTTTGATTTTTCCATCCTCTGTTTGACGTTTCTATTCCAATTTTGTTACACCGGTTGAAAGTCTATTTTATTTTAACCTTGAGCATTTATTCCTTGGCAGTGTACTTTTCCTCTCGTGTAGTGCAACCTTGAATCTTTGATTTGAATCATCAATAATCGTTTAAACTTCCTTTGAAAGTTCGAATTAATTCTTGAAATCAAACCTTATCCAAAATTCTTAAGTGTCGTTTCCTCTTCACTTAAAAATCTTGCTTACCGCTTACTTATTCAAACTTTGATATTCCCTTACAATTCCTTGAGGAATTTCTATTTCTCTTAAATTCTAAAATAACCTCTCTTTGACTATTGCAAACTTGGTCACTTCTTGGCAAGTGTTTATTTTATTCGAGAGACCTTCTGTGTACTCGTTTTGTCTCCATGGCTCCTTCATGTCGAGATTCTTGCTCTCTTTTGATTTCTATCTTTTTAGTCCATATGGTGCTCGACCTTGCACCTTTACCTTGATTTACATTTGTGTGATGTTGCCTTTAACGTCTCCACTTTCTCAAGGTGATATGAAAGCTTATTACCTTCCTTTCAAGTTGCCTCTGAAGTCTTTGTAGACCACCGTATCTTGCGAATTTTCACTCTCTCAAAAGAACTTCATCCGCAAGGTGTTCTTTTGTTTTCCTTATGGTGGCTATCTTTTGTATTATGATCTGATGGCCTCATTCTTCATTCTGGAACCAACTTCGACTTTCATCAAAGACGGGATCATCTTGTTTTACTTGTAACCCAAGCAACTTTGCCTTATTTCAAGTGCACTACATCTTCCTTGGCTTACCTAGTTGACATACCACCCTGGTACCTAACTTCTCACTTTTCAATTTTATTTATTTTCCAAGATAGCCCTAATTGGCACGAGAATTGGATCAGACCGTCAAAGGGAAAGTATGGCAATGCATGTTCTCCACCCACATGGAGTCTCAGAAGTCCTTCAGCTGGGATCCTCGTAGCTCTTTAGCAAGCTTGTGGTGCCATGATGGAAGTTGAGATCGAAAGAAGTCAAGTATGCCAGAAGTGTAGTTTCGGCTTGGAAGATTCAGCTTTCCGAGTATAGGGCTGCAGGAGCAAGCAAAGAGTGTTGAACCGATGATTTCAAGATTCGAGGCAATTGATGAGTTCGTGAAGAAACAAGACAAAGACCCAGTTGTCACCGTTACAAGTGAGTGGCTGGAGCCCAACCAGCCATTGGTCACGAGTTAGATGAAGATAGCAACTGTCGGCATCGGAATCGGCTTTGGGTTCCGAATGCGGAAGATTGTGACGGACAATGAAGAATGAAAACCTCGAGATGGCAATGCGAATTCATCTCGGGCGACCAAGATGTACAAGAGTTGAAACAAGATTACTCGACGATCTTTCATGAAGATAGAGATAAAGAACGTGAGTTTTCTAGGATGAAGTGGAGCGGCGACAAAATACGAGACCAGAGTTGATACGTCAAGGCAACGTGAAGATTGAAGTGGATCGTCGCAACCTCAAGTTGGCTTAAGACAAGCAAAGAGTTGGGAAGATGGAAGAAGAAGAAAGATCATGCGAGTTAGTTGAGACAAACGCTTTGCAAAGTCCAGAGTTCAAGTACCTCTCGGTTACATTCGAGTTTCGAGGACTAAACTCCTCTTAAGGGGAAGGAATGTAACATCCCGACTTTTCATAAAAGGTAAAATAGTCATTGGGTGTATTTACTACGACCTAATTATTATTTATCCTATTTATTTAATTAAGAAGGATTTAATTAAAGGATTTAGTTATTATTTAAAATGAATTTAATTAATAACTATAAAAGGAAATTATCCCAAAATATCTTATTTTGGTGTTACCTAATGTTCAAAAAAAGGGATGGAACGGGCAATCACGAAGGAACCAATGCGAGAAGAAAAAGCGAAATAAAAGGGAGAACCGTGTGATCAATCCGTTCACTGTTCAAGATGCCGCATGAGAGAAAAGTGATCGGTGCGAAGAGACGCAACTTTGGAAAATAACATCTCTCAATTTCGTAAGTTTTCGATTTAGCGCAGTTTTGGTATTCGTAGAGTTCGATTCTTCAAAAATTCGTATCTTTCAATCAGTAGCTCGCTGTTTATGACATAAGTAGTCAAACGATCGTCTTGGAGCGTAGAATAATCTAAAAATAGTTTCGCAGCAATTAATCCAGGTAATCTGCAGTTTTATGCACTTTTTCAGTTTCGTTTTTTGCCAGAAAATAGGATTTTAGGGTTTCTTGTTGATCAAATAGGTTTTGGGGTTGAGGATCAACAGTTGTTGCGATTGCTTGGTGTTTTGCTTTCGCTTTTGCTGGAAATTAAGGTAAGAGGCTCTTCCTAATGAGTAATTATAGTTTTATAATGATAGGTTGAGTTTTGGTGTTATTTGGTGATAAAATTCATGCTAAGTTGTACTTAATAAGATGTGATATGTTTTGGTATATTTGTGTTGAGTTTTAAATTTCTATTTTTGATCTAATAACATTAAATGAAAATGAACAAGCCCGATTGAGTTTCGATTCGTTCGATTAAAACACCGAATGTACTCTTAAAGGGAGTTGAAGTTCGGATCCGTCGGAAGAGCACGAAAGGGCTTGTGCTTTGATGGATTAGTATTCATCAATGTCGTGTAATTGCTGGCATTGTCCGTGTCTAATGGTCTAGGAAGAGAGTAGTATGTGTGAGGAGATTACTTGAAAACACTTGGTGGCTAGTTAACAACGAGATAATAATTACATATGTGTAGTAAAAGATAAACGTCACTTATTCTCGGTTAGGCACTCTTTCATATCGGCGATGTGATACGTTCATAAAAGGTGAACAACGCCGGCGGCCTATAAACGGTGAATGGCGGTGGAGGAAATTCATCAGGCGATATCGCATACCGGAGAGACCGGAGCTAATCGGTGCTAATCACCGTTAGTTAGCAAGTATATCTTGGTGATGAACGCCATGCGTAGTGTCCTTGAGTAATGATGTAACAAAGATAAGCTAAGCTAGAAATGTTTAGTCGCGACATGTCGATGGGCATGGATTGAACCCTGGATTGAGTCGGTCTCATAAAGATAATTAATAATCATAATAATACACTTTAGTTGTATAACTTAGTTATTCATTAACTTCTCTTTTTTTCTAAGTACTTTGTACTTACCTCCTCTCTTGCATTTTCTTTTGTATGCGTTGTGGGGTGAGAAGGCGAAACAGGTTGATCGGTGTAGATGGCGACTTTTGAAGGCTTTGAGGTCTTGACGAAGTTTCTAGTTCCTTTTCCTCAGTAAGGTTGTCAGAGAGGCACTAGTTGTATTTATTTTCTTGAGACTTGTTGTCTTCTACTTTTAAGACCTCGTATTGTATAAGTCTTTGGGTTTTTCATCGTTGTAATTTAACTATCCATCTTTAGTATGGTTAATTTACTGCTCTAGTAGCATTTATGTTTTACCCAGTCTTTTTAGCTTCCGTTTGCTTTTATTTGATACTGACGACGTAGAACTGCGTATAATATTAGATTTATTTAATCTTATCTGCGCTGAACGCTTCTCTTCCTGGATAAGAACTCAGATTATCAGGGGCGGGCGTTACACTTATATTTTGAGACCTAGATAGTAGATGTCGACTTCGAGCCTTTACGAATACTACGGACCTTGAAGACATCCATCTTTGATATCAAACAATATCTGGAAAAATTAGTTAATCTCGTCTGACAGTATTTCAGGATTAATCTCTGACAATCATACATAGTTATTGTGAATGGGAAAAATAACAAAAGAAGAGATAGAGATGAGACCTCGATCCTCTGCCGTGAAATCATCACAAAGTGATTGATGTTGTGATGCAAAAATAGTATCTTGTTTTAGAATGAAACGCAGTGCGTTTTGTTCAGCTTAAAAAAAAAAAAAAAAAAAAAAAAAAAAAACATTAAAACGGCACCGTTTGGAGACGAAACGACACCATTTCGAGTTTACATCACCGCACGGCAGAGGATTTCACGGCAGACGATCCCAACTCGATAGAGATGCATACATCTTAATATTTTAATTAAACAAAACTAAAACGCGGAAACAAATTCCTCAATTTGTATCATGAATAAAAAAAAAAAGTAAATTAAAGTCCTACGGGCAGGCGGAAAAGTTTGGAACAATAATCTATTGGCCCCATTAAATATTCTCCTCTAATTAAATATCTCCCCGAATACATACACGGTATAGAATCTAATTCTATAACCCTTTCGCCAATTTTTTTTTATCTCAAATCATTGTTATCTTCTTCTTCTTCGCCTGTTTTAGCTCCGCGTTTCTCGCTTTCCTCCCTACCCGCCGGCCCTTGACCTCAAGTCGCCGCCTTCCTCGCCTTTCGTCCTAGAGGTAACAAACCTTTTGCTTTTCATGTATCGTTGAAGATCTTTAGATCTAGCTATTTCGATGATTGATTTTTGTGTAATTGTTTTGTTGAGCTGAGGATATGTTATTTTGATTAAGTAGATACCAGATCTGAAGGTTGATTGAGAGATGGCGTCGAAAAGGATTTTGAAGGAGCTCAAGGATTTGCAGAAGGATCCTCCTACGTCATGCAGTGCCGGTATTTTTCTACTTTCATGTCGATTTTGGTTTTCTTTGAGCTTAAATATGCTTGGTGACTTATTTTCGATTGATGTGCAATTTCCGGCTTTCTCTATGGTGTTTAACTGTTGGTGTTTTAATTTAATTTTGCTGATCTTGTGATCTGCGTTTGGTTTTTTCAGCCTGCTTTGCTTTTGGAATTTTCTATGATTTCTTGTCCTTGTTTCTCAATTGCTTGTAGATCTCTGTATTGTTGTGCCGCCTATGTATGTTGAACACGTAGTTTGGTTGAGGTCGCCACATGTGTAATAAAGTGTTTGTTTTGCTTCTTAAAGCAGTGGTCTGGGATCTCTTGTTTAATCTGATGAATGAGGAAGTGGTCTGGGATCTCTTGTTTAGTCTGATGAATAAAGAAGGCTTTGTAGTTTCCATAGATTCACCATGTTTTGACAATCAAACTACTTTTGTTAAAGTAAATCAAATTCCTATATGTTGCAGGGGCTTTTTCATGGGGGATGCCTTTATTTTCCTGTCGTTTGTTGTCTGTGTGGGAGTTGTTCTTAATAATAAACTACGGTTGAGATATGGATTGTGAAGAAGATGACCGAATAACAGAATTGCTAGAATGGATTTAGTCTCTCAGAGTTTGTGGTGGATCTAATCTTTTAGTGCTGTGGCCTTTAGTAGTCTTGTTTCTGTTGATTTCTTAGACAACAAATAATTTACTTTTTTTTTTTTTTGATTTGTTCTCATGATCTAATATGTTGTATGTGCACTAGTTTGACAACTTGCGAATATTTGCTTCTCTTCTTGTGCCTATGTTTGTTGTGTGCGATATCTTCTCTTTAGTCAGTGTCCAAGCTCTTACACTAAGCTGTACATTTTTGGTTTGATGTCTGCTCAATTTAGGCCCAGTAGCTGAAGACATGTTTCATTGGCAAGCAACTATTATGGGCCCTGCTGATAGCCCTTATGCAGGAGGTGTATTTCTAGTTTCGATTCACTTTCCTCCAGATTATCCTTTTAAACCCCCAAAGGTATACAATATACTTAATTTATGGCACTGCGCTCATCTTTGTGTATAAGAATAAGTGGCTACTTTTCAAACGTTCTTATGAAATTGTCCGATATGGGATGACGTATATATTTGCTCTTCATACACAGGTTTTGATGGATATGAAGTCTAGTATTGCTTCGTTATCTACCTATAGGCTATAGCTGTCTTGTCCACCCCTCCGGCCAACCCCTCTTTTCTGTGAATAAATTATTATTTAAATAGTGGTCTGTTGTCAATAACAAGCTCCCTTTGTGTTTCAGAATTTCTTGTATCTTTTTGCAAGACGAAGCTTTCTTTCTCAATCAATAAGCTGTTTTGGACTTTACTCATTACCTTTTTACTTGTAATCTTTTCATAAACATTGTTTTAAAGATTGTACAAGGATAGCGCTTGCTAAAGAGAGCATTTTTCCACCTTGTCATTGTGCCATGGATATATTTTATCTTCATAAATATGCATGTGTGCTTACCTACTGAAATCGGTACACCACTATTCCAGGTGGCTTTCAGGACTAAAGTCTTCCACCCGAACATCAACAGCAATGGAAGCATATGCTTGGACATTCTTAAAGAGCAGTGGAGTCCTGCACTGACCATATCAAAGGTTTTGACCTGATTTATCTTTTAGCTTTTTGTATGCTATTCCCTGATCATTATGTTATAGGCTCTTTGGTTTGTCTACAGCTGTTCCATTATTTCAGCGACAAATCTGTTTAGATTGTGAAATTAGAATAGTGACCTAAGCATAATATTAGAATGAGAAAATTATCCGGTACGGTTTTTTGGTTAGATCATGGATGATTGCAGAGTATTTGATTCACTTGTTGATTGGAATTAGATGATTGTATTACGAAGATCTGATTTAGTATCTAAAATTTACGTGTTTCAGGTTCTTCTGTCCATCTGCTCGCTGTTGACAGACCCAAACCCGGATGATCCTCTTGTGCCAGAAATTGCTCACATGTACAAGACTGACAGGGCCAAGTATGAGGCAACCGCACGCAGCTGGACCCAGAAATATGCCATGGGATGATACCAGTTTTATGACTATATTTGTCGATTTGCTCTCATAATGTTTTACTGTTTTCTTCTTAAATTATGGTTTTTGCACGAAACAAGTGCAGTTGGTGATTGCTTAAGGAATTTTAATTTATCAAAAAACAGGGATTGTGGGTAAACTTTTAAATTTGTTATCTTGTGAATACACCAATCTCCTGAGAAGACAATTGCAAAAGGGAGAAGTTGCAATGTAATGAACCTTCTTTTGTTGTGATGATGCAGTTACTTTGTTATGTGTTGGAAAAAAAGTTGATTCTACTTCGATAATTTACGTGGCATAACAAGTTTAACAACACATTTTTATATTCCTGATTATAGTGCAACATGTGTAGATTAATATGGGTCAATAAGCTTAAATTTGCCCAATGTTAAGATATATTTTTCATAAATTACATATTAGTATTTGTTTGCATTCGACCTAAGGTCGAGATATATAGCTTTTGGGGACCAAGTGAGATGACGGTTACGTTTCATGAAGTTGTACCTGATTTCGGATGAGACGCCTTTTACCGATAAATGACAATGTGGCTGCAAGCACGAAATCAGTCTGAGTCGGAAGCATAATCAATACGTTTTCTGAGTGTACCTTATTTGATCAAACGAGCACTGCTTTTAATCAAACACTTATTATCAGATCCCGGAGATTTTCATAGTTTCCTTGGTGACACGTATAGTAAGAGGCAAAAGATAACATATTTACGTGGCTTGGAGTTCGTTCTTCTTGTTAATTTACTTAACAGTTTCTTGAGACATATAAGGGAAATTTGCTACGATAAACATGGGTATCTTCCAGGTTTTTGAAGAATTAATGAAAGAGGATAAATATTGTAAAAGGTCAGGAGTCAGGACTCTAACATTGAATACCGAAGGATATATATATGAAGTAGAGTAGTCAGATGCAAAGTTTTCTAATCATAAGGATTACAAGGCAATACCAAAGCTTAATTTACCTAACAACAATATGATTACCTGTTGGAATTTCTCTATTCAGCACATTAACTGAAAGAGGATGTTGCAAAAGTGCATGTGGGCAGGCAGACATTTGTTTTTTCAGACATCATAGTTATGGGACAAGTTACACATGGGACTCATTATTATTATTACTACTATTGTAATAAACGGATACTCTAACTCAAGGCAACTGATTATAACTGCACATTAATTTATTAATCATATTGTGACTAACAAATAATCAGGTAGCCTTTTGGTAAATCTAAAGCTGTTTGACGGCCTTACAAGTTACCATCTCGTTCATGGCTTTGGTCCTGGGCCAAATTAAAATTTACATTGCTTTAGATATAAAGCATTTTTCTACTTTTTAAGCAATCAGTCTCTAGAGGTGCACATAATGTTAAAACCGTAATTTTATGATTAGTCTATCACAATTTAATCTTATGGACGTTATTATCTACAATATTAAACACCTATATAATAACATAAATATCATTTATCATATGTATAAACATTAAAATGTGGTTGAATAAGGCGTGCACGCCAAAATATGGATCAATACTTCTTTCTCTTGGTTGACGTTTTATGGATTATGTAGTTTTGTTTCCGTTAGTTATGACATTAGTTGACAACACTCGTATTTATGATATGTTTATGTGATTCTATGAGGCAACTAGTTTGCGGAAATTAGGTATTGTTTCGTGGCCGTGAAATGTGCAGGACCTTGAGGGTATGTTTCTCAAGTCTCAGCAATTTTTGTTACTTTCGCGTGTTTCTTTTTATTTCTCTGATATGACGTCAGTTTTATGTGGATTTTTGGATTTATATTAAAAATCATGTACCGAACACACCATTCCCGCATAATGACTCGGTGTTCGGGAGTGGGTGTTACAGTGTGTATTGTCATTGATGGTGTTCATGAAAAAGGGACACGATAATAAAGAAAATGAGGGTTCTATTGGCACCGCTAGCTGTTTTATTTCGGCACCACATTCGTGTTGGATGTAATATCGCCTGACGGATCTAGATCCGCCCGATTACGCAGCGGAATAACAAGGATCACGATCAATACAAATTAAAACATATAAATAAATAGATCTAAACTACAAGAAGGTTAGATCTACTTATCAATCAAAAGATTAGATCCGAAGATTGAGAAGCCGAGATCCAAATAGTTGAGATGCCACTGTCTTCCGATGTGTATCTCCAAGCAACAACCGATGGATGTCGATCCTTGATGCTTGACCTCCTTGATATGCTACCCGGAAAATCCCGAAGATTTTCCCAACTTGACACCCTAGCTATTGGCCGAAAACTCTAAGCCAACTTTGTGTGTATGTATGCGTGTATGGTGTTCATTAAAAAAGGCTTAGGAGAACTCTCTTTATATAGGAGAGAAATCATTGTCCTCCAAGGATTTAATAATTAATTAGATAATCAATCATAATAATCCTTTATTAAATATAAGATAAATCTAATATATTCTAAAACTAATTTAGATATATATATGTATATATATATATATAATAGATAATATCTAATATCTCCCGATTAATTATTTAACAAACAAACAATTAATCACATGACATGTAATTATCCAAGAAAACTAATTTCTTTATAATTACAACATGTATGCCACACGCCATTTACCCCTAAAATTAGGGTTTCACACGCCACACTTAATTATGGTAGAATCCATGAAAAATGTCTTTTCCATTGTATTTAATTATTTAGCCCACTAAATAATTATTCGCACATCAATTAAATAGTCCAACTACTTAATTATCATTGAGGCCCAACGTCAAGAAACATATGCATGTTAGGAGCCACATCGGGGCCCATGAGACTATAACCAATAAATACACATAAATTAAATAAAATTATTCATCGAATGAAACAATTCTTATTCAATCTATTAATTCCGGGATTACGCCACCATAAACCCGAAATCGAACTCTATCGATTATAGATATATACTTACACTCTAATCACTGAGTCGATAAGCGTCCATTGATATAATCATTACATACGGATAAATTCTCCATAGACTGTTCGTTTTGATTCGGGATATTTCCGTAAACCTGACGGACCTTTTCTATGCTATCAATCCTTACCGGCAAGATGTACCGGGTCAAATTGTAGTGATAGAGTGATGAGTCGTGTCGATCCTCGGGAAAACTTGGTAATTCACCGTGTGATTAAACACCAAGAAACTAAGTATTATCTCAATCTAAGTCGCAATTTTATCATCCAACCAAACTCTAAACTAACAAAGCATAAACTAAAACAGATATATATAAGTATATAAATATATATATAGATATATAGCAATACATATATATATATAGATATAAGTATATATAGTACCAAAACAATATCTAAGGGAGGAGATAGATATTATAATTATAGACTAGCCAAGAATATGTTATTGAATCCTTATATCTTTTAAGTGGAATTGGATGTGCTCGATCTTTATTTTAAGTTAAATCAATTATACGAAACGGTGCACTCCTAAGCTAAACAATTCATTCTCACACGAGCATCTGAAATTGTCATATGTCCAATCATTTGTCCAAGGTCATCCTCAAGCATGGGTCACTTCCGTTTTGTCATTCGGCCAATTTTAAGGTATGTCAATTAAACAAATGAATTAAACGTAATAATCTCTCGAGTACATCTTTCAATAAGAGTTTGTTTCTCCCGAAACAAATCTACCCCCGGTTTAGGAAATCGGATTCCGTTGTCACGCTTTCACTCGCCAATTTTACCTCCGGTCTTTCTATTAACGAGTTCACAACCTAACTACGAGGCGTCAATTCATAATTAGATTATGAATTCTTTCATATCAAGTAGCTAATTCAATACGAATACGTAAAGAGATTCATTATAACCGATTTTTATCCAATTTTAGTATAGTCATCATCCATTTCCCTAAAAAGATAATACTAATCCAATTTCATATCTTGGCTAGATACTAAGTTAGCCTAATATCATTATAAGTAAGATACTAATAACAACATAAATACATTAGAAAAGTTACCAGATTACAATCGAAGCTTCAGAGTTGTATCCTCCGGAAATAGCAACTCCTTTACATCAATGAGCCTTGATACATCTTCTAAGCATTATAACGATACTTTATACTACAAAGATTATTCGGCAGAGTGCCGTTTGACTTTTATTTAACTAAAAACAACAAAACGAAACTATATATAGATATAGAAGAGAGATATATGCATTGGTACACTCCAAAATGGTTGCATTTGAGGTCTATTTATAGACCATATCACCAGGCCGGCGCGTGCCGGACCACCACCGGCGCGTGCCGGCTACACAGTATATATTCTCTTGTCAGAGATTTGTGGGCCCAGTTTCAGAGATTTTTCTGCAATATTCGCCTTCTCCGCGCGCGCGGACATACAACATATCGATGTTTGTAAAAACCTATCTCGAGCTGTAGACCTCAGATTGACATGATTTAATATTCGTTGGAAAGCTCTTTTGAAGGCCTACAACTTTCATCAAGAACTTTTCTCTCTGAAAATGCCTCTAAGTTAGATCAAATGTCCGTTGAAGATGAGTTACTGGTAGAAACATTAAAAGCAGTTGATCTGTTCAAAAGTTGTTAGATTTTGGCATAATCTTTTATCCCACAAAACTCATGATTTATACTTCAAAGTATGTCATAATTTTGGGATCTTGGTAAACATCCGATCCTGCAACAAACTCAACGAAACACCAAACGTAAATCGACAAAAACTATCATTTTTATCGCTTTTATAACTTATGCATCTAATTATAACTAACTATGATTTTTATAAGTTTTTAATGCATTTATATGAAATTATACTAAAATATCATAAATATAATAATAAAAAGTCTTATAATTTGATCATATATTTTTCATACATCACAACTCCCCACTTAGCTTTTGATCGTCTCGAGCAAAATAGCGATAATATAATTCTTCTAGATTAAATTCCTAACTTAGTAACGTATCACAACATTATAATTATATTAATTTCATCTATCTAAGATATTTAAGAAGATAAAAAGTGTATATAATTTAATAAACTAGTTATAAAATATTATTTAAATGAAATTTTCATGAATCACTTTATAAGTATAAATAAAATATTTAGAACAACTTTTTAATCTCCATTGTATGATTTATCGTAATCAATGACTAAGTCAAGTAGTTGGCAAATTGGCTTGTAACGTTCGAGTTCGTGATAGTTGGCTAATCGAAAAGGATAACAAAGGGAAATCAAAAGAAAATAAAGCAAGTCGTGATGCGTCTTTACACCTTCATCTTCCGATCAAAAATTTCTAAATCAAGAACACTCCACGACCTAATCGTTTTCAATTTTTAACTTTAATAACTTCCAAAATATGGTTTTTTTTTTTTTTTTTTTTTTTTTTTTTTTTTTTTTAACAACATAAATAAGAACTTAAGAACATAGGCATTGCTTTATCAAGATTGATCGAGTCTACTCTTTCGATCGAAAATCACGAATCCGGTTTCCTTAAACTCGTGATAATTCTTGATAGTTTTGATTCGACTTTTCTTTTCATCGATTTATAGCATATACCTTCATTCCCAAAGCAATAGGACATTTCGTGATAATACCCTAATGGACTACTATCATCAGCAGACTTTATCTCGATATTTTATTTTTGGGTTGTCGATCAAAAAGCAGAAAAAGATACCTATAATACTGTTTTAGATTTTTATTTTTATTTTTTTTTTTTTATTTCGAGAATAACCATATTTGATAATAAATTGCCTTCCGAATAACATTCATTTCAATCTCAGCATATACCAAATTTCGATGTCATCACCGCTATCCATAAATACATACTAAACTTGCGGGATTTTCAAAGAAATGTAGACCATTATTAAGTTAGGGTTGTAATTTCTAGTTAATAATAATGGCTATTTTGAGTGAGGTCTTGATCACTTCTACAAATGAGTGTGGACAAAATTTGGAAATTATGTTCGGTAGAGCTTATTTGGCTATAGTTTATCAAAGTTATGCCAAAAATCTCATCATCCCTAATCCGATTCCAATTTCATACTTTGTTTTGAAAAGAAAATTATTCTAAAATTTCATTATAATTATAAGTAACTTTTGTCTAATTTCATAAAAAATATTTCATAATATTTATCAAGATATATATACTTAAAATCTTATTAAAAATCTAAAATAGACATAATTAATATAAGAATAATATATCAAGATTACTTTACTTAATTAAAAATTTATTCTATCCAAATATATCATTTTTATCAAATAATTATATATTATTGCTTATTAAACTAAGTGTATAAGTATTTGATGTATTAAATTCAATTTATTTACTAACCAATCTCTACTCCCCACTTATGAATTGGCGTCCGATGTCTAATGAGTAGTAAAAATTTGGATTAGAAAATAAAATGAATTCTATCATGGTTAGATTATTTTAGGTGTCAAATAGACGAGCGTTTATATAATATAAAAGAAAAACATTTAAAAACATAAATTAAAAACATGCAAATATATTACAATACTAAAACACAACTTAAAACTACTAGGAATGTTAAACTAGAAAACCATAAATTAAGTTAAACTAATTTCTTAAACTAAGTTATTTTAATTTATTGTGACTTATACTAACGTACCGTACTACTTTTATTAATTTGTTATTCCTTCTTTTCTACCAACAAAGTTATCTAATTTTCACCACTTGATGATCCTCCCGAATATCGATTGGTAAAAGCCCAACACGAGGAATACGAGTGGGAAAATATTCATCCGTCGCTTCTTTCCGAACCCTTTGCCAAACGAACACATAACCTAGAAATCAACCATCCAAATGGTAAAGGATGATAATTCGGTCTTCCTAAGCATAAAACTCACAAATGATTTACGAATCAAGACTCCAATCTATAACAACTCCAAAGAGTAATCGCATATATAAGCATCAATTCATCATCACTAACTTCCGAGAAATTAACAGTTGGATAAACACGTGAATTGATGAATCGCTTCCACGTTCTAAGATGGGAAGTAAAGCGCGTAGAGAGACATTTTGATCAATATCAAAATTGTAGAACAAGAGTGGACAAGCTTCCGAATATTTTGTAATAAAACCGTTAGCGGTATCCAATCTCCATTGGTACTCAAAATGACTGGATGAAGTTTGGACTGGTGGAATTAAGAAAATTTGATTTATGTTGGTAGAGGTGAAAGGAACAGCAACTCCTCTCACAGTAACAGATTGTGTTAACGACACAATTATTAGCTTCGACAGTACTGAATAGAATTCTCTTACCACAGTAACATTAATCCTACCTCTCGGCATACGACAAAAATAGTCCCACCCATCTATATCCATCCTCGTAAACGCCCAGTTGTCAACCTTTCTGAAATTTAAACCTCTCTCAATCAACACCGGTGATTGATTGAAATTACTTATATAATGGTTGTGAACCGAAGCATACATAGGCTCGTAAGGGACTTGATGAAAAAATGTATTTGGAATGACAGAATTTGGTGTATGTGGAGGTGAATAACTGTTTACTGATGAACGATCGGACATTTTAAACTTTTTATAGCAAGAGAATTAAAGGTAAAGGAAGGAAATGAGCATTTTAGAATGTCAATCTGCTTCCTTATATAGACAAAGTTTGGACAAATGGAAATATCCCGAGAAGATCCTGCAGACTTACTACACCGCGCGCGTGCCGACACCAACAACAGCGCGTGCGGTCAAATAGTGCTCAGTCAAAGATATTTCAATTTCTAGCTTGATCCAGGATTTATTTTCTGACAAACAATTCTGCAAATTTCTAAAACGTGGGGAAAAGATCCAAAAACATCCGAAAACTACGATAAAAATACAGAATAACAAAGTGCACTACCCCGAGAGTGCATCAAACGTTTAACGTACAAAACAAACATAACAAAAACTAAGTCAAACCAAAAAGTAGATAGTTAAATAACAAAGAAAAGAAATCACTCGTCCTCATCATAGTTAAGATCAATGTCATCAGTAGGGTCGTACTGAGATGATGATGATCCAAATGTAGATAGAAACGAAGTAAAATCAGCTCCTTGCGACTGCGTCGTATGCATACCATAATCGAATCAGCTTGTGGATCCGATCATGAAGTTCGAATGATGCTTCATCCTCTCATCGCCGACATAGAAATCGATCCTCAAGTCCAAATGAACCCAATCCTGTTTGTCACATCCGCCACGAAGTCACTCCTCCCATGCCCCCAAGGATGTCCCCTGGTGTACTGTAAACATACCACCACGTCCCATGGATGACGGCATATAGTCCGATAAATAACAGGTGGCGGAATCGGCGGAATCAATCGGCATAGTATACGGGTAAGGTGACTATAGGGGTGTCTAGCGAGATATCTCAAAGAAATCTAGGATCAAACTCACTCATAGCATCTCGAATCCTCTCTCGACCAACTCTAATGTCCTCACTTGAATGTCTATTCTCGCTTACAAAGCTAAAGCTATATTAGCATCGCCTCTAGCCTGAGCTTGAACTAAATCTTTGAAACATAGCCTCAACTTGACTCTGCTTGTGGTGATGTGGACTGCTGTAGGTGGTGTAGGTACTTGAGTGTGAATAGGAGGTGGAGGTTCTTTGTTCTTTGACGATTAGGATTATTGTAATTTATTACTCCAAAGAGGTAAGGCTCTCGCTTAAGACCAATGGGAGGAATGTAGGGAGACACAGATTCTATCCGAGGTAAGACAGGGACTTCGCAAGCTCACACAAGGCGAGAATGAGACTAGGAGGCGGGAGACGTCCCCTCGATAACGAGTCCTTGCAAACTCACATGCCTTAGAAAGATCAATTTCCCAGATTTATAGGAATATCATTAACCATGGCCCAAGCAATAACTACTTCCTCTCGACCAAATGCACAAACATGTGTGGAAGGACATACATTATGGCCTAAGAACTGCTTTTATTGCCCGTATGTCCCTAATACAATTCCCATAAGCAAACCTATTTTCTATCCATTCAAAGCGGTGGGGTCAAAAGCTTGTTTGGGCTTCATAAGCTTTGGTTTGTAGGGCCATAGGATGTTCTAAACCCCACACATTATGATAATCCTCCTCTTCGGTATATCATTTAAGCCATAGAATACATTAATCATAGCAGGTAAAAGTAACATTAACACTTCTTAGAGGATATAAGTCATCTCTCAACCGTATCGATCATAAGTAAGTAGATATAATTGAATAAAACTCGATACCATAGAAACGTTAATCTTATCTTTCCTATCCATAGCTACATCCAACCATCCTCTATCCTTGAAAATTTCTTTCACTTCTTTCCCAATCCTTGAAAAATCAATCCTCGCTCTAACCAAACCTTACTTTTACTAAAGTACTCATCATGCGCCCGCTTAGCTTCTTCACTAGCGGTTTTCTCAAAGGTTAAACTTTTCTCCTTTTTGGTTAAAGGTCTAGTTTGAACTACCGGTACTACGATTGGTACTTCAGTCTTTTTCCTCTTAGGATTACTTCTAGACGATGAGGCCATCTACGATAGTGATACGACAAAACAACAACACAAACAAACAACACCAACAACAAGAACAAACAATTACTTAGGCTATAAATTCAAAATAAATTCAAAATAAATTCAGAAAATTAACTAAAATTTGAAATATTTGAAATATATATATATTATTACCTTAAGAAGCTAGAATGAAAAGCTAGGTCGCCGGAATTAATGGGGTCGCCGGAATGAAAGAAAAAAAAAAAAACCTTGAGGTTGCCAAGCTTCAACTTTTTCCAAAGGGTATCTTCTCTTTATGATTAAGTTGAAGAGAAGAAGAGAGATTAATACTTATGTGATGTTTGAGTGAAGAAAATTGATGGAAAATTGTTGATTTTTGAGGAGAAGAGAGGGAGAAGTCGGGCTGTTCTTCAATTCAAATTGAGGTATGAGAAATGAGGAAAGGGGCGATTTTTAGGTTTAGGTGTGTACACACCGGCGCTGTGCCGATAGTGTATTGGGCGCGTGCGGGTCACATGGCCCAAAAAAGGAATTTTATCATTTTTTTGTGTACTAAGCTCTAATTATATCACATAAAAATCATTTGATGTTAATCCTATGATTTATGTTATATAATTTAAGTTTAATCTGATTTTTCTATATAAAACTTGATAAAATATAAAAACTAATATAATATTGAAATCACATATTTTTTATATAATATACCTACTTTACATGATAAAATAGGTTTATTATAAATTTTCATAAAAATATTTTTCTTTTAAGTTTAGAGAAATAACTTTAAAAATACGAAATTTAATTAAAATTTGAAAAATTAAAACACACACTTGAAATTCTTAGGATTTTTGCTAACTCCTCAATCTCGATTCTCAAGATTGTTATCATAACGGTCCATAACCTTTCTCCTAGGGTGATGCGTTTGAATTATCTCTTTGTATTCCTCGGGATTTTCGGATAACCACCTAATCGTTCCTTCTTAATAACATTCAAACACTCATCCAGGATATGGTTGTATTTCTTCCACACTTATCCCAAAGATGTTCCATTTTTCCACAGATTCTACACTTCATTAAAAACCTTGCTCTTCTTTTATTGCACTCCTTGAATTTCCATTACAAAGTTCTCTTTCTCTCGACTTGATTAATAATTCCTTATTTAATTTAGAAACTAAGGCTTCTATCTTAAAGCGACATCCTTATCTAGACCTAATCTTAAAAGTAAAATAAAAACTTCTATTCTATCTATGAAAGGCATCCAGGTTCTTTTACGTCTATCCGGTAAAAGACGAAACTACTTTAAAATGCATATTAAAAGGTAAATTAGAAAGATAGTACTGTAATTGGTGAGTTTAAAATTCTCGCTTCCTCAATTCGTTGGAGGGTCGATAAGTAATAATACTTCTTACGCTTGAGGTATCCTTCACTTACGAACAATTTCACCTGTGTCCATTGGCTATAAAAGTTGTTTTTCCATCGATTAGTTCAACGACTCCGGACTTATAGATTTTTGTTACGTCATATGGACTGTCCCATCTAGATTTAAGCTTTCTGGAAACAACTTCAAACGTGAATTATATAAAAGTACTCGATCACCTATATGGAACTCACGACTATAGATTTTCTTATCATGAAAAGCTTTATGCGTTCTTGTAGATTCGAGCATTTTCATAAGAATCGAGTCGAAATTCTTCTAGTTACGTTAATCAAGTAATCTATGATCACCGATGACTTTAGGATCAAAGTTTAGAAATTTAATAGCCCATAAAGCTCGGTGTTCTAATTCAACAGGGAGATGACAAGATTTTCCAAATACTAATTTGTAAGGAGAACAGCCAATCGGTGTTTTAAAAGCTGTTCTGTATGCCCATAATGCATCATCAAGTCTTTCTGCCCAGTTTTTACGATTCGAGTCCACTGTCTTCTCCACGATTCTTTTAATTTCTCTATTAGATACCTCTACCTGTCCACTAGTTTGTGGATGATAGGGTGTTCCAAGTTTATGAGTTACACCATATTTCTCAATTATCTTAGTAAATGGTCGGTTACAAAAATGTGAACCTCTATCACTAATGATAGCCCTTGGAATGCCATATCGTGTGAATATATTCTTTTTAAGGAACCTTAGCACTACTCTGGTATCATTAGTAGGGAGAGCTTCAAATTTCTACCCATTTAGAAACATAATCAACCATTACTAGAATAAATCTTTTTCCAAAAGATATAGGAAAAGGTCCCATGAAATCTATACCCCACACATCAAATAGTTCACATTCTAAAATCGGTTGCATAGGCATTTCATGTTTTTTCGATATATTTCCCCATTTTTGACATGATTCACAAGATTTTGCATATTTATATGCATCTCTATATAGTGTAGGCCAATAGAAACCACATTGTAAAACTTTGAAAGCGCTTTTCCATCCTCCATGATGACCTCCTCCTGCCTCACGATCATGACAAAATGATAATACACTTAAAATTTCACTATCAGGAATACATTTCCTAATTATTCCATCTGAGCATCTTCGGAAAAGATCCGGTTTATCCCAATAATAAAACTTTAAGTCATAAAAGAACTTCTTTTCATTTGCCAAGTCCAATGAGGTGGGATGTACTTACAGGTAATGTAGTTAACAATTTCCCCAAACCATGGCGAATCTTCCTTTGATGGTATTCTAGTTTTTAATAATCGCATGGTTGAAGGAGTATCTATCTTAAATAGTTTCTCATCCGAAACGAATCCTCGAATTTCTTTTCCTTTTCCTTCATCATTATCCATCCCGCTTAGATGATCTCGCTACTACATTTTCACTTCCTTTTTATCCTTAATTTCAATATCGAATTCTCAAGTAATGAATCCACCTAAGAAGACGCGGTTTGGCATCTTTCTTACTTAAAAGATACTTGAGTGAATGGTCTGTGTAAATTATTACCTTAGAACCAACAATATATGATCGAAACTTATCTAAGGCAAATATTACACGATGAGCTTCTTTCTCGATGAGTTGCATAATTAAGTGAGAAATGCGTTTAATGTGTGAGAAGCATAGTAGATAGCTTTGAGAATTTTGTTATACCGTTGACCTAGAAACGACTCCTACAGCCTAAATCACTAGCATCACACATAATTTCAAACGGCAAATCCCAATCTGGTGCTACTAATCTTTGGTGCATTAGTTAATTTCGCTTTTAGGGTCTTAAAGGCTTCCATACATTTATCATCAAAGTTAAAAGGTACTTCTTTTTCTAGCAAATGACTCGGAGGCTTTGCTATTTTTGAAAATCTGCAATAAACCTTCTATAAAATCCTGCATGTCCAAGAAATCCTCTTAACGCTTTCAAATTAATTGGTGGAGGTAATTTTTCAATTACTTCGACTTTAGCTTTATCAACTTCAATTCCTTCTTCGAGATTCTATGACCTAGTACAATTCCTTGAGATACCATCAAATGACATTTTTCCCGTTTAGAACCAAGTTGGTATCTTCACAAATACAAAAGCGCTTTCTAAGTGTGATAAGCATTTATCAAAAGAATCTCCATAAACACTAAAGTCATCCATAAAGATTTCTAAGAATTTCTCAACCATATCGTAAAAATATTGCCATCATACATCATTTGAAATGTAGCAGTGCATTACACAAACCAAACGGCATTCTTTTATAAGCAAAAGTTCCATAGGGACAAGTGAAAGTAGTTTTTCTCTATCTCTGCTTTGCAATGAATATCTAGAATAACCCGAATAACCATCTAAAAGCGATAATACTTATGTCCACTCAATCTTTCCAACATCCGAACGATGAATGGAAGTGGATGATGATCCTTTTAGTATGTTCATTCGGTTTCAAAGTCAATACACATTCGATATCCTGTAATTTCCCTTGTCGGAATCCATTCATTTTATCATTTTCTTTTACCGTGAAACCTCCTTTCTTTGGAACTACTTGAGTCGGACTTACCCATTCACTATCCGATATGGGAAAGATTATTCCCATTTCTAGTAGCTTAATGACCTCTTTCTTAACGATTGTTTGCAAATTCGGGTTGAGCGGCGTTGTGGCTGAATACAAGGTTTAGCTTCTTCATTCAAAATAATCTTGTGAACACAAATTTGTGGCTAATTCCTTTGATATACCACCTTTGTCCATCCAAAAGCTTTCTTATGTTGTCTTAACATTCTTAATAATTGATCCTCTTGTTCTTTTGTTAAGGTTGATGAAATGATAATAGGTAATGATTATCATTTTTAAGAAAAGCATATTTCAAATTCGAAGGAAGTGGTTTCAACTCAGATTCTTTGGTGGATCTTCTAACGATGGTTTTAAAGCTGTCCTTCCATTTCCAATTTCAAATTTTGATGCCATGGATGTTTAACAAACCCTCCTTTATCTAAATAAAGGATTACTTCTTTCATTTCAGTATCATTTTCATCTTCTTTATAGATAGAAAATGCCAAACATTCTTCTAATTTATTTTCATAACCTTTAGATTTGGCATCCCGAGATAGTAGAATATTCATCTATAAAAGAACATGATTCTGGTTCTTTGTATGGATGGTTTATAGCTTTGAAGATATTGAATGAAACTTTATCCTCATTAACTCTCAGTATTAGTTCACCTTTTTGAACATCTATCAAAGTCCTTCCTGTAGCTAGAAATGGTCGACTAGAATAATTGGCGCCGAATATCCTTCTTCCATTTCCATTATTACAAAGTCTCTTCGGAAGTAAAATTTATCAATTTTAACCAACACGTCCCTCGATTATTCCCTTAGGATGTTTAATTGATCTATCTCGCCATCCCGAAGGGTCATTTCGATTGATTCGTAAACTCTCCTATTCCTAGTTTCTTATAATCCTCAAAAGACATGAGATTGATACTTGCTCCTAGATCACACAATACTTTCTTAAATGAAATCCTCCAATTTCACATGGTATAGTGAAACGCCAGGATCTTTAAGTTTAGGTGGTAGTCGATCTTTGAAGTATTGCGAGAACATTCTTCATTAAGGCAAATATTCTCATATTCTTCTAATCGCTTTTTATTAGATAGGATATCTTTAAGAAACTTTCCATAGGCGGGCATGTTGACTAAAGCTTCTATAACAGGATATTGACATGAATATGACGAAAAGTATCAAGAAACGAGCATATTTCTTATCGCTTTTATCTTTTTAATTTGATCTTTTTGGTGGATAAGGCAAAGATTCTAAATCTATAACCTTTGGTTACAAGTCATTTTCTCTTTTCCTTTTTCCTTGAATCTTTGAGCATTACTTGATCGCCAAGTTTCATTATCTTGAGATTTTTCCTTTAAAACATCCCTGTATCAACTTTATCCTTCTCGATTACTTTTAAATCTTCTGTTTTTTCCCACGATTTTCTCCGACATGTTCCTTAAATAGGGTTCTCGTGTCCTTATCCATAGGATCTTTCGAAATTCTATGGACTTTTACCCATTTTTCGCCTTCAATTTCAGGTTCAATATTATTCTGTTTTAAGAATTCTTCGATAATTTCTTCCTCTTCATCAGTAAATTCAAGTTCGTCCTTTTCCTTTACGATTTTACCATTCAAATCTTTTTCTACCTCATTGTTTCCTGCGTTCTCTGCTCTAGTATCTTCACAATATTTCCTACTTCTCGTAATCACAGCTTTTACCTCTCTCGGGTTTCTTTCAGTATTACTTGGTAATCCTCCTGGAGGTCTACTGTTGTTACGTTCTCCTTCTCTACTCAAATGATCTTCCATATTCCTTAACGATGCTTCTATAGTTCTCATTCTCGTATCATGTCCACCCACAGATGTTTTCAACATAGTCATATCCTTAGAGACTGAACCTATAGAAGTTATCATAGTTTCTATATTCTGAGCTTGAGTAGATACTACACCCATCATTTTTTCCATTAATTTATCCCATTTATCAACTCCTTCAGGTTGGGTTGAACTTTGGGTGACTGGTATAGTTTGAGTAGTATGTTGTGGATAAGATTTAGGTAACGATTGTAGGTTCTGATTTGATGTATTTCCTTGATGAACTTGATTACTATATGGATTCTTATACTGAACTGGATATGGCGGTTGTCCTGGCTTATTAGGGTTTTCAGACCATCTAAAAGTTGGGTGCTCTCTTTTAATAGCATTAAAGGAGTTTGAATACGCGTTGTTCAAATTCCTATCTTTGTTGTAAAAACTCACCTCTTCCTCGAGTATCCTTCGGTTCTTCTATCCCTAATGACACATTATCATGATTTGAGTAGTCATTTGGTATGATAGTTTCGATTTTACAATCCTACTAGCCTCAGTAGGTCACAAACTTCCTACCCAAATTCTCCAAGTGTGCTAGAACTTCCATATTCGATGTGCATTCTCCTGCAAATGCTACTTTCACGGTGCTAGAACCGGTTTCCCACATTCTGTTATTTTTGGAAATCTTTTCTATAGCATCGTAAACTATTTGAGCTTCACTCATCATTAATGAACCACCACATGCATGATCTACATCTGCACGTGAATCTTTCCTTAATTTACGACAGAAAAGTTGGATTTGCATTTCTAAGGAATAACCATGATCGGGACAAGATCTTAGCAACTTTTAAATCTCTCCCACGCATTCCCAAGCGTTTCTTCAGATCCTTGTCTAAAGTTGGCAATTTCGACTTTTAATTCCAAATTTCTACCCGGAGTAAAATACTGCTTTAAGAACTCGGTTTGAATCTCCTCCCAACTAGTCAATGAATGATGTGGAAGTGACATAAACCAATCTCGTGCTCTTCCTTTTAAAGAAAAAAAGGAACATAGACATCCTTGTTAATTCACGATGAGCACCTTGACTTTTGGTCAGTATTGCACAATTCTTGAAAAGATAGAGGTGATGATGTGGATCCTCATCATCCTCTCCTAGAAATTGGGCTCTTCGTCAATTAGACCAAAAAGATGAGATTTTATTTCAAAATTATTTGCTCCTTCATTGGGTAAACGAATTGGATTATTAGTCCGGTTTATTCTTAAGGTCCGATCACAAATAGGTCTCGGATTTGGTGGGTTATTATTACGATTGTTACGGTTCCGATTTTGATTATTTCTATTCGGTTATTTGGTATTGGTAGATCCTGATTAAGATTTTGGCCATGCCTCGAGCATGATCTAGCCTTGTTCAGTGTTTCATCACTTGTTTTGACCATTTTAAGTATTTTGATTTGATGATGATTCTCCGTCGGGATTTCACGACAGTGATGACCTTGTTTCCTTCGCTCTTAACGCCTTTCGTAAAGTATCTATGTTAGGCTTATAAGGAATAAGTGGGGCCTTACTCTTTCTGGTCATCAACTAACGAAAACCGAAAATAGTTGAAATCGATAAAAGTAAAGATTGATAACTTACTTATTAGGTAAGTACCAACGAAAAAGAAAATAGAAATGGGGTAAGAAAAGTGTTGACTTATCCTCGAGACTTTTGAGTTAATATAAGTAGAAATCATTCGAACACAATGAATTAGCGTCGTTCCCCGGCAACGGCGCCATTTAAGCTGACGGACCTTTTCTATGCTATCAATCCTTACCGGCAGTGTACCGGGTCAAATTGTAGTGATAGAGTGATGAGTCGGGTGTCGATCCTCGGGAAAACTTGGTAATTCACCGTGTGATTAAACACCAAGAAATCATTATTATCTCAATCTAAGTCGCAATTTTATCATCCAACCAAACTCTAAACTAACAAAGCATAAACTAAAACAGATATATATAAGTATATAAATATATATATAGATATATAGCAATACATATATATATATAGATATAAGTATATATAGGTACCAAAACAATATCTAAGGGAGGGAGATAGATATTATAATTATAGACTAGCCAAGAATATGTTATTGAATCCTTATATCTTTTTAGTGGAATTGGATGTGCTCGATCTTTATTTTAAGTTAAATCAATTATACTGAAACGGTGCACTCCTAAGCTAAACAATTCATTCTCACACGAGCATCCGAAATTGTCATATGTCCAATCATTTGTCCAAGGTCATCCTCAAGCATGGGTCACTTCCGCTTTTGTCATTCGGCCAATTTTAAGGTATGTCAATTAAACAAATGAATTAAACGTAATAATCTCTCGAGTACATCTTTCAATAAGAGTTTGTTTCTCCCGAAACAAATCTACCCCGGTTTAGAAATCGGATTCCGTTGTCACGCTTTTCACTCGCCAATTTTACCCTCCGGTCTTTCTATTAACGAAGTTCACAACCTAACTACGAGGCGTCAATTCATAATTAGATTATGAATTCTTTCATATCAAGTAGCTAATTCAATACTGAATACAGAAAAGAGATTCATTATAACCGATTTTTATCCAATTTTAGTATAGTCATCATCCATTTCCTAAAAAGATAATACTAATCCAATTTCATATCTTGGCTAGATACTAAGTTAGCCTAATATCATTATAAGTAAGATACTAATAACAACATAAATACATTAGAAAAGTTACTGATTACAATCGAAGCTTCAGAGTTGTATCCTCCGAAATAGCAACTCCTTTACATCAATGAGCCTTGATACATCTTCTAAGCATTATAACGATACTTTATACTACAAAGATTATTCCGCAGAGTGCCGTTTCTGACTTTTATTTAACTAAAAACAACAAAACGAAACTATATATAGATATAGAAGAGAGATATATGCATTGGTACACTCCAAAATGGTTGCATTTGAGGTCTATTTATAGACCATATCACCAGGCAGGCGCGTGCGGACCACCACCGCGCAAGTGCCGGCTACAAAGATATATTCTCTTGTCGAGATTTGTGGGCCCGATTTGAGATTTTTCAAATATTCGGCCTTCTCCGGCGCGTGCGGACATACAACATATCGATGTTTGTAAAAACCTATCTCGAGCTGTAGACCCTCAGTTGACATGATTTAATATTCGTTGGAAAGCTCTTTTGAAGGCCTACAACTTTCATCAAGAACTTTTTCTCTGAAAATGCCTCTAAGTTAGATCAAATGTCCGTTGAAGATGAGTTACGGTAGAAACATTAAAGACAGTTGATCTGTTCAAAGTTGTTAGATTTTGGCATAATCTTTTATCCCACAAAAACTCATGATTTATACTTCAAAGTATGTCATAATTTTGGGATCTTGGTAAACATCTGATCCTGCAACAAACTCAACGAAACACCAAACGTAAATCTGACAAAAAACTATCATTTTTATCGTTTTTATAACTTATGCATCTAATTATAACTAACTATGATTTTTATAAGTTTTTAATGCATTTATATGAAATTATACTAAAATATCATAAATATAATAATAAAAAGTCTTATAATTTGATCATATATTTTTCATACATCAAAACCCTTCTCAAAATATCTTATCCTTATTTACCATTAACCCCTAGTAATCAATTAGTTCATAACTAATATAATATGAACTGGGCCCATCGATCAGTTTATAGGATTAACAAATAAGGGAACTGTCTGTCTACTTCCCGCAGGAAGGAATGGATTCCATATCTGTGAAGTCACAGACTACTCACTCAATCCGAATAGAGCCAAAGAGAAGTGTTCGATCATCACATGTATCCAAGTGATCCTTAACTAACACATCAAACCCTACTTTGAACCAAGCGATGATCGTGATCACATCGATTGAGATTAATCCATATATGATCATCTTGTGTTTCGATAAGATTTCTCGATCACGAAATTATATCGAGAACTCAAATCAAATCGGTCGAAATTTCTATATGATAGACATCATATATAAATGCCCCTTACTAAACCCTCTACCGACGGTCCGGATAAGACGGTCACACCGTTAAGTGTTAGGCGCATTATTGGTATATTAATCATGAGACCCATACTTTGATTAAATTTACCACGGACTAAATAGTTTTAAGCATATCATCACTAACTCAATCCTCGTGTGTATGCCATACACTTTGAAGTTATGTGATTACATACCAATATACTTAGGGCTTTCGACAGTGTATTAATATAAGCATAAATGCAAATATTAAGATGAATTATAAATCCTGTAAAAAACAATTACAGAAATTGTCTTTCGGGCACTACACCTAACAATCTCCCACTTGCACGAAAGGCAAGTTATTAATTGTTTTAGAGCACACCCCTTATTCACAACATTCTCCCACATTCTCTAAAAGAAAATGAGACATATCCCACGAGTAAACACTGAGCCCGAGATCGACTCAATGATCATCCTTAATCTGACTTAAAGTCAGAATCAGTGTAATCACTTATATCCAAGTTCGCACCCGAATATACTAGCATATTATTCCTCGTTCTTCAAAGGCACTTGAGGACGTACTAAACTTGCTATTTAATACTCGAATCCAAGATTCGATTAACTTGTAATTACCTGACTTTCTCTTATCAAAAGAGAGTCTATCCCATTTTCTATTTATCCTCAGGTTTAGAGAAGCATTCCGTGAGAGGTAGGGTAGGACTACTTCGTTGAATGTTGCATACCGATTTGCAAAATCATCTTAACCATTAGGATAGATGGGATTGCCAGTCACATATTCTCGGGAATTTGACCGAATCAAATCCTTTAGAATATAGTCCGATTCTTTCATAAAGAGAATTTTGGCATGTCAGTTTCCGACTTCAGATAACACACCCATGTTGTTTCCAACTGTTTTAGTGTTACCATTCATGAACACTAATGTATATACTACTTTACCATTATTGACATCCAGTCTAAGAAAGACTTATCAATATCCTGGTCAAGTCCACATACTCGAAATATGTGACTTTTAAATGACCTAGAGGTTTGATGACGTAGATCAAGTGAAATTAAAATACTTGACCACCATAAACCAATACTAGCAAGAGGACTATGTCCATCGTAGTATAGCTATAGCGAATCAAGGTCGATCCCACAGGGAACCAATTATGGATCATTTATATACAAACAATTAATCATTCATATCAAGGTCATAAAGCGGTCTACGACCAACGAAAGACAAGAAAAGATAAACGACACGACTTGACACAACACATAAACAACGTAATTAACTGATATATGTTAAATTTATAACAAAATATTATCACATTTTATATATATTATTGATTAATTTTATCTAAAAATATTAAAAGATAGTAAAATAACATATAAAAACCTAATAGATACAAAAAGACGACATAATACAAATTATAACTTTTGTTGTCAGATTTACCTGTGTTTTTGTCGTTTTTTGTTGTTGTTATACGTATATTATGTGATACAAAGTAGAAGAATCGGAATCAAATCGAAAAAATCATCAAGTGGCGAGACAAACCCGCGCGCAGAGACGGAATAAACCGTCCACGCCGGATTATGTGATAATTACTCCCATGTTACCCATGTGCGCGTCGACACATGATATTCGAATCGGTTAATCCGGCGCGACGCCGACTGGGCCAAGCGCGCGCGGACTCAAATCACAGCCTATAAATACCTCATTTATGAGATGAAAGAAAGGAGGAGGATAGATATTGATATATATATTTCTGTCATTATATATCTACTCTCTGTAAATATTATTTCAGTAGGCATTCTGCCATAAAAGTAGTAGTAGTATTTATGTAATAGCTAGAATAAATTATTGAAGATTGTCGATTTCATCACTGTTGTTGCATTCAGAGGACGAAGCCCTTCAACAATTGTAATCGGTAATATTCTATGGTTATTATCTTTGTTGTTTTTGTACAATTTTATATACTAGTAATAATGTATGTAGGCTAATTATACAACTAGCCAAGACATGTAATTGAAATATGTTTCTCTTTTAGGGAAATGGATGATGACTAAGTTAAAATATGATTAAAAATTGAATTTGATGAATCTCTTTCTGCTTGAACTAATTGATAGTCTCAGATTGACGTAATTAACCAAGATGGACGAACCATAACCTAATCATGAACCGACTGCCAGAGACGTTAGGGTATGAGAAAAGGGTAGAAAGACCGGAAGGTAAAATTGGCCGTCTGACAAACGGAACCCTCTTTCTTATCCGGGGACAGAATATTTATACTCGAGAGATTATCATGTCAAATCATTAGGTTTAATTACGGTTTTACCAAGGAGGAGGCATAGAACGAATTCGTGCACTCGTATGAGGGGAATTTGTTAGCTGAGGAGTATACCGTTTCACATAATCAATAACACTTTAAAACAAGAAGTTTGATCACATCCATTAAACTAAAAGAGAGCATAATTCAATAACATTGTCTTGGTTAGTTATTCTTAATTATCTATTATATTGATATCTATATAAATATTTACTTATTTATCATTTGAATAGCTCTAATTAAAAAGAATTGCGACTTAGATCAAGATAATAATAGCTAATTGGTGTTTAGCCACATTTTAAATTACATTTTCTTTTCCCTGAGGATTCGACACTTGATTCACCAGACTACACTACAATTAGACCCGGTACACTGCCGGTAAGATTGGATACAAAGTTTTAGCCGATCATTAACCTCCCCAATTATTATGTTATCGTTTGGATCTAGAGATTCTATATAATTAAGCTAGACTCGACAACTATTAATCCGATTCGTATTTCATTTATATTGGCTCAAGAGTCATCCCCAAACTAGATCTAGCTCGGGTAGGCCATATCAGATCACTATGCTACATCACGTGACTTCGCTTTTAGGCCTCCATCTCATATGACTCACACGCTACAAAACTAGGGATGCCGATATTAACCGTATTCCTCACCTAGGCAACATTCCTGTGATTAGGCGTACTTCTAGCGATCGCATCGGTCTGCATCCATTAACAATTACCGCACGGTCTCATGTTAATCTACGATTTACGTATAACTAGGTGCATGCAATTCCCGAATCTGATGTATCTAGATCTCGCTGAAAGTCCCGGAAGATCAATTCACGAGCCGACCTAGGAGTCCTATATTGGTATTTCCTAATAATACGCTAATTAAAACAGACGAGCAACGTAGCCGTAGCCATACCTACTAAGATAAGAAATTATAGGTGGACAATCACACCATAAAGACGTGGCTAGATTGACGCGGCGAAAACCTAAATCTTAGCGTTTCTACATACGTAACGGATAAAATAGAGACTCATAAAGCAATTATATAGATCTACTAAAAACACGGTTGTCGATCATACCAAAGTCATCTATAGGTCACCGGATAACAGATCTGGGCGTGTGGATCCTTATAGACGAGGAATCCCCACTGCCTCATATCGTATCCTTAGATTTACATCGTTCGGTGAAGAACGAACAACCTCAAACGATAAATAATAATTTGGGACTTAATTACAAAGAACAAAGAAGAAATTAATACAAGAACTTACATTATAGGAGAACTTGTATAAAAACCACTTTGAGGAAAACTGAGAACTTTATTATAATTCGAGAGAAGTGTCTAAGGTGTATTGTGTGTTGTATGTCTCTATTTATAGGGGTTCAAGCTAATTAAAAGATATACTTCAAAATATCAAAACAAATAGAAATAACTCCCGGCCGATCTCAGAAAATAAGATGCAAAATGCGCCCCCCCATTGGCGCCAACTCTTGTCATGCCTTACTCCTCTTTTCGTGATTATCCGATCTTTATCTTGAATTTCCTTTGATTTATCTTGAGATTTAATTTTTCCATTTGCATTTATCCTCCAAAATTTATCTCAATCTACAAAATAAATATTTATCCCAAAGTAAATCATATTTAAATAATAAAAACGGATAAATACCAAATTATAAATAAAACAGATAAATACCAAATTATCTCTTTTAAATAATACAAAATGGATAAATACCAAATTATAAATTATAAATCACATAACATTAAATATTCAATATAACACGTGATTTAATTATAAAATATATATTATTAATCTCGATTTAAGGTCAATGTTGATGACTTTTACGGGTATAATTTGACCGTCATCAAGGTTTGCTGTTATCCACAAAGGATATAAGCCTTGGTTACGAATAAATTCAGATTCCGATTGTTCAGCAAAAAAGTCTCAGGGAATCACCCCTATTTTCTGCTTTCTAATGAATCTGCCATTTGTTCTTAGCTAAAACCCTTATGTTCTGAATGAATTCAGATTCCATTTGTTCGGCAAGAAAGTCCCAGGGAATCACCCATATTTTCTGCTTTTTAACGGAATCAAACATGACCGTGTGGTGAGAGAGTTCACGGTCTGGTTAACTCTCTACTTGTTAGGGAATCACCCTTAGACTACTCCACTTTGTACCGAAAGTTAAACTTTCTATTCATTCAACTTTTATCATATAGATCCAATTACTCCCACTGGACCTGAGACACTCAGGTGGTTCTATTAGAGTGTGAACAGAATTGGAGTACCAAAACTCCATTCACAGGGTTATGGATTTTAAACCAACCTCTATTGATCAGAATCCTATACAGCCCACAAGAACCATAGGTTATCAATCACCTCTGTAAACTTCAAAGTCTGCAAAAAAACCGCAAAAGGTAATGGTTAAACCATACTCTCACTGCGTTCTAGGTGGATCGATATTCTAATCTAGTACAGTAGTAATTATTTGTGTTATCACCAACATCCAATGTTGGACGTGGTCTGAACAAATCAGTTAGTAACTACCTTGAGTATCTGTACTTCAAGGTCCAAGGTTGTTATTTATAGACTCTATCAGAAGGGGTTGTGACAGTATAACCGTCACTTTTTGATCTTTAGAATCTTACAACCAACCTTTACTCAACATATAAAATATTGCACGAACAGTCATCATCTGAACGTGTACGCAAAATTTCCAGTCCTACCTTCAAGCACTAAGTGCTAAATGCCTATATTGACGGAAGTGGGGCGAACCGAATTCACTCCTTATCCTCAAATTTGTAAGCATCTTCTAGGTAGACTTCTCGGTTTTACATGATAGTGTAAACCGTTATTTCGCAGCCAATATCTTAAATGAGTTAAGCAGTGTATTGTAGCACATTAATAACTATATGAGGCAAATTTATGGTGTTATTCCTTAGTGGATAAATTCCACTGGGAGGCAGGCCGAGCATCAGTCCCAAGACTATGCTATGGCCTATTACTGAACATGGAATACTCTATCTCTGGTGAAATCAGAGATACCTCCAAATATTTGAGATAATCTTACTGGCGTTTCGAGTAGTTGTCTGATGAGATGTCACTACTCAGAAGCTCCTTCTAACTTGTATCTTTCACAAGACCCCGAAGGTCATTATGAACAAGCTATGTTACTTCTTTAAATCTATTACCCATTCCCGATTGAAAGGAAGCTTAGTCATCGTTCCTTTTGAGACAGTGTTCCTTGACCTGAGATAGAATCACCCTAAGCCGATCTTGATCTTTATGAAATATGCACTAATTAATAGAGTATGAAGAAGTGTTTATCTAAATACGGAAACCTTTTGCCTTTAATAGTTTAAGATGTGTTACATATACCTTTTCAGCATTTCTTAGTGGTTCTGACTTTATCAAACAAAAGTCCGAGTCTTGGATTCGTGCTACAAATGTCATATTCACTTTCTATAAGATAAACAAATTATCGAATTGAAAGTGAATCCATTTGTTCCAACGAATAAAACAGAAAATAAATTTTCTGTGATATTCAAGGATTGAATCCGAAATTAATTTCCTTATATCACTCCCACTATTCTAGCTGAAATAACTGCCCGTTGTCTACTCTATTTATCGTTTGATGCATAGCTACCTTGTTCTTCCAAAGAACTTAGCTTTCGAGGAAATCGTTATGATGCATTGGTCGCTGATCCAAATCACTTTCCTTATCCTCTAAATTTCTATTTATTAATATTCCGGTTTAGCCTTAAAACTACTTAGTTTAGATGACTAACACGTATAGACATTCTTTCCCATTCTTGACTTTCCTTATATGGAAACAGTCTTGAACTAGCAGTTCATTTGAATCGACACTACTCGTGAACTGTGGGATGTCTAATGATAGTGTTACTCGTTTGGACTATTTGATTTTTCTAATAAATCAACAAATCATAATGTTAAAGCTCCCACTAGTTTCTCGGTTCCAAATACCGTCTAACTAGAAATACTTTATTTATGATTTTTCAGCGATTCGAAAATCACCAGAACTAAGCTCCCACTAGTTTTTCGGTTCCAAATACCGTCTAACTAGTAATGCTTTGTTCATGTTTTTCCAGGAATGGAAAAAACTCTTGTGCAGTCTCTTACACATTTCTAATGATTTAGAAAAACAACAAATCATAAGAATAAAGCTCCCACTAGTTTATCGGTTCGAGTAAATTTTTTTGGGCCTTTATCAATTCAGCTAAAAGAAAATTAACACATTATATTAGGTTAGGTCAGATTGGATCTACACGGGATTTTTTTAAGCCCTCGAGACACCGTTGGGCCTAAGACCACCATCTCGACCGCCTCAGTGTTGGGCCGGCCCTGCTGCCATGGATGTTTCTAGCTCTGAACATCACTGAGAGTGACGTTTCTCGAAAACGAGGGTGATCATCTTTATCATTGATGTTCCTTTTCATTAAAAAATAATTGTGATGTATGAAACAATCATTTTCTAGAAAATAATACCAAAATAACCTTATAAAAATTTGAATACAAACTAATTCAATGATTTTGAATAGCATAAACAACTTGTGGAGTTAATGCACTTAATTTTAAATTTAAACTAACATAAGTATAAAAAAAACAGATTTAACATATTCATATGAAGTACACACATGAGGATGAGGAAGGAAAAAGGCATCTAAGGGAAAATAAATATTTTGGATTTGACAGTGCTTTCACCGTACAAAAATCGGGTAAGAGGAAATTGAGGGAAAACAAATATTCTGGATTTTGGCAGTTTTATCTTCATAAATAAATTGCGTAAAACGAAAATGATCGACAAAACAACACGTAGGTAGCTGCCAGCCGGCTTGAAGTGTTTCCGGCAGAATTATGATTATGATTAGGACAATCAATTAACCAGAAATTGGAAAATCGCGTTGTGTCGATTTCCGACACTTCAAATCGCGCCGTGCTCTTTTCGATACGTGGAAAATCAGAAAGCGTAAGGATCTCAACGTTCAAACGTAGATATCCTTACGTCCAAACGTAAGAAAATTCAAACCAGGATACTCATACAAAAACACTCAACACGATTCCTTACGTTTGACGCGTAGAGATCGCTACGCTTAAACGTAAGCGAACGTAAGCGATTCCTTACGCTTAAACGTGAAAATTTTTGTCCACATGATTTTTTTTTATTTTTTCTCAAACAAACAATCTTCTATAGGATTCATATACGGAAATTTAATGCGATAAAGACAAATATTTATATATAATAAGTAAATAAATGCGTATTATAATGATTGATGGGTGAACATGCGTTATATTTTTATTTCTTTTAATGTTTTTTTTATAGTTCCGGGCACATACAATTTTTTTTTAAAATAAATTTATCTTTTATGTAAAAAAAATTAAATTCGTCCGTTTACTTTTTTTTTCTTTATACACAATTTTTTTTGTCAGACTACTTAATTGAGATCTTTTCTTTTATCATTGTCCATTCTTCATGATTCTTTCCAAAACTTATCGACTTATATTATCAGAAAAAAAAAATATGGACAAGAATTTCTCTACGTTTAAACGTAAGGAATCCTTACGTTCCTTACGTTTAAACGTAAGGAATCTGTGTTGAGTGCTTTTTGTATGAGATTTGGTTTGAATTTCCTTACGTTTGGACGTAAGGATCTCTACGTTTGAACGTAGAGATCCTTACGTTTACCTGATTTTCCATGTCAGAAAATGCATGACCTGATTTGCAAGTGTCAGGCCTGACACAACCTGATTTTCCAATTTCTGTCAATTAACAGAGAGACCCCGTAATTAAGGAATGGTACATTATGATAATGCCAACACAGGTTAGGCAGTTGGTTTCGGGTGTCGATTGCACTAAGAAACGCAAAATTGAATCCCGGCAATGAATGCAATGTGAGAGTTATCCTAATAATGGGACTCCTTGCGGACAATGAGTATTGGCCCTCCCGCGTAAAGGACCGCTCAATCACCGTGATTAACCTTCTCACCATTCTGTTGGGTCGGGATGTAGGGCTCAGAGGCGAGTGATATCGTCTTTGCACCAAGGTATACACCGATCATCTCGCTACCCCAAGGTATTTATATAAGGAACAATTTGTTTAAGGTAAGTTGGAATCATTTTGACGTATCACCGGAAATTTATTATGATACTATAATAATATACCAATACTCATATTTGATTTCTTAAGACCATTTCAAGACCCTACAGTCGACTTTCTGAATGTCGATTATAGAATATATAATGGACTTTTCAAAAGTCGAATACGTGTGGTGCTGCAATTACGTGGCAATATGGTATGTTGGTGTGATGCATTTACTTAATTATCTTCCTACATAAATTAATGGAGTTACACTAATTTTATAGTAGTGATACGGGTACAACCGTTGTAACACAACGAATGCAATAATATGTATATATATCGTTGATTCCTGATGTAGACTCATTGGTCACTATTATATCCATCATGATCAATTGTGCAGTTGCACGTTGTGGCACTCGTTGTGTCGATATCATTACTCTTACGAACACATAACATAAATAGAATCCGAAATGCAAGCAAGAGTAAAACGAAAACTTATTCAAACTCAGACGGGTTTAAGACTATGTGCCCCGACTATGTGCACGCGGATATGGCAATATGTCTCATAATATATAATAGTCTACCTTGTTCTAATCTGTTCATGTATGGACAGTCTACCTTCTAGTCTGTTCATGTATGGACAGTATACCTTGTTCTAGTACTGGTTTGCTAAAACTTGATAATTTCACAAGAATCAATTGCACAATTAGGAAAACAGAAAGTTTTAAACAATAACTTAAATCTGCAATATAACTTTTATTCAAACGAACGCATAACACATATAGAATCGGTAATGCGGAAAGCAAGAGTAAAACGAAAACTTATTCAGACTGAGGAAAGTTTCGAACTGTATCCTTAAGATATTATTTGCCCCGACTGTGTGCACACGGATATTGAATACGTCTCCCTAGATACAACAACCTACCTTGTTCTAGTCTTTTCATTATGGCCCAACTGTTGCCTTTGAACAATTCTGATGCATGAACCTTTCTACTATGTTGCTTTAGTTCGATTTATTTTGGATTCAGAATATCATACGTTGAGCTGACCCAAGAAGATTAATACTGGGTCGGGCCATGCCAAGCAAAGATTAATACTAGGCCAGGCCAAGCCGAGCCCCGAGCCCCGAGCCCCGGGCCATAAGCCGGATTGCGGCGGCGGCGCGTGTGTGGGTTCTGAATCAACAAGCATTCACGTCTTTCCTCATTTACAACACCCACATAAATCACCATATATTTAGGCATTTATTTCTCATTCATCCGATATCGGAATCGATTGATTTAAAAGCCTAACATCAACTTCTATTTTAGTAGTTTTCAAAACTGTTTTTAGCTCCCAGAAATTCATTCTGTTAGTCATTCAAAATCTAGTTTAAAGTGGATTATTCGCCACTTGTTCCAACACTCAATTTTAGCCAAAAACTCCAACGGTTTTAAGTTGTCTTCCCAAAACAAAGTAGTTTATTTCTTCTCCGTGGAGTTTTTGCTTCATTGCGGAGTTGATTTGCTCCTTTGTGTTGAGGCATAAATGAAAAGACAAAAGAATAGTAGGGTCCACTTGTGGATCATGCTGAGATTTCTTCTGAGAAGCTCATAATATGTAACACCTCCGAACTTACGTCTGACAGCCATATTTGAGTCATAAAGGATCCGATTAACTACTTAGACCGATCGTCATCGCTTTGCTTAAAAAAGACTAACTCGAGTTTACAAGACTCTAATGTCCGATGCTTATATATGGTGAGAAATCCTACTACTTTAACTATGTGACATATTACATTATCCCCCCGTTTATAAGGAACTCTCGAACATAGGTTTAAGGCGTTACAAATTGATATAAAAGCCGACTACCAGACAGAACTATGTGCTGCATCGTAATAGACGGTGTAAGATTACCTCTTTTTATCTCTGGTAGAGACGTGTCCGGAAACAATCCTGACGATGATGTCAATTTCTTATAGGGGGAGAATGTAATTTTCCCATATAGTTAAAGTATTATAATTCTCACCCTCATATAAGTACGAAACATAAATGTCTTGTCAACTTAAGCGAGTCATTTTAAGGCAAACGATAACGATGGTTTAAACAGTTATCCGTATCATTTATTGATTACTTAGCAGCAATGTTCTAAAACTCGCTAGGCGACCTCGGTGCGCTACAGGGGCGCCTAGGCGGCGCCCAGGCGCTTTTAGGGTTTTAAAGGGATTTTAGGGTTTTAAGGGGGGTTTTAGGGTTTTACGGGGGTTTAGGGTTTTTACGAGGGGTTTTAGGGTTTTAAGGGGGTTTTAGGGTTTTATGCCTCTTTCTTGTCTAACACTTGGGAAAACTTGGATGTTCGCCCCGAGATGGAACCCTAATTTTCTAGAATGACCTCGGAGCGTCTAGAAGGGCCTAGAGCACCTGAAGGGCCTAGAGCGCCTGAAGAAGGCTCTAGAGCGCCTGAGAAGGGCCTAGGAGCGCCTGTAGAAGGGCCCAGAGCGCCTGAAAATCGCCAAAGACCCCTGTCGCCCCATGAGGTCGCCCGAGCCAAGTCGAGACGCCCGGGTGCGCTAGGGCTCAGGCGGCGCCAGGCGATTTTAGAACATCAAGCTAGCGCATACAAACCCAAGGTTTGGGAGTGTTAAATGATAGGGCTTGACGGAGGGCTCAAAGTGACTAGAATTGAATCTTGAAAATCTAGTTTAAACATTCTAAAGATCAAACTAGTTGATTTCAACATAAAAATAACTTTTACCTGGTCGATTGTCCCCGATACAACTTTAAAAAAATTGGTTACAACTCGTACCACCGTAATGAGAGAATCGATTTGTTGAAAAATAAATATTTACGTGATGATACGGAACCTGACACGGTCCCATTATCCCCGGTCAACTCGTCTGAGGACATAAGTCCAACTCTTTCCCTGAGCTTAAGCGCGCGACGTCGCCAACTTCTTGGCCATCCCGCCATCATCATAAGCATAAGGGGCCGCCCAAAGATCAAGCGGGCCCATTCCTATGAGAATACCAAGAAATGGAAAGTTCATAAGCTTAGATAGAACGAGAGGCCAATCGCCATCCTGTCGGGCATCGGCGCCGCTAAGCACGAGTAGTCTTTTACAGCTTTATCCTTTCCCTATAAATACCCCCACTATGACATTAATGAAGAGGAAGAACAACTTTTGCGCATTTATTTCTATCAGCACTGTTATCTCTCTCTCTCATATTTATTGCTTTCATATTACCACCGTGAGTTCATCACCAACATCGATAAACGCCACCGCCCGACGGCGATAACCTCATTGATCGGAACACCACGAAGAGGCCAGATATCCCACGTCCAAGTCTTCCTTCCAAACTACCTGACGGAAACAGACCCGTCAATTGGCTCCGTTACCGCGTGAGTTGGTCGGATTCTTATCGTGATGTCGCTTAGCGGCCATCTTGAAGTTAGCCAAACGGGTCGCCGCTTGCAGTCTTTTTTCTTCGAGCATGTCGAGCTCAAACTCACGCGATCGTTCGTTGCTGTCCTCGTTGAAATGCGACACTCTGATGCTAGGTAGAGACATCTCCACTAGTGTCATCGCCTCCGAACCATAAGTCAGGGAGAATGGGGTTTCTCCTGTGGTGGACTTTTTGGCGGTCCGGAGCGACCATAAGATCGCGGACAGCTTATCTACCCACCTGCCTTTCTTTCCGCATAGAGTGCGTTTCAGAAGGAAAGGCATAAAACGAAATGGCCATGCAGCGGCCCCAATGTGCACAGAAGGAAAAGGATCAAAGTTAACAGGGTGGCGAGCCCCACATCAGCCGGAAACAAAAGTTAATATTACAAATCAACAACAAAGTTTTTATCAATAACAAAAGGAGAATCAAACGCTTCCAGAGTCAAGGCCAGCTTGCGAATCTCCCGGCTGCGCCCCCTCCTCACCACCTGGAGCTGCCTGATCCCCCTCTGTATTGGCCCCATCCAAGATCGCCTGCACGAGTGATCGCATGTTCTCTTTTGCTGCCGCTGGAAATACCGCCGCCTGTAAACCATCAACCCTACATCGCTCGCGGTATTCCGCGATCTCCTCCTCGGAGTATGGAACCACGGGATGATATTGAATGAGCTCGCACTCAAGGAATTCTCCCGAGTCCACGCCGCCATATCATGTAAGTTGGGGACCTCTGCTGCCGGTGCATCGACCTCTGAGACACACCCTCGCCATATGATAGCGGCCTTTGGTCATAATTGTCACCCAGATCCTTCCAATATTCGGCGCTGTCCTTATATTCAGCAAGGGCGGCCTCAATTTTGGCCTGGACATCCGAGGCAAGGTCCTCGGCCCTTTTGATAGCCTCCTCAGCCTTCGTACGGGCATCCTCAGTTTCTTAGCGAAGATCGACGACAAAGATCTCGGCCGAGCTTTCAACTTTTGCTCACAGCACCTGGGCGGCTTCGACCTTCTTGCGATGATTCTTCTCATGGGTAACTTGGCGCTCCAACTCCGCTATCTTGTCCGCCCAGGTCTTTTCTTTAGCGGTATATAGAGCCTTGGCATCACCAACTTTGGCCTCCAGGTCCTTCATCGTCCGCGCCAACTCCTGGTTCTCCTGCGCCTTCTTCGCGACTCATCGCTGCTCATTGTTCGCTCTCCACCAACTTCTCAACAAAGATCTCTAAGCGGCGAGCATGCAACGCGAGACCTAAGAAAGACACACAGAAGCACTTGGAAAATAAAAGAAAATTCGTATGAGGAAACACATTTACCTTATGCGCCGACATCCCGTGACTCGGCGACGGCAAATTTCTCATAGCCTCGCGAGGATCAATAGAGTCATGTTGCCGATGTTGGCGAGAGCAATCCTTTTATCACCCGGTCCCCACGGATAGGCGAGCCTCGGCGCTCCATTTTCCGGTAAGTAGAGGAAGAGGAGGAACGGCCGACAGAGTCGACTCCATCATCACACCCCCGGCCAAAGCGATGATTGATCGGCGCGCGAAAGCCTCGCCAAAGTATAAAGGAATGTCGGCGCTGCTTGAAGCTTCTTGCCGTGGCGCGCCTCTGCGCGTACGAATTCATAAACAGTGCAAGGTTGAGAGGGGAGAGTCGGGACCCTCTGTGTCGACAACCTCGGATGATGACGCGATCCACTCTTGGTCTTTTCCGGGAAAGGGGACGTCTTCGAGAACATCTTCAAACTCTCACTGGTCGCTACTGGGCGGTGCTCGAGCCTTCACCGTGGCGGGGGCGGACTTCTTCAGAATCGCTCTGGCGATCGCAACACCGAGGAAGTCCCGCCTCGACGCTGCGTGCCCGCCCAGCGAAGAACGGTCACTCCTCGATTGATCCCTATATGAATAATCGGTATGATCACGGGATCTCGCCGCTAACTCTTCCTCCCGCGTCTTCCTCGCGGCATTAGCAAAGCGCAACATTAGCGCTCTGCGAGACCGGATGCCGCATCACCAAAAAAAAAAAAAACAAAGAGGAAGCAATCGAAATATACAAGTCAAACAAAAAAAACAAAACAAAAAAAAAAAAAAAAAAAAGGATCGTGCCCATTGTGCCCGCCCCGACCTCACAAGACAAAGCTTGTGTATTTTTGGGTTAGCAAAAACAAAAATAGAGAAGAAATGGTTTTACCCTGGCGGCTCGACCAATCACCGCCACACTCTTCGCATTGCGTCGGAAAGTTCCTACCCAAGTGGCACTCGCCGACCCAGTCAGGATCACTAAGCTCCACAGATGGCGGGGGAATGTTCACGACAGGCAAAATCCCCGACTCCAAACAGCCCGGGATCCCTGCCATCCTTGCGCTACCCAGCTTTACGTTCGTCAACATCCGAACGCTGATCATGCGGACCTGTGCAGATCTGTCCGCAGAGCTTATCAAGGCCACAATCGCCTCTACTTCTTCAGGGCTTGCGAGAGGAACCACTCTGCCTTTGAGCCACTTGGAGTCTAGTCCGTGTGTAGCCCGACTCCCAAAATGCGGGAATGGCCATCCGACCCTGGATTGCACCCGCATCACTCTTTGGCTCCAGTTGTAGATTTTGTTGTCGGCGGGGTAAAAAGGGCGAGGCCTCCCCTCACGCGCCCTCACCCTCACCTGACCCGGAGTTTGGGTGCCGACGAAATCATGGAACTCCTAAACAGGCCCAAGGAGGCTCAATTCCATTAAGGCGCACACGTCGCAATAAACGCCGCCAGGGTCCTAACAAGATTAGGGTGAAAGTCCGCCGGCAAGGCTTCCAAAGAAATACATCACCTCCACCAAAAAGGATCGAAAGGGCCTGAACCCGCCGCCAGAAATTGTCGAAAGGAACATACAATCGGTCCCCTGGTAGGCGCCCACAAGTATAATCATATCGCCGGGCCGCCCATGCACGGACAAAATGATAGTCGCCGGAAAGCCGGTATCGGGCGCGGATAAGCGGTGTTAAAGTCGGCGCCGCGGTCAACAAAGATCTTCATTCTACATCGGCGGCGCGATGCATGGCCTTCGACTTGCCACCCTCTTCCAAAGACTCCAGCCTCTCAAGCCGATCTGGATTTTCCTCTCTCTGGGGCGGAGCTAGCGAGTTTGGGTGCCCCACGGCTGTCCCTTCGCTTTTGCGGTGGCTTAGGCGGACGCCGTCTGAATCCTTTCACCGGCGGTCTTAGAAATTCGCTCTCAGGAGCTAAGTCGCAAGGATTCGTAGCGGTGGGTGCCCTCGTTATAGGTAGCCTTTGGGCCTCGCCCGATCGCAGGACGCGAGTCCTCTTCGTCGAAATGGGAAGGTGAAACCTCGCCGCCACCCTTTCCTCGGCCCCGCCATCCCCATAACTAAATTCCTCTTGATCGCCGTCGTCCCACACATGCGACATATGCCGCAAAATGAAGAGAGGTGGATCAACGCCGCTTCAGTCGACACCGCCCCATTTCCGCGCAAGCCAACAAAGACAGGGGCAACGGGGTCATAAAGACATACTACACGGAAAAATTAAAATTGCACCCTAATCCTCAAGGCTTCAAATTCACAAAAGAAGGGCTTAGGCATACGGATTCTATCACCGGTTAGAAAACCTCAAAAAATCCGAATATCTACGGGACAAAAGCATACTTATGATCTATACAAAGCAAGAATCAACCACAAAAGACGATCAACAAAGAAAAACCCGGTGTTAGATCGGATAAAGATGGTACCTTTATGATCCTGGATGGCGTAAAATTGGGAAGACAAGGATGATCGCTCCGATCATTTGAAAAGGCTCACTCCGATGAAGTTCAAACACACCTCGACCTCGAGTGCAGAAACTTGGTTCTAAACCACCACAGGATGCTCTTGATTTCGGCTTGATCACCGGGGAATTTTGGAGAAGGTTTTCAAAAAGTGGTAAAAGGATGGGCAACACCCGCTTAAATAGACAGCGATCAACCAACCAACGGCCGTGATTATCTTCATCCAACGGTTCGGTTTACGCGGGAAAGCGAAAAGTTTCGAATCCGACACGACGCTTTGAAATTTGAAATTTGCGTAAAAACGAAACGCCATCATTACCACCGTCCGTCCGCGCGCGAACGTCACCTTGTCGAATCGAAAGGACGCCACATTTAATGATACGCAGCGGCTTCGCGGCCCATTTGTATTGCTCCACGTGGCGCGCCACCTGTAATAGCTCGCTTGTACAGTTTTCGCTCTCGCCAACACAAATGACTTCGCCATCTCGCCTGGGATCGCAGAAAATGATTAAATCCCAGAACCTCAACATGTCGACCTCGGTCAGACCAACAAGCACGGACGATTTACATCGCAAGCTCTCAAACGCGCAATGCGGCGACCGCAATACTCTCGCGGCATATCTCGGATCGCTTATCTCAGGCACCTCAACATGTCGACCTCGGTCGGACCAACGAGCACGGACGATTTACATCGCAAGCTCTCAAGCGCGATCGCGGCGCGACGGCAATGTGCTCTCCGCGCATATCTGGATCGCTCGGCGCCAGTGCACCTCAACATGTCGACCTCGGTCGACCAACAAGCACGGACGATTTACATCGCAAGCTCTCAAGCGCGAGCCGCGGCGACTGCAATGCGCCTCCTCGCGGCATATCTGGATCGCTTACATCAGGCACCTCAACAAGTCGACCTCGGTCGGACCAACGAGCACGGACGATTTACATCGCAAGCTCTCAAGCGCGCCGCAGCGACTGAAACGACTCACTCGCGGCATATCTCGGATCGCCTACATGTTGTGCACCTCAACATGTCGACCTCGGTCGCACCAACGAGCACGGACGATTTACATCGCAAGCTCTCAAGCGCGATCGCGGCGACGACTGCAACAGCTCCTCGCGGCATATCTGGATCGCTACATCGTCGTGCACTCAAATCGCATCCGCAGTGTCATCACATCTCTCACGCTGCGTCCCACAAATCGCCGGTATCCCAACGGATGGAACGGTTCAAAAGCCATCATTGGTGGTCTTCCCGAGTTTTAGCCGTGTTTAATAGGGCTACTTTGACTAGTGGACTATTCTCGGACGAAAAATAGCCCATGATTACCCACCATAAATAACCGTCCCTTCGAATGCTCATAGTGACGGTAAACCTCTCGAGATAACCATCATTACGCCGTCATTATGATCGTCTCTTCGAGATAGCCGCCGATCCGTCTGGCCCACCATTATGGTAATCCACGCCAAACACGCCACCTCCTCTATAAAAGCCACCATTTCACCGCTTCTCCACGATGCTTTTCTCCCATTCGAATCACTCGTTTCTTCCTTACAAAATCCCGGAAAAACAAGAATGTCTCGATCGGATAATGTTGAATACGAATTTATGGAGGATTACAAAGGCAACGAGCATCCGAATCCACTTTTGCACTTCCTCCATAACCCATCAGGGGAAGAACAACCCCCAATTTTAATACCACGAGTGGAAATGGAACAGAATCTTGATACCGCTGCCGCCTTCTTGCTGCCTGAGATTGCGGAGTTAGAGCGTGAGGAGGAAGCTGAGATAAGTGAATCCAGAGTCCTGCGAGCTCACAGGAGGATCAGAGGTATTCATCGGCGATCGGATCCACAGACCGCACAAAGCAAACTGTTCAAAAAGTTTGTGCGTCTAGTCCGAAATGGAAACCGCCAGGGGCCATGGTCGACGCTGTCTGGGAAGAATGGCAAAGTGTCTTTCACCAGAATTGGGCCCCTTACAATCACCGAGTCCGCAAGCTGAGATCCAAGATGAAAGAGGATCGCTTCCTATATGAGGGGAGGACGACCTGGTAGGCCGCCGGATGAGAGAAGATCGCTTCCTATATCTGAAAAGGGGCGGCCTGGTAGGTCAGATCCCTCGTTGCTTGCGACTGACTGCGAACTACCGAGCGCAACGACGACTCAGATCACCACTAACGCGTACTACTGGAGGAGGAAACCCGCTTGTAGTGATTGGCGTGCCTTTCGTATAACTTTTCAACTTCATGAAGCGCTCGCGGGATATGTTGCATCAACTTCATGTCGCAACCCCGCCTCGCCTCTGGAAGGAGCGGTCTTGAGATTTCGATACAAACAGAGAGTACTCTTTTCCTTGCTTAAGATTTTTCCCACCGGGTTTTTCTTAAGAAAGGTTTTGATGAGGCTCTACGGGTTTGTATCCCTAATCTGAGTCCGCTCAACTTTTGTCTTCCAAGAGTGTTCGACAACGGAGACTCATCGACCAAGATACTACTCTACGCCGCAACAAATTTCCGCCGCAGAGTAGGGGCCATTGATGATACTGGAACTCGACACGGTCCCATTATCCCCGGTCAACTCGCCTGAGGACATAAGTCCAACTCTTTCCTCGAGCTTAAGCAGCGACGTCGCCAACTTCTTGGCCATCCCGCCATCATCATAAGCATAAGGGGCCGCCCAAAGATCAAGGGCCCATTCCTATGAGAATACCAAGAAAATGGAAAGTTCATAAGCTTAGATAGAAACGCGAGGCCAACCGCCATCTGCTGGGCATCGGCGCCATTAGCACGAGTAGTCTTTTCTGACTTTTATCCTTTCCTATAAATACCCCTACTATGACATTAATGAAGAGGAGAAACAACTTTATGCATTTATTTCTATCAAGATCAAGTATCTCTCTCATATTTATTGCTTTCATATTACCACCGTGAGTTCATCACCAACATCGATAAACGCCACCGCCCGACGGCGATAACCTCATTGATCGGAACACCACGAAGAGGCCAGATATCCCACGTCCAAGTCTTCCTTCCAAACTACCTGACGGAAACAGACCCGTCATTACGTTATTGTTATAACGATAAATTTGATATGGTATCACTAATAATTAACTTGTTAAGTTGGATTGGTTGGCAAGCAAATAGATTCATAGAACACAAAAACAAGATTTACACCTATCAATAAATTGTGAATATAATAATTACACATGTGCCGCCGCCCCCATGGCCATGGCCATGAGTCCATGAATGTGAGAAAGGGTCGGCAATCGGCATGGCTATTGACTAAGTGGGAGGTCCCCTTTGCTTTGCTTATTTTCCAAGACATTGTTTGTTTTTCCATCTTTACTTTTTCCTCTCCAGACGTGAGACGCCTTTTATGATTTTATTTCCATCATTATTATTCATAATCCCACCATTTTAATTACTTGTTTATTTAATTAATCATAGTACCCTCTTCTCTTTTTATTAGTTTAAATAATTAATCATAGTGTTTTTCAAAAAAAATAAATAATCATAGTACCTCTTCTTTTTTAGTTGGTTTACCAATTACCTATGGATTTTCCTCAACGCTGATTTTCCCTTTTTGATTCTGAAAATGTTATTGCCATAAAATAAAAATAAAAATTGTCATTAAATTTTAGGATAAGGTATTTTTATATCATTAACTTATACAAGGCCTACTATATTACAAGTTATAAAGTTTGTTATGTTAAGTATTGTGTCACAACTATCGTGAAAGTAGCATAATCTTTTGATTTTCGTCATAAGTTAACAGGAAATGATACGTGCAATATACATTTGTATAGTGCATTCTCCATTACTTATTTTATTCTTATTGATTAAAGTGATGAATCATTTATTGTGATGGGTCCCAATATAATTAAAAGTCTTGATTATGTTGTGTAAGATATTGTGATAAAATGAACAGCGGATATATCACTACTCTAGGTTAACTTTGATAACTTTTTGTATGGAAGCAGAGATCCCATGGAAAAAAGTTTGGTCATGCAGGTCATTTTCTGGTTTAATTAAATATTTGCAAATGTTGCATAAGGTGCGTCGATTACCTAACTTTGAACTGTATTATAACGCCTTATAGAGGCCGATGTTCGGTAATTCCGTTAGGAGGAAAAAAAAAAATTGCAAAAGTTTGGTAAAAGGCAAGATCTTGGAAATACATTTTCCATTGACCATTATTATTTTTTAGTACAACAATTTGACATTAACCAGCTGTACTTTCGCCACGTGGACAATGAAATTTCCTACATCCCGACACACCCATTTAGTCTTCTGGACGAGAGATGACTTCCTTTCTAACATCTATTTTCATTTAATTATTACAAATCAAATTTTGTTTTTGAAACTATTACATCATTTTTATATAAACAACCAGTAAATTGATTTCTATATAGGAATCATTTCAATTACATCAACCATCTAATTTACTCTTAAAATTTGAATAAATCTTGTGGGGTTTATATATATATTTGCAAAGGTTTTATATAGCAGATGGTGAAGATTTTATCACTAAAACGGTTTTGATCTCAATAACTGATCAGATGAAGAATACTAGTTTCAACTAGGAACAAACACAAGAACACAATGGAAGAAAGAAAATGATTTTATTGGATCAAAGAATAGTACATTGTATTCAGAATTACAATTCTCAGAAGTTAATTAATTATAACTTAGTTCTTCTATATATCAACACAAATCAACCATTTGGAGCAAACTTTGTTATAGTTCTGGGAAAATGTTATTATACAATCGTCGTATGAAACAGAGTAATAACGAAATGCTCTAATGTATGTCAATTGATACAACCGTTGCAACATAAAACCTCTGAAAAAGTTAAGTGCCTAAAAGGCTATAACTAACTTTCGGTCACATATGTTTGGTAAATGGCAAGTGACCTACGAGAGACAAAAGCTAAATTAACAACAAAAAAAAACATGCCTAAAAACCTATATATAATCAATGTTGACATTTATGTGATCGATCATCATACACGTGACATTCATGAGCCCGAACTATTAGCACAAATCCTCCTCAACATGCATGCTGAGCTGGTCCTCACCTATCATCAAACTTAATTGTTCGCTAAGTGTCCGGAGATTGGCTTTAGCACTAATGCCGACCTGGCCCTAGATCGCTACTTGAATTCATTTGGCGAAAAACATGGCATCTAGCCCCGCAGATAAAGTACCATCATCAATTGCACAGGTCGCTTACATACAATAAATGACTGACGTGGTGCATGACACCACCAACCTCAGATATTAGACATGGTGCATATCGTCCACTAGGGGTGAGCAAAAAAACCGAAAAACCAATCCGAACCGAAAACCAGCCCGAACAAAACCAAAAAAACCAAACCAATAACAAACCGAATGAATCGGTTTGGTTTGAAACCAAACCGAATAAAACTGGTTTGGATTTGGTTATTTTTATTTTACCCCAACCCAGCCCGAACCCAAACCGAAATCATTAATACAAAATAGACGTATTTTTGTTATTGACATATAAGCATATAAGATAACCCTGAACCAACTCATTTCATTCATCATTAATCAAACATACCGACACCGACACCTTTCCTTTCTCTCTGCCCATTTCAACTTTCCATTATAATCGTTTGCTTACATACACCATGTTAGTGACCTTTCTAATATGCTATCATCATCGCTTAATGTGTTTTTTTTTTCCCTCTAGTAATTTTATTGTAGTTTTACATCAATGGATTCTTAATCCTGAATGTTTTCTTCTTTTCTTAATCTATCGAGTCTTTGGGTAAAACAAATGCTGAGCATATAACATAAAAAAGATGGGTTTCTTCTTTCAGTTATTGTGTATTATTTTTCCCATCCTTTGTTGTAGCTGATTGTTTTAATCCACCGTTGACAAAGTATAACTTTGTTCAAGTGTCTCTAGGTGAATGTTTTGTCTTGCAAATTGGTCTTCAAAATTCGAAATAATCAGATATTGTCATGAACCATTACACTTTTGTACTCATTTTTTTATGGATAACGTTGCTCCATGTCACATCTTCTGATCTTGTTGTTTTCATGTCTAGTCCATTATGTTTTGTAGAATAATCATGCATCATATATTCTACATATCTTTTCAACTAAATACATGAAAGAGCAACAACCTTTGCACCAAGTATGTTTTTTTTACAACAACGTACACTTTAGATTTAAAAATTAAGATGAAATTGCTTGTTTGTCATAAAAGTATCTCTTTTAGAAAACCAGGCATGCTAAACCGAACCCAAACCGAATCCAACCCGAAACCAGTTCGAAACAAACCATTATGGATGACTTTAGTTTGGTTTGGTTTGGGTTACAAAATATAGCCCCCAAACCGACCTCGCTTTCCAAACCTAACCGAACCATCCCAAACCGACCCATGATCACCCCTCGTCCACCGTCGTCTCTGTATTGTCAACATGACGCAAGTCTTCCTCCGTCACAAATATCATTAGCTTTACACTCATTGGGCTTACACCAACACTTACAACTTGGATAACTCCTGATTCATGACATGATTCATGACATCCTTGCTGATTGAACCACCCTTTGACATGGTGAGATATATAAAGGTATCAGCTGTCTCAGATGCATGGTAGTATGCAAACTTATACTCCCATTACCTTACCGTCACATCATCGATTTGAGCGTCGGAGGGTTTTTCCGGAGAAATGAATTTTAGGAGCCCTAAGCTTTGTTTGTTTGACAGGTGGATGCATGTCGTTGATCATCCGTCAAAAGTTTATTCAAAGAAATTGAACGATCGATTTCATCCCGATGATAGAGTTGCATACTTGATCTTCTAATTGGATCGTATTACTCTTTATTACTTGACTACGTAGACTTTTTCTTTGGGCGGGAGGCATTTTTAGCAATAAATATTTCTGCATAGAAATTCCATTTTATACCGTTACATTCATTTTATTTTAATTTATTATAATACATTTTATCCAAACAAATGGACCGTTATACCAAGGGGATGAGTGGAAGTTTGACATTATGTCTTTTAGTATCTTTCGTATCGTATATACAGTATACGAGTAATGATACATCTATCTCGGACACCCATCCAATATATCATTGCACCCTTTTATCATCGTTGATTATGATAAGATCAATCAATTAGTCCACACTTTAATCAATTGAGATAAAAATATATAATGACGCAAATGAGAAGACTAAAAGTTTAATATTATGTCGTTCTAACATCTTTCGTGTGTATATATATATATATATATATATATATATATATATATATATATATATATTACGAGTAACGATACATCTATATCGGAGACTCACCCGATAGATCATTGTACCCTTTGATCATCGTTAATTATACTGATACTCATATCAATCATCGAATCCACGTCATAATCAATTGAGGTATATATAATGAATATATATATATATATATATATGTTATATTATAAAAATATATTAAAGTAAAGTGGATACTGGAGTGTACTGAGACACTGTACCTTGTTTCTGAATTTCTCTTTCTTTTATTATATAGAGAAAACTGGCTTTCTTGTGTGAAAATACTACCCAAGCCAGCTGCTTCAGACAAAGCTCAAACAAGTAGTGGTTGGAAAGAGAGAAAATAAAAAGAAAGTGAAGTGAAGGGTTTCCCGCCAAAACTGAAGGCCATAGGTCCTTCTGTTCTGCCATTTCTCCTCTTTTACTGTGTCACTTGCTCCCTTGAAAGCTTTTCACATCACCATTATCACTTGCTTACCTGTAAAATTTTCCCTACTTGTCTCCCTTTCTTTTTTCTCCTTCCTTTTTGACCTTCCTCTATAAACTCTGTTTCATTTCCTTACCTTCACACTCATAAAGTGAATTTGCAATGGATTTAACTCCATCTGTGAAATTCTCAGAGCATGTTGTTACCACCAATATGTCTGTTCATGACCGGAGATCCCTTTTTGGGATTCGGAATAAAGTAATCAGAATCATACTTACAGATGCTGATGCAACCGATTCAGATGAGGAAGATGATGGTAAGATTGTCCGGAGAGTTAAGAGACATGTGGAGGAGATCAAATTTGGCGATTATTCAAGACAACAGCAACTACCCAACAAAAGACGACGTCCTCAGAGCTTGAAATCTGATTCCCAAAGGAAGAACAAGTTCATGGGCGTGCGACAGAGGCCATGGGGAAAATGGGCTGCGGAGATTCGAGACCCGGTTCGGAAGAAACGGGTTTGGCTAGGAACTTATCATACGGCGGAGGAAGCGGCCGTTGTTTATGACAGAGCCGCCATTGAGCTCAAAGGACCTAAAGCCGTAACGAATTTCCCTGTAGAATCTTGCAACGATTTGGAAAATTGTGGTGAAATCAGGGTGAAAAAGAGCAGTTTGTTCATCAATCAGAGTAAAATCTGGGGCCATGTGGAAGGAGGAAACGATTCGGCTGCCCTCTCGCCTTCGTCAGTTCTTCCTTCCGATGATTTACCGCCGTTTTATAATTTTGCTTTCGGCGAGGTTGACACCTTTGGTTTTGACTTTGACCTGCCGTTGACGCTGCCGGATATTACAGTAACGGGGAAGTATCACGGAGAGGAATTCGGGGAGTTTGATTTTGATGATTTCCTTTGACTAGCAAACATCGGTGATTAAAAAAATAAAATTAAAAAATTAAAAAAAAAAAGGAAACATCGGTGATTGATTTTACATATAGTGAAAGTAGTGGGTTCATATGTAATTAAAAAAGTTTGATCCGAAGTCTTTTTTGGTTTCTAGCAAAAATACTAGGTGTGGTGCGTTTATTGCGAGAGAATATTGGAGTAAAAGCGAAGGGGTAATTAGGCAATTTTGTGTGGCAGGTTTGTGAGTGGCAGATGTAGGTGATCTACTTATTCCAATATGATGAGATAATCTGTATTTGTTTTTATTCGGAGAAATTATCAATGAAATAATTGTTTAAATTACATATTACATAAAATTTCATATCAAATGAGGTGATTATTAAAATATTCAAATTTCAATCTTCCCTTTCAAAAAAAAAAATTCAATCTTTAACCGATTAATTGCCGGGTAACCGTTGAAGGAAAACATGGTCCAGGAGCTATGTTATATATTTACGTACATATCAAATTTCAATCTTACAAACATACAGACACAACTATTATACAAGGATCTGTCAAGTCGCGGTTACGAAGAGCCACCTCATGACCGTGAGCTAACATAACAAGTTAACAACTATCCATGGATGTCCTACAAAAGGAATAACAATTTTAATCAAATCTACGGAAAAACTCAATGGTCTATGAAATTCTAAAATAAAACGATATGAAAATGTAGAAAATTACTGAATCTTTACCTTCTATTTACGAAACAAGTGACAGATTGTTGTTCTTATTCTATCATACACTTCAAATTAACCAAGTAGAACTGCGCACCTACAAAACCTTACGAATAGTAATAACATCCTTACATTAGATATACAGAAAAGACAAGCCCAAGCATGGATTGGATCGAAACACCAAAAGAAAATATATTTTACCTTGAACCGTGAATCCGTGATTCAGAATGCGAATTCACGATCTAATTTTCCGGTTCTTCAATTTGAAGACTTAAATCTTCAAACAAAACACTAGACAATCAGGACTACCTCGGCTTCAACCGTTGTGGAAAACATAGACCCGTGCCCCATATAGAGGATGAGCCCATCCCAAAACCTGCGTTGTGAGAGTGAGGAAGTCCAACTCTTAATATGGTGGGTGAAACAACCACAAGTTCCCAATGTGGACACTTTAACACGCCTCAAGTGTGGGCGGGCACACAAGGCCAACAAATAGGCCCAACACTTGCACAATAAAGGTGGGCTCCGATACTACGTGTGAAACATAGACCCCAAGCCCATATAAGAAGATGGGCCTCATCCCCAAAACCTAGGTTGTGAGGTGAGGGAAGTCCAACTCTTAATATGGTGGGTGAAACAACCACAAGTTCCCAATGTGAGACATTTTAACAACCGTGTGACAGCGAATTAAGCTACTAGGAGACGAACAATTTTGCAAAATTATGAATTAAGATGCAATTACCCCTGAAATGAAATTCATGGGTTAAGATATCATCATCAGAGAGCAGTGATGGCTGCACATTGTGAGCTTATGCGACAACCGCCCCCATTAAAAAAATAACGACAGATCTATAAATATTCATATATACTACATACAATTATATATATGAAAACGATTTGCGAATTTTTATCTATTAACCTATTATTTTAATGTATTGACAAATAATAAGTTACCCTAAACTGGATACATGCACCGGTATAAATTTGAAAACAAAAGTGTAACAAATTTTCGACCCGTATCTTAAAGTTTTTGAAGCCGTCCCTTTGAATAGCACATATCCCTTTGATCCAACACCGATCCAGCATTGACATTATGGCCAAATACCAATGGCAATGAGTATGCAAAAGAAAGGAGAAAGGAGATGTGGCAAAGAAGAAGGCACCATTAAAAGACATACTCAAGTAGAATAAAAACGTTATCACGTACATTACAACAAGGTGTACTTCATTTCATTTCATTTCATTTGATTTGATTAATTAATGAAGTGGCAAAAGGTTGTTGAAAGCAGGATAAATGTCGTGAGGGACACAGGTGACAGGTCCTTCCTTGTGACACACTGTAGAGCACCAAACACTTGTCTGTAGATATTTCATGATATATATCTCTTTACAAAGGACCCATGAATTGAATGTGTGATTCATGAGTATGAGGAAGAGGCAAAATTAAGTGGCCATAGGAGAGTAATTACAATGCTTAGCATCTTGATGGTAAATTTAGACTTGAATAATAAAAAAAACTTCATTTGTTTTAAGAGAGCATAAATCGGATCGAGTTGTTGTCATCTCGATCGTAGCTTTTGTTGATGGAGAACAACACTGTTTGTGTAACTTCCCATACCTTAATTAAGCTTAGTGATGTTAAATGAGTCGTAGTCACCAAGAATTACTCGGGATCGATGCATCGTTTTCGTTTCCTTTTAAATGGTTAACCCTAATTGCCAGATTCATAACGTGTCAACCTTATATTATACTAATGTTTCTCTACTTTATTATTGTTGGATATTTCATTTTGCCCGGAAGAGACGTCTTCACCAAGACTCGACTTGAAGATTTAAGAGGTGGCCATCATTATCTCTCATGATATAATTTTTAGTTATGTCTGGTACCATTCTGATACCACCGGTAATGCTCCGGGGCTTGGCCTAGCAACACTACTATATAGATCCATTGTCCTTGTTTGACATAATGTTATTAATATAATTTATCAAATTGATTATTTATATCATAGTAATGTATCTTTAATTTTCCATTGTGAAATATATCTTCTCTTCTTATCTTATCTCTACTAAAAGCTAAGGGTTTGTTTCATTAATGTGCCATATGGCGGCTCTCCCTACCGACACGTGACACCAATTTTTTTTATTTAAAAACAACAGGGGTTTTTTTTTTTTTTTTTTCTTCCCCTTCGATAAAAACCGAAATTTCGGTAATCGTTATATATAAACCGAAGGAAGCTTTAAAATTCAATCAACGGATTTTTTTTGATTTCGACACAACAATTGAATATTATACACAACAAAGTTTATATTTCGATATGGTTCATTTTTATTACCTCCAATTGACAATGCGGATTCAATTTTAAATTTCAATCAACCGAAAATTTTCGATTTCGACACAACAATTGAATAAAACCGTGTGGACCCCATATTAAATATTTTTATTATTTTGAACAACATAACGTCGGTGGAATCGACGGCCATTTGCAGTACGAACGTCACTAAAATTGACGTTGGAATACCAAATCGATTTTATATTTTTCAGACCGTTTGACACATGTTTTTTTTCTACCAAATGAATGCAAACGAGATGAATGACGTATTCATTAATGATAAGAAAGAGAAATGTCCTATAGAAAATGAGTGAAACACATTATCAACCATATTAATGATCTGGAAGCTAAGGCGTCTCGGGAGATTTGACCGTGTAGTTATAGTCCGCTTATTGTTTTTCTATAATGTTTCATTGCGTAAATTCGAAGCTAATGTGATCGACTTTATTACATTGTTCTCCGATATATCATATTGTAGTTTATTTTGTAGATGGAAACTACTGATAGGGCTGGAAGAGAGATGATTCACAATCTTCACGTCTTTAAGAAAGAGTTACCTCTTGGAGAAAAAATGATATATTAATCTTGCTCTCTTTGTCTTGTGTCTTGAATTTGTTACGGTTAAACTTACGCAATTTATTTCACGATAGGGATCTATTCTTTGATATTATCGTTGATAACGATTTATGTTGGTAGCAGATTGCAGATGGCTTTCACGTTAACTAGTATTACATATTAAAAGATAACTAGTCTCCAAACCAAGAGCCCTTCATAAAATGAGAAAAAAAAGGAAAAAAAAAAGAAAAGAAGAAATCCTTAAGGGTGTCCATCAGTCCATACCTCTCACACTCGAAGTTCACTTTGCAAGGCAAAGATATATTAAAGGCATGCAGCAACTTTAGTTGCAAAGAAAGCCGGTTACCATCGGTAGCGGATTCAGTGAAAAAAATCCAATAAATATATCTATAAAATATATCTTAATAAAATATATACATGTATGTAAAAAGAATAAAAATTCCCTGGGGGCAGCCGTCACACGTCGAAGAAGTGTGCATTCACCTCTAGTTATATGAATGTATCAACACAAACAAAACTATAACTTTCGCGTTCCCCAAATCTAAAATTTACATGAAAACTTCGATTCAGCTTTTGAAGCATGAAAAATTTACAACCCAATGAAAATTTAAACGCTTATCCTATTGCGCTGTGGTGGATGCACAAAAGAAAGCCGGGTCATGTGTCTCCAAAGGGATTTTCTAAAAATAAAATATTAAGTATTAAAGCAACGTCGTTGTCTTATACTCTTCAAAAACTTAATTACACATTTTTTATACATGAACATCCTCCAAGAAATTACAAGGATTTGATAATTTTAAGTTTATTCATTCAGTAGTTTTATGGTGGTCCTGGATCAAGTTTTTGGATCACCATGTCATCATTTTAAAAAAATCTGATTGGAGGATTATTTTTATACATAAGGGTCCACCAGAAATCTTTAAAATCCTATTGGTTGGACACACTAAGTAGGATTTTATACATAGGGACCATAATAAAATTTGTGTTATTCATTTAACAGTTATATTCAGAGCCAAAATACTATTCTACACTCTTGGGCCACAGCCCAATGATTTCCCACCTAAGTTATCCACTAGAATGGAGACGAAAGGCCTAAAAAAATTTTAAAAAAAATTAAAACGATGCCTTCAACTAATTAATTCAAAAATTAGTTTAATTGGGTCCACAGTTTAGCACTTATTAAATTCTTTCACTCGAAATGGATCAAATTAAGTGAATAAATAAAATACATCCAACTCATCCATTTTCATATAACAGAGGTGTGAAAGAATCATTTCTTCCGATTATTCAAGCTGATTGGCAAATGCAACCTAGACCAACAATGAACACATCTTGCTAACAACACATACAATTGCTAACACCATAAATCATTCTACCGCGTGATTCAAAAAGCTATTGAATATTATCATGCTACACACGTGATTGTTCACCTATTTTAGGGTTGAATTATTATCATGGAAGACGAATTATTATAAAATGTTATCAATGCTACAACAGATTCACACAAATCATGCCTTCACATATTAAAATGCCAAAAAATAATAACAATTTTTTTTTGGCATTTTAATATGTGATGGCATGATTTGTGTTAATCACACATTAAATATCATTCGTAATTTATTTTTTTTTTGCATTTTAATATGTAAAGACATGATTTGTGTGAATCACGCATTAAATACAATTATTATTATTTTTTGGCATTTTAATATGTGAAGCCATGATTTCTGTAAATCATGCATTAAATATCATTATTAATTTTTTTTGGAGTGGCAGTTCTTTTTTGTATTTTAATATGTGAAGGCATGATTTGTGTGAATCACGCATTAAATACCATTATTAATTTTGTATTTTTTAGTGTTTTTTTATTTGCTTTCAAAAAATATGAATGTGCAACAAAAATTTATGCATTTAATACATGGTGTGGGTTTGGGCGGGTAATTAGAGGGTTTGTAGCGGATAATCGGGTAATTAATTTAAGACACCTTCAAAAACATATTAATATACTAGTCATAAACCCGTGCATTGCACGGGGACGTATGACAATATGATTACCTTCAGATAGAGTCAAAAACATACAACATAACATGTCCTAAAAGTTATACTGATGCCAATAATTGTGGTTATATTACTGCTTTTAGCATTACACGGGAGAACGTATATTTCAATAAAAGAAATTTTTTGAAGGATGAAAATAAGATTTTATTGGCATATTTGTTACGCAGGAATTGAATTGAATAGAATATGCAGGATTGAAATGAAACAAATTATATAAAAGATGGCACATTGAGTGATTGATAGAGCAATGTGGTGAATTAAGGTTGGCTTGAGTAGAGTATGATATGGTTCATAAGGTATAATATAAAGGCGAAGGGTGGAGTAGCCTACGTCATACCTCATTCATTGCACCATACCTCTCTTCCCACCCCGCCTACCCACCGATATCATACCCTACCCACCACCCTATCCTACCCTACCCGATATCACCATATCTTACCATCGTCATCCTACCTACCTTACCCATTACCTACTCTACTCCACTTTCATCCACCCCAACCCTACCCTACCCTACCCATCATACCAATCTACTTTACCCACCACCCCACCGTTCTCTACCCTACCCAACCCAACACCCCACCGCATTCTACCCACCACTCAACCCTACCCTACCCTATCCACCATTCCACTCTACCCTATCTTACCCACCACACCACCATACCTTACCTTACCCACTACCCCAACCTATCCTACCCTACTCTACCCTACCCAACCCTCCACAACCCTACCCTACCCTACCTACCTTCCTACCTTAATTACCATATCACCCTACCTTACCTTACCCACTACCTCAACCTACCTTACCCTACTCTACCCTACCGTACCCTACCTACCTTACCTTACCCTCCACTTCACCCTACCATACCTTACCCACCACCCTTTACCCTACCCAACCCACCACCACCACCCCTACCTACTCTACCAACCACTCTACCCCACCCTACCTTACCTTACCCACCACCCTACCTTACCCACCACAACATCAAATGAGGTGATTAATTCGTAGGGATGACCTAATCTAAGAATATCTCGTATTAATTGGCATATTTGATTTAGTTATTTCTCAAAATATAATTTAAATTTTTTAATATTCTGTATTAATGGAGGACTTTAATTTGTACGAATTATTTTTTCTTAACATATGTAAATTTATTATGTTCTATATAATTAGTTTTAAATAGTTTAGAAGATTATTTTCTTTTGGCATATTTGAAATTGTTTTTAAAATGTATTTTAATGTAAGAATATTAAATATTTCACATTGAATGACATATTTATTTAATCTAAAAACATTCGCATTACACCGCAAACATTTGAATTAATATTAGTTATGTTTCAAAATGTAATATAATAAGGCATCTAATTTGTATGGATGACATTAATATAAGAATATTTCGTATTAATCAAATCAACATAGCTATTTTTAAAAATGTAATTTAACATAAGAATAAATGACATTAATTGTGGTGGCTAATTTATAGGGGATGTAATTAATGCAAAAATATTTCGCATTAAATTGCATTTTGGAGATTAGATATTTTTAATGTTAAAATATATCGCATTAAGTGTCGTAATGTTATGAATATTTGACATTATATTGGGATGACTAATTTATAATTGAATTTGGATATTTTTCAAAATGTAATGTAATTTAAGAATGTTTGGTATTAATTGAGATGACTAATTTGTAGAAAATGATTATTGTGGTTTATCAGTAATTTAAATTTTACCCTAACTGTGTATTAAGAAAGGAAGCACAATGACAATAATATAGTAGATAGAACAAAGAAACTATATAAAAAACGAAACTAAGAGAATTTCACATTTTTTTTAATAATATACTTTAATAAAAAATATTTCGCATTATGTGCCATAAGTTTTAGATTATTTGGCATTAATTGTGGTGGTTAATTTATAATGTAGGTATTTAATTTTTTAATATTTCGCATTAAATAATAAATAACATATTTGAGTTTAGATATTTTTGAAAATATAATTTAATGTTATTAATGGGAAATATTTGAATTTGTCATTTTTTTAATATTATAATATAATTTAATGCAAAAATATTTTGTATTAAATATCATATTCAAATTTAGTTATTTTTCAACATTTAATTTAATATAAGAATATTTGACATTAATTGAAGTATGAAATTTATAGGGACGTAGGAAATCATTATTGCAGTTTATGGGTAGCTTAAATGTTATCATGATTGTGTATTACGCAAGGAAGACAACAATTTTAGATTAGAGAGAACAAAAAATTTAAAAATAAAAATAAAAAAACGAAACGAAGACAACAATTTTTTTTTACGCCAATTATATATATAATTCATGGATATCAATTCATTTAAATTAATTAAACAAAGATAAGAAGATGTGAAAATAACGCACCTTCAACAGTGGCAAAATATTGTTTTTTTGATTTTATTCAACACTGATTTTATCAAATTTCTCGAACCCCTCACGTTCATCTACCACTAACTGCCCAAAATACCAGAAGCCGTGTAAAATTGACAATAAAAATCATAGTTATAAAAAAAGAAAATAAATTAAAATCATTTATTTATTAAATTAAAAACCATAAATAAAAATACAAAAATGAAAATCATCAAAATATTTGGTTAATTATTGATTTTAAAATACAAAAATGAAATATCTATTAAATTTTTTGATTGATTAATTAATTAAATCATTGAAAACTTATAATACATAAAACCAAAAATGGAAAATGACAGTCAATGAAAAATACAAAAAATAAAATTAGTTAAAAATAGAAAAAAATAAATCATGAAAATCTTTGACTGAGTACTGATTATTAAATTAAAATAGTAAAAAAACATAAAACCCATCAAACTAAAAACTAAAAATACATAAAACCGAAAATGAAAAATGAAAAGAAAGAATAATTGAAAATTACAAATAATATATTAAAAATAAATTTTTCAAAGTGGACATCAAATCATTTAGATTAAATTCTTGTATTGAGTAATGATTATTAAATTAAAAACAATAAATAAAACATAAAAATCATCAAATTAAAAATAATAATACATAAAACCAAAAATGAAAAACGAAAAGAAAAAATAACTGAAAATTACAAAAAAAAAAATATGATCAATTAAAAATAAATGAATCACAGTGGACATCAAATCATTTAGATTAATTAAATCATAAAGAATTCAATTCAACGTAGAATAAAAAAGCGATGATCGTGGAACCAAAATCCAAAATTAAATTGGAAGGAAATCATAAAGAATTCAATTCAGCATAGAGAAGAAAAACGATGACCGTGGAACCAAAAATCCAAAATAAAAATGCGAAGGAAATCTTTAAGAGTTCTATTCAACGTAGAGAATAAAAACGATGGACGTGGAACAAAAAATCCAAAATTAAAATGCGAAGGAAATCATACCGCAAGTCGTGTGCAATCTCTAGTGAGATATGAAATATCCAGATATGAAGATGATTACTGTGGTAATAATTGTTGTAGGAGTTGAAATTTGTTCCAGAAAAAGATAACACACGCTTTAATGTGGCGATATTATTTGGTTAAATGGAGGCACGTACAGGAAGAACCAAAAAATTGATGAAAGTCTTTTAGACCTTACTCGTGATGAGTTACAATAGCAACCATCACCCATTCCCATGAACAGTAGTACATACATCACCAAAAAATATGTTGAAAGAAAATCAATCATGGTAAAACTAATTATTTATATTTTATTTGGGGAATAAAATAAAAGTGCCAAGACAAACCTAATGATATTCATATTGCCGTGCATGTGCATGTGCATGTGCCATTTATATTTTATTTTATGATATTCTGTATTTAATGTGGTGATTTTTTATTATGGATGATATTTAGTATTTAATGGGGCGATTTTTTTATTTTTTTTTAAACGGGTACAACCGGGTTTGGAGCGGGTCAAAGCGGGTAATTGGGTTAAATTCACTCCCCTATATATTATATATAGATATAGATTCATGTTTTATACTCCCTCCGTTCCAATTTGTTTGGAACTTATTCCTTTTTTGGCTGTCCAAAATAAGTTTCATAACTCAAAATAAACTTAAAGTTTTTGCTTTAATTGCCTAAATTGCCCAACTCATTAATTGATGCATCTTAAATATTGTAAAAATAAAAATACATATAAAAAGATTAAAAAGATAAATTAGTTAAGTTTTAAATGGCTAGACAACTCATTAATTGATGTCTTACAAATTGGGACGGAGAGAGTATACGTTAATTTTGAGTGATTAATGACATAAATACACGAAGTATGATACGATTCATTTTGTGTGTCTATGTCCACTCTACATACAAATTTCTCACTGAAAAGTTGCGCTTGTACTATAGACTATGTGTTTTCAATTCAAGTAGAAACTATAATTAAACTAATTTGGTAATTAATTTTCTTTTTCTTTTTAGGTAAAGAATTGCAAAAGCTATAGTACCATTGAAAAGGTCAACTGTACGAAGAGTTTGACTGAGTTGATTGTCAATGCATAAATGTCATACACTACATAAATATGAGGGTTTTTTTTTCTTCTTCAAAGTGGAGGTGAAAACACGGGAGATATTTATGTGGAGAGGGATTTTGAGGTAAAGTGACGGGTGAAACAATTAGAACCACACAATTGAAAGACAGAATGAAACTTAGTGGTGTGTATGTCTTCACATGTGGAGAGTGGAGACACCATACAAGAACCTCCTTAAAAACACTAGCCATTCTATTTTATTATTGTTTTTTTCGAAAACGAAATATTCACATATAATGAACATGTATATATAACCCATATTTGTCGGTATTGAGTGAGATTGATAATGTATAACCCACATGTTAGGATAAAGTTGTTAGGAAAATGTATCTATACAGCCTTAAAATACGTGATATCATTTCCTCAAAAAAAAAACGTGATATCATGTTTAATAAGTTATGATTTAAAAAAGATCGCCATGGTGGTCTAAAATGATGAGTTTTACATCTTAAATGAAGAATAGAATGAAAAAAATAATATTTGGTTGAGAAGAACAAAAAAAGAAGAGATGTCTAAAAATACCTTTAATGATAATTAAAGATATTTTTATTTTTTTTCAAAGAAAATCGGGTAAATTAACGAAACGTTACTACATTTTCCTTGGAAATGTTCAAAGTCAAAATATCACCTCCGTTTTTGCTTCCATTGTTTCTGGTAGCTTTCTATACCCTACTTGGGAAGAGAACCCCAATAGATTTTGTATCTTTTAAGATCGCGCATTTCATGAAAAAATGCCAAACGTTACTACTTTTTCGTGAAATGTTACTACGATTGTTTGGATCATTACTTACATTATGTAAGAATGTTACTACTTCGTTGTTCAAATGTTACTACGTTGTTGTTTACATATTACTACCTCATAATCCAATAGCAATAAAACAAGATTCCATACCAATAGATCAACGAATTTGAAAGCGTAATTGAAGAATGAAAACAAGATTTTGTAAGTAAGTCGTCAATAAGATAGCAACACAGGACTCTACACAGACTCCAAGACATTATTTCATCAACAAAACACCCAAATTAGAAAATAAAAAGCATCAGTCAAAAAAAAAGAAAATAAAAAACAGATCTCAACTCAGCCACAAAATCCCCCTCTTTTGCAAAAGGTTTTTGGCTTAATTTCTACCAAATTCGTTGATGTCCTGCTATACACCAAACAGATGCAGCAGCTCTTAGCCTCTAAGCCAAGCGATCGATTCTCCTCTTCCCCTGCTTCTCTTCATCGTCTCTTCTACAGCAACTTCGTTGTCTCCACCACTTCTTCCGTCTCCGATGACGTCTCTGATAATCGAAGGTACAGCCATGGAGGACAACAAAAGGTGCGACTTTTCCGGAGTCGGCAACGATTCGAATAAACAGAGGATGAGATGAACAGAGAAACCGATATCCGAATTTCAAGATGACCGGATATCTGATACTCGAAACGAGATGGCCGGATTTCAAGGGGATTCATTGAAAACGGTCATGGAGAAGAAGAGGAGAAAAAAAGGGTTTGGATTTTTGATCAGAAACCGCACAAATGAGGATAAAAAAAAAAGAGTCGGCTAGGTTTTAGTATTAGAATTAGAAGAAAATAGTAATAAAGCTGTATTTTTGGATATACATTACTTTTGTCATTTCACCACATGAGTGTGTTATTTTCGTCTCTTTTACATAAATAAGATGTAAACCCGTCCTCTACGACCTTTTCCTAAAAAAAGAATAAGTTCATAAAAAAATGAATTAATTAAAAGACCTCAGCAGCTGAATTGAGACAGCGGCGCAATATTACGTAAAATATGTACACTTGCAAACTCCACGCCTAAAGCCTAATGCCATGCGATCAGTCAATGTTTACAAGTCATTATTGACCCAAATAAAAAGAAAAAAAAAAGTCTAATTTTTCAGACAGTCTTTATTGACCGGTATATTTTTCAGTTGACCCACGAATATTACCGCCTGCAGTATTTTTCAAGTCTCGTTTACCGTTGAAAATAATTAGCACATAGAACTGAGTTTGGATTGATTTGAGTGTGTTTGGATTGGTTTTGAAATATTCGGATAGATTTGGGGAGTTCTAATTTGTTTCTCAAACTAAACCAAACGAAGTCAACTTAATGATTTGGTTCGAATTGGTTTCAGTTTGGATTTAGTTGGTTTCAGTTTAAAAAATCGAATATTAAAAATAATATGACAAAACCAAGATGATTTACATAAACTCTAAATAGCTACATCCAAATTATAATAAATTACAAACCAAATGATAAAAAAAGCTTAAAACATCTAACAAGTAACAACACATTACAATATAATTCAACTACGATCAATTCGTCAAAGTTGCATACTTACATACATGCATTTACTAATTTACATATTTACATCAAAAGAAAGAAAAGATGAATTAAACTATTATTATCAATTTAAGTGGGTCGAGAGTCTAATATTGTTATAATAGGTTATATTGAAGAAAAAATTTGGGTTATATTGAGTCGGTTGGGTAATGGGTATAATATATATAATTAATGTATAAAAAAATTGGTTTGGTTTGGATTGGATCGAGTATAATTAAAAATATCTGAAACCAACCCAATGCAATTCAGTTTGGTTCCAAACCAAACCAATTCATTTGGTTTGATATTGGTTTGGTTAATTCGGATTGGTTTGAATCGGTTTACGATTTGGATTGATTTACTAGTTATTTTGCTCAGCCCTACTGGCACCTTGGTTCCTATTTATACGAGGAATATTAAAATTAGTTAATTCCTTTGTTTCAAAATAACTTATACAATTGTCAAAAACACGTATCTTAAGGATGTGAGTTAATGTGTTAATTTGAATATCAAAATTACTAAAAAAACCCTTAGTCTATAATTAATGCAATGTTGTATTTATTCTTTCAATTCTTAATACATAAGGGGTATGTAGAAAAAACACTATAAATATTGTATTGAAAATGTAACTGACTCAATTATTTTGAAACAAATCTTTTTAACAATTGCCTCAATTATTTTGAAACATGAAGAGTTTTTACATTTCATACACACGTACATTTTGTGTCTCCATCGAGACTCAAACATAAAACTTTTGGATTAAAAACACAATAATTATCATTGGGTTAATATCAAGTTGGCACATCTAATGCAAATAGTTTTTTTTTTTTTCTTTTTTTCTTCTTTTTTTGATACAGCAATTAGTTATTTACATCTAATACAAGTTTTATTTTTGGTACAATGAGGGGCTAAAATAAGCATTTCTCAATATATATATTAGGCAGTATGGAAATATTTTATATTTTCTTATTCAGATAGCTGGATTTCATTAATGTGTATTATATTGAGTAAAAAAAAATGCTATGTATGTTTAAACACAAAATGGGGGGGAAAAAAAAAAGAATAGTATATTATTAATCAACTACTACTAGTACACAGAAGCATGCTAAATATCATTACTATTCACGTCAATCTCCATACACGGAAGAATATAGGTGTGTAATAATTAAATTGAATATTTAATGTATATATGTCACCTTCCTCTGAAGTCTCCCTCTCGAGACCTTATCTTGTAAGTTTGCTATCATTTTTATTGTCTAAAACAATTTTATATGTTATCGTTTGCATTATTTATCGGTTGAGTCCATATGACCAATTCAATTATTATTATTATATTTGGAATGTTAAAAAAATAAAATCAAACGCTCAAGATGATGTATATTTAAGAAAGAAGGAAGCTAACAATAGTTTTATTGTGATCCTGATCACCATGTCATACTTGTTTCACCAATAAAAATTCTTTAGAAAAAGTAAAATTGTAAAAATATGACATTTATATTTTACACGGTAGAGTCTCATGTAGAAGACTATTATATTAATCATGAATCAGCAAGTCATACTTGGTAAAAAACCATAATAAAATTTGCGGAAAGCTAAAAAATGAAATAAACCCAAAAATGTATAAGAATGTTTTATATATGTATGTATATATGTTTAGTTATAAGCATCACTGTAAAATCCCACGTCGATAAAATAAAGTTTTGCTAACCCCATATAAGTGTGAGACATAAACGCCATTAACTCTAAGCAAATTTTTTTTAACTGCCAGCGATGACGGCGTTTTAAGCGATTGACCAGGACCATTATTACTCATTTACCGCTACTGGCATAGGATCCTAGGCGTTATAATTATCATTATTTTTATTTTATTTTTGAGAAAATTACCGCTAAAATTCAGTCATTTGATTATAATAATATGAGGGAAATCATGTTATCAATTTCGTAACATATGTCATAACATTATTGACACAATACACTTTCGTATAATTACATATATAACACAAGAAAATCAATTTTTTTTCCCTTCAAAAAAAAAAAAAAGAATCATTATAGTCAAATATTTAAAATGTTGTGTCACTCATTGTTTACCACCCTTGTAATAATACGAGAAAATACACTTTCAGGTTGTTTTAACACCCATTATTTCATTTCAGATTGGGTTAGACCTGACATTTTTTTTAATTTTTCCGTTGAAAAATTCAATTTCACCTCGCTCAATTTTCCCCCAGCCTGTTGAATTTCACCCTCGCCATGTTGTATTTCCCTCCAGCCCTTTGAATTTTTCAACGGAGGACTTAAAAGAAAATGTTAGAATATCTGACTTGACTTGATATGAAATAAGAGGTGTTAAAACGACTTGAAAATGAATTTTCTCTAATAAAACCATCACCTTTGATGTAATATAATGTTTTATGTCACTGGACGTTTATCACCTAAAATTAATCAAATAAGATTTTTTATCATTAAATAGAATAATCATAAATTATTTATCATTAAAATAATATAATGAATTGTAACGATACTTGACCGCTGCCTATAAATAACCAGACGGTTACCACCTTAGCTCACCAGATTAAACAGCACGAGTATACTTCCACCATCAATTTACACAACACGATAACCTTCATCCCAGCGGCCGACGCATTTTTCCGACCATACACACAAATAATGGATCCTCTTCTCTTAAAGAAAGCCCTTTTGGGCATCTTTTCAGCAATCGTCTTCGCAGTTCTGATCTCTAAGCTCCTCGGAAAACGCTTCAAGCTTCCACCAGGCCCTGTCCCGGTACCCATCTTCGGCAACTGGCTACAAGTCGGCGACGACGTTAACCACCGGAATCTCATCCATTACGCGAAGAAATTCGGCGATGTTCTGTTTCTGAAAATGGGTGTAAGGAATCTAGTGGTGGTGTCTTCCCTGAACTTGCTAAAGAAGTGTTGCACACACAAGGTGTTGAGTTCGGTTCGAGACCCACAAACGTCGTTTTCGACATTTTTACGAATAAAGGACAAGACATGATTTTTACTAAGTACGGTGAACATTGGAGGAAGATGAGGAGGGTTATGACTGTTCCTTTCTTCACCAATAAGGTGGTGCAGCAATACAGGTATTATTTGATTTTACAGATGTCGAAGTTTTAATTTTAAACTCTTTTAAATTGATTATCATCCGTTTTAAATCACTTTGTGATATATACGTGCAGGCAAGGTTGGGAGGACGAGATTGCAGAGGTGATTAAGGATGTAAAGAAAAATCCAGAATCGTCTACAAATGGGATTGTTGTTAGGACAAGATTGCAGTTGATGATGTATAATATAATGTATAGGATTATGTTTGACAGAAGGTTTGAGAGTGAAGAAGATCCTTTGTTTATTAAGCTTAGGGCATTGAATTTGGAGAGGGGAAGAATGGGACAGAGCCTTGAGTATAATTATGGTGATTTTATTCCGATTTTGAGGCCTTTTTTGAGAGGTTATTTGAAGATTTGCAGGGAGGTTAAGGAGACCAGATTGAATTTATTGCAGAAACATTTCATCGATGAAAGAAGGTAAATTGAACTCAATTAATGGTTAATTTTGTACCTACTTTAAAAACAAACAAAAAAAAATATAAAATATAAAATTTGTACTAATGACTTTTCTAGTTACTAATGACTTTTCTAGTTAATCTTGTTTCTCATGTTATGATTGATTATATTTTCTTTTTGTTGAGAAATATGATTGATTATGTTATCTTATTAAAGACGAGAGGGTCAACATTTTCCATGATTTAATGTGTGATAATACATATAAACACTTCTCCTACATAATTCATAATTCCATGCCATGCAACATACATTGAAAATGTAGAAGCAGTTACAATTAATAATGGAGTCGTACTACAATCTACTACATTTTGCACATATATAATTTATGATGTATATATATTGATCAATAAATGTAAAATAATTAATAATCTATAATGAGGAAATTTCCTGTATTGAGTAGAGTCATTCTCAAATATTGTTGACTTTTTAAATCATTAAGTCAAAGTTGAATAGATCCGGTCGTGTATTGTGGGCTAAACACAACTAAATGATGGTGACTTTTCAAGCTCTTTGGATAATATATATTCTTTATTATGCTCTCATCATAGAAATTTCCATATTGTTTAAATTTTATTCTTATCCAACGTTATATGTACGTCCAAATATTGTAGTTAAATAATCACCCGTTTTTATATAATTGAATCGGAAATCAATAATATTTAACCGAAAGTAGTATATTTCAAGGATTTATTAAAAAATTCTACTGATCATCATTTATTACTAAGTGAAAGACCAAATGGAATTGTGTTATTTATAAACAAAGACTTTTACATTTTCATTATTTTAATTCATTTCTGTTTGGGATTTACAGGAAGCTTGAAAGCACTAAAGGCGTAAGTAATAATGGGCTGAAATGTGCCATGGATCACATTTTTGAAGCCCAACAGAAGGAGAGCTTACTGACGAAAATGCCCTTTACATCGTTGAGAACATCAACATTGCCGGTAATTATATTTTACAGTTTATATTATTGCATTTTATATAAACGGATCCACCATTATTCGTTCTCATGTTAGAATTGTAATTGTGCCATAGTTATTGATGTTGATTTCTTCTATAAGTACTGTAATACAGATTGTAAGTAATCATAATTAATTTATAGTTACCCATAGTTTGTATTGGTTAAATAAGTAATTTATTTGCCATGTGCAGCCATCGACACAACCTTATGGTCCATCGAATGGGGCATTGCCGAACTGGTAAACCATCCCGAAATCCAAAAGAAAGTCCGTGATGAGATCGATACTGCGCTCGGGCCCGATTCGCAAGTGACTGAACCCGACACCTACCGATTACCATATCTTCAAGCCGTAATCAAGGAGGTGTTACGTCTTCGAATGGCCACTCCTCTATTGGTTCCTCACATGAACGCCGCACAGGCTAAGCTTGCTGGCTACGACATTCCTGCAGAGAGCAAGATTACCATCAATGCTTGGTGGTTAGCTAACAATCCGGACCATTGGAAGAAACCCGAAGAGTTTAGACCTGAAAGGTTCTTGGAAGAGGAGTCGAAAGTCGAGCCAGCAGGAAATGATTTTCGGTATCTTCCATTTGGTGCTGGAAGGAGGAGCTGCCCTGGAATCATACTTGCTTTGCCGATTTTGAGTATCGTGTTGGGAAATTTGGTGCGGAATTTTGAGTTGTTGCCTCCTCCTGGAGAATCTAAGATTGATACAACTGAAAAATGTGGACAGTTTAGTTTACAGATTTCTAAGCATTCCACTGTTGTCTTGAAGCCCAGATCATTCTAATTATGACTGAAAACATGGATTATGTGGACTTGGGGGCTTTTGTTCTTTAATTTTTTTTCTTTTAAATTTTATTTTGGACAATGAATGAGACTATGATTGTAAAAATAAATCCATCAACTTGGCTAATTGGTTGTTTGAATGGTTTGAGTGTCTCTGTAATTGTTAATAAAAATGAAGATTCAAAGTGCAATTTAGTCTGATTGGATGGATAATTAACGTACTGTTTTATTTGCAGAATGTATAATTCCATTCTTTTTCTTTTTCATGAAAGGAAATATTATAGAAAATTGTAACCAAATATTACAATTGATCAATTCTTAACATCAGGCAATTCAAAGACATGACTGATCGAGCTCGACATTAATCGTTTGAACAAAATAGAACTGATCTCAGATCGAGGGGGGTTGAATCGAAGGTTAAGAGATGAACCCCCCCTGGATTATACTGATATGATGGACAATGCATGGGATCCATCCTAACAAATCTTCCTAATCCTCCAATTAATGCGTATACTCACTTGGAATTGTCGAGGAGTTGGCTCCTCCCAGTTTTTTTCAAAAAATTTATGGATATGTAAAAAGATCAGCAAAAGCCGGACATAATATGCTCTCTACGTATTATAGAGACTCGTGCTACCACTCAAAAGGAGTGGCCTATTATTATGAATAATAATATTTGGAATGTGCGCTTCAGAGATTGAATTGTTTTTTTCCTTCTTCCTCTTTGTTACGGTAAAATATACCTTCATATTTCAGAAAACTCAGCAGGCTCATAGGACCATAACTCACTGGTAATAAACAGGGTGTTGGAGTAATAGTTTCACATTTTAGCTAGGGACCTAGGGGGTGTGTGAGTTTGATTGATACTCTATCTCGACTAACTGCTCTCCGTAAAAACAAAGTGCTTAACTATATAACATTGGATCACTGAGACATAAATCATCTCCGAAACTTTAAATGCGGGACAACCAGGGCCATTAGCTAGGTTGGGGCTCAAGTGGACAAATTTGCCGAATTTCTGGATCCAGTCACTCAAGGGGCACATAGAAACGGGAAATTGGCAAATCAGGCGTGTCCCCTCCCCCCACTTGTAAAAAAAATTCACATTTTCATAAACTCGTTTTTAGGTATTACTCTGATAATATCCGTCGTAAGATGGATTTTTACGACAATAATACCAGAGTAATACCACCCCAAACGTCACATTGCTTTAGTAGTCCTTATTGGCGTAACGAGCTATCTGACGTTGTGTACTTTGATCCATTTGTTCCGGTTCAGCCTCAGGATCCATTGGAAAATCGAACCGTTTTTGGGGAATTTTTGAAAAATTTGGGGAAAATGTATATTTCATCAGGAATAATCATGGATGTTTTTTCATCATACTCTTGAACTTCAACTTTCTCTGCGATTTATTTGTTGTTGTAAATTCAAGAAAAAATCCTGGGATATTTCAAGCAATTTTGAGAAATTTGTTCAAATATAACAATTTCTTTTTCTTGCCATAGATTTGTCCCATCAAGAAGTTGGTTCATGTAAGGATTTGACGAAGAGAATAGAAATAAGAATTCCTCTCCTTCCTCCCCAATAATCCAATTCACCTTGCAATAGTCCTGTCATTGAATCTCCCAATTTACGTCAATATTTGAAAGAAATGATACACCACAACCAAATTCACAACTTTGATTTAAATCATTGATTATTATGAGGCACTATCTTGATTGATCTAGATCGCGATAATCGATGGTGATGATGAATGTTGTGTCAAATCAAAGTAATTTGATTGTCTGCATCACTTCTCTATTTGAAAAGATTTGTTGTTAATGACGTTAAATAGTGTTTTTTTCCAATAATATTGGAGTAAAAAAAAGTTGTTCGTTCACGCCAATAAGGATTACTAATGCAATGTGATGGTGTGTGTATTACTTTCGATATTATTGTCGTAAAAATCATCTGCTACGGCGATATTATCGAGTAATATCTAAAAGCAGTTTACGAAAAAAGTAAACTTTTTTTGTCAAGTGGGGATGGGGATACGCCTGATTTACCAATTTCCCAGAAAAAACACCTTTATTTTAATATCTTAACATCCCTCCCCAAAAATCGGAAATAATCTGGTATGCAGCGGATTGATATGTGATCATCTACACCATTGATTGTCTTGGGACCTATATTCATTGATCTAGGTCCTACAATAATCAATGGTATAGATGATCATTGTGTAAATTGGTTGTGTCAATCCATTGTGGCTGTATCATTGCTAAAAAAAACCGTTTATGATTGTCAAAGAGTAATGGTACAGACACAACGGTTGTGCCACAACAAATGACACAACTATTATCTGCACCATTGATCATGTTAGATTTACATCATCATGAATTTGGACTCATTATAATCAACGATGTAGATGATCGTTGTGTCACTCGTTGTGGCACAACCGTTGTGTCCATATCATAACTCAGTCAAACAAGTTATGCCAGACAACAAAATGATCTCATAATTATTTTTGCCTTGGCTAACAAGAAAAAGTCGAGCTGTATAACTATATCAGTATAGTAGTAGTTCAGTTTTATTTAGTAATGTTGGCCGTCCACTATTTTTGTTTTCTTACTGTCTCTTTTCTTGTTCCCTTTTTTAAGTGCTCGGTTTCTCTCTATTTGCGGTTTAGTCCCGTTCACCTTTGTGCTTCTTCTCTGCACCTGCCTCACTACTCCCGTTCCGTTTTCAATCATTGCGGTAGGTTTCCCAGCTGTTCTTGTACCGGATACGTGTTCGTCTCCTGCTTCTCCGTCATCTCCTCTTCCCAATATTTTACCCCCGTGGCATATGCTGGAATGGTCGACGTGATGACTGTGAAAGACCAGGTTGTATACATAAGTGAGGACGGTGGGTTCGATAAGCTGTTTCACAAGCTATGTGTAGATGTAGAAAAGGATGCATGTCTGAGGTTCTTCCCTACTGCTTTTTTGTACAAAATCTATTTCTTCTACTTCCTTTATGTGCTGCGTAATTGTTTGACTTCCATTAATTGTGTTTTTCCATTGGGTTAGTACTCTTGATCCGTTTCTTGATTTGAGTTAATCCACGAGGATAAACACAAACCTTTGTGTATGTATTGGGTTTTCATAATTCAAGCTTCATGGTTTGTGATGTAGCTTTGTAACAATGAAAGAAAAAAACAAACTTTGTCCCACAAAATCTCTTACCGAGACTCTTTTGAATTTGTCTCCTTATGCACAAATTTTCTATCGTCTCTTTTGTTCCTTAGCAAGACAAGAGTGGTTAGAAGACTTGGGGATTTTTCATTCACTTCTTGCCAAACTGGAGGCTACATTACATACTTTTCTACCAAATGTATGTTACACCCACTTGATAATTCAAAACTTGAATTGGCACAATATTGCAAGTGGCGCTTTGCTCAATTTGGCTCGGACCTTGATGATGCGACTCAAGCATTACTCAATAGAGTGCAAGGTGATAAAGAAATGCGAAACAAGATAGCGGTGACAGAGCAACATTCCCGGTGTTTTGATAAATATATCGAGAGCGGTGGGTTTTGCGGATACACATTCCAAAGGAAAAAATTAATGCAATATGCAATCTTGAGTTCGGTTCTAATACCCACAAATTTGTTTTCTCGAATTCAATTATTTGTTACGCTTTGTGTCTTTGCTAATATTGTTGTGTTAATGAACCGTTCGACTTACGATGATCGAAGCCGTTTAAATGCAGTTTGATATAGTTCGAGCGGTGGATTTGGGAACTCGTTTCAATCCATCTATGACTCGAGTTTCGTTTCTACTTCAATATTACATTTAATTTCTTGCTTCTTCTTTGTCTTCTTGGTAATAAGCATTTGTTAATACATATTTGATTGTATTAATTGTTGTTACATACATGGAGCAAAGAAAAAGTGTTGATTCAATATTTCTTTAATCTCAATCTCTCACCGCCGATTGGGATTTCAGCTTTATTTCTACCGTTATGAGTGGGGGTAAAGATTTAAACGATTCGTTTTTCCCCCTTTTCCTTTATTTTTTCCCACCCTTTGTGAATTGAATTAACTTTCCTGCAGATTAACTTCCTAATGAGTAATGCAGTGATATAAAACCACAAATACCCACTAAGAAAGGTTATGCTTTTGTGCATGGCATGGTAATCAACTCAGGTTTCTCCGGATAATTACGGGTAAGTTGTAGATTTTGTCATTTTTAGTTTTTAGGTTTTGGAATTTTGATTTAGTTATGATGTTCTTTGGTTTTGCCGTCTGAAGAAATGGATGGATTCAAAGCAAGTATACAACAATGAAAGACAAGGATATTTAACCATAAAATTTCTTATATGTTTGTATGTGATTACCTTATATGAATTTCCAAATTTATGTTACACTTGTTCGAGTAAATCTATAAATCTATATTACGAATGAAAAAGGGTCTTAGGTGCCTCTCATAATTATTACAACAGAGGTTCTTTTCTAACTCGGGTATCCATTTAGCTATACTCTACTTTATAATGGAGACGGATTACATGAACCATGGAGATATTAAAGGCACCATTACCTTTGAACATATCTTTGCAAATGGCTAGTTGCTATGATCTTTGAGTAGTTAGTAAAGGCCATCAAAGTCGTACTTAAAACACAGAAGCGAAAGCTTTCCATCACATTCGACAACAAGTTATTTCTGGATTACTGCGTACATAATGTACACGATAAAATGTTGATGCTTCCAAATTTAAAGCTCTTTGACCGTTATCATAAGGTGTTTCTCTATTTCGATAAATACTTAATACTTTTAAATGAACTAATCTACTCTTTTCCGATTTATATTTACAGTTGTCGTTGAACTAATCTACTCTTTTCCGATTTATATTTACGAGTTGTCGTCTTATTGGAAGTTGAAATGATCGAGTTTTACGTAATGCGTGATCTAATGAAAGAAGGTTATTATGCACAAACACATGATCTTCTTTTGTGCATCATCTTATTTGTACATAATTGTCTTCTGCTACATCTCACAACTATACATCCCATAAACAAGACTTAATCATGCTAAAGTCACAACTATAACGACAGATTAGAAATTGCAGTGTTCTTTGATCTATTTGAGCGAGCGGTGGTCTCTGCAATAATTGGTTTCCAAAAAAGAAGAGAATTGATAGCAAATCCGTATGCAGAATCGGGTTTGGGTCTCGCTCATGTGTTATTATGTGCTTGCCTTCCATTCCGATTTGTTTTAATTGTGCATTTCCAGCGTTGTGTTGGGTAGTAATTAGTCTGAGAGAATGAAATAAATCGTTTGAAATCCCAGGATTATAGCTATGGATTGAATAGACACACCGTGAATCGTCTTTCTTCTCATTTATTTTGCATCACAGGGTATATTTCTTGCTATGCATCTTGATTGCGGTTTGTTTATGTTTTACTTTTGCTTTGTTTTCTTTCTTTCTTCTTCTTTAATTGTTTTACATAGTGTGCATTAATCATGTTTTGTGTTATTTTCAATTACTCGATCTATTGTACTTTGTGAAGATTCAAAGCATTAAGTGATTTGATCTATTTACGTGTCTTTGAAGAAACGATTCTAGGCTAGATAAAGTCAAGTTCTTGCATTCATATTCTTTCAAAATGCAGGGTGTATTACATGCCTTGGAGAATTCCTTAGACTATAAGCTGGACATAGGGAGAGGCGGCCTTTTATCTCATTCCTCTTGAATGAAGGGACAACGCATAGCGCAAGAAAATAACAATGAGTCTGAGATCTTACGAGGAGAGCATGCATTCATGTAGAATTTGGCTTTGTTTTTCACTACATCTTTTAGGGAATTTACCAATCTAATGGTGAGGTTAATTTGTTCCGGTATGGGTTGATGTTAAACAATACTAGGTTTGTGTCAATAACAAGGTAAATGGCTTGTTGTTTACCTTATCGAACTTTCCACTAGAAAAAGTAACATCCTTAACACCGACCCGATGGACTTGAAACCGCCAGCGAAGAAGCAATGTCACCCACCGATCATGGTGTAAGTCCCACGAAGAAGTTAAAATTGAAAACTAACTAAAGGTCATCAACGATTGCAAAATGTGAGATGTGTAATAACTTATGTATGCAAAACTTTTAAACTCGGGTTAAGAATAAGGTAAAACCAGGTTGGATTTGCATGCTTTGGCAATGTTGTAGAATAAATAATCAAGCAAGCAGTGCAGATATATTAAGTAGTAAAACATGAACATACTATGTGTTTGATATGTACTATACTACATGTTGGAATAGTGTCTAAACCCAATCGGGTTGGACCGGATCCGACCGGTCGGATCATTTCAACTATTTCTTTATGTTTATACATATATATAATGGCTTTTATGTTGTCATATATATATTCTTTTAAAGAACCAATTATGAATTGTTATGTGATAACGTCTTTAGTATTAAAGCGTGATAGAGAAACCATGATAGGCGATTATGGTTGATGAGATCTCTAATCACTTTAACAAGTTTGATACTTAAATGTCTACTGGTGATGTACTATTAAGCGGGGCATTGATAGTATAAGCAGACTATACGTATTAGATGTCTTACATCTTTAGGCGGGGATAGATCTCGTTTATCGAAGTGTAGAGACACTTGGGTATGCGTGGGCGTGTATTAGAGAATCGTCGTTAGGCGACCCACTTTACGGACAAGTGTCACACTATGTGACGGTTGTGTAATTATCCTTTTGACCGAGTCTTCATGGCATCACGGTGTGGATTGTCATGCTTTGACACTATTGAGGTTTTCCACAGCCACGGGCGATCATGCGGTAGTGATTGGGTGTGATCTTTGAAGCGTCACGGAGTATACATGATTGGTAGATCCGGGAATCGCGTATCCTATGATTGAGATCGAATATCCGAAATGGCCTTCTTATAAGGAATGTCCTACTCTGGTGAATCTTTGCAAAGTGGGAGTAAGCGAGTTACTTGAGAGAGCATGATATCCAGATTATAAGATCGATCGTTGATGTTTTGACACTCGACTAACGACCGTATGGATATTATTACAAATGATAGGATTGTAAGTTACCACGATAAGCTGTTTCACATGAAAGGTAGTAGTCATTGCATTTGACTCTTCCGATGATTGGGGATCACGGTGTGTTGCTTTAGCGCTATCCGTGATCGTTAGGCATGAAGGGCATTTTGTAATTTGCACTTTGTGTCTCGACCAACATATTCGAAGCTATCGGGTCACACACATATGAACATCTAGCGGATTAAAATGTGGTTATAGATGATAACCAAATAAGGAAAGTTTATCTCGTCTTATAAAGGTTATAGTGGTAAATTAATATGGTGGTATTTATTTATTATGAATAAATCAAATACAAGATATTAATAATATTATATTAATTAAAGAATGTTCCGGATGCCAAATCTTTTGGGATATGGGCGCCACTTTCAATGTGTATAAGATCTGGCTTGGATTGTCTGATTTAATTAATGGTATTACAATATATTAATATTAGATATTAATATATATACATGTATTTGTGTACATGCGTGTACCATGCATGTGCACTTGTGTAATAACTATATTTGTATATAGATTTATTTGTGTATTATATATGTGATATATCTGGCGTGTGTGAATTGATTTATGGTAATAAAATAAATATAGTCGATATTAGATATTGACAATATCTTGAAAATATTGATATGAGATATTGTGATATCACAGATTTATTTAATATAAGATATTATAATAAATGAGATAAATCAATCAAATATATTTTCCTTATTTTATTGGAAAATGTTTTTCTCCTCCACTTTCTAGTTGGGCGCCTCTCACTATAAATAAGAGGTGAGTGTCGAGTTAACATGCATCATGATTGCAAAAATTTCATGGTTCTTGTGTAAAATATAGAGCGTCACTATAGAGAGTTGGAGAGAGGGGAAAAGGCGGGTCTAGCAACCGGAGTTTTCCAATAGCAATCCATGATGGGATTCCGGTGAGTACATTAGTTGTGTGGGTGGTGGTAGAGGCCGAACACTTGGGCGGCTCTATCTGAACTACTCTCCTGTAGGCGGTCAAAGCGTCGATATTTTAGATCAACCAAAGTAACCACCGTCTACTAACTTCGTTTGTTTATTCTTAAACGAAGTCGATCACAGGTTAAAGGAAATAAAATTTTAAATTATTGCGTTAAATGTAGATTTCCTAACACTACAATGTGTATTTCCAAATAACTTTTAGTTTCTTCATCGATATTCTCTTAAATTAAAGCATGTTTTCCGTTGTATCAATTGGTAAAAACTACTTTAATAACTCTGGATCTACCAAATGAAAACTAATTAAGATAACACACACTTTTTAGACTACCACGTAAAATAGCTACGAACAGCTAGATGAAGAAATCGCGTCTGGCACGAAACACCCCCGCTAGTGTATTATTGTTTCTTCATTTACACGGAAATTCGTCCTGTCAATAAAGTATATTATCCCCATGGCTAAAAACTTTTGACATAACTATTGATATATACAAAGGCATATAAATTTGTTTCTATTCTCTTGAAGATAATAAAAATATATGAAAATGATGCATTTGCTTTATAAAGCATCCCAACACTTGCCCCATATATAATGTATAAAACATCTTGGAGGTATTGCAAAGCATCACAATACATCGCAAAGTATCGTGAAATATCACAAACATCGATTGTAGGAGCATTGCAAGGTTACGATGCTTTGTTAAAACGTTTTACAATGCAAATTTAATGTACAATTAGCATTGTAGTGTGTCAAATGCTCTAGAAATACTATTTTTTCACGTATGTGGAAGATTAAAGATACTTGGTCAATGTTTGGTATAAAGGAAATTATCAAAATAAGATAATAGGACACCTTAAAAAAATTTGAGGATTGTGATATTCAATCTTTTGATACATTCATCCTATTATTTTCTAATTATTCATTTAGGATTAATTAGATTTTTACCAGATTTAGGAGAATTGAGATATATTTAACTCCACAAAAGATAAAATGTAAGCCAAAGAAGTACCGTCTCTTCTTATCAACTAACTTGTCACTTGCGACCGGCCGGCCTTGTTTCATTTGCACTTTCGACACCATATTCCAATTTTTTCAAATTTTAAAATCATTATTGATCACCATATATAATCAAATTTTTGATAAATTATCACAAGATCTAATTTTATATGTACAGATTCATGTATTGACAAGGGTTCTTGATCATGATATATATTCATTGATCATTCTCTAAACTCTAAAGAAACACGTATTTGCATTTGTGTGAAATTACTATACACCGTACACACTCGACTTAATTTTTTAAAGCCGATTCTAAAATTAAAAAATTGACTTTCTGAGAGTAGGTTAAGATTCAGAATGAGAATATCTATTCTGCATTCAAAAATCAAGTTTGAAGATCAATTCAGTATACAGTGCATTGTTAATATGATGCAAATCGTTGGGGTTAGTGGCGGATATACATATAACAGGGGGTCAACTATCCCTCTTAATTCGAAAAAAACAATATATTTAGTATAAATGTTGTCTGGCCTCCTAATTTTTGTATTTGTCTCTTTCAATTTTTTATTGTCCATTACTTGAGATTATCGTCATGCGTACATGCAGGTGGGCTCCTCCTAAATTTCTCTTCCTTTTGAGCGACGAGTAATAATACGGACAATTGTTGATCGTTATAAGTCTGATTTAATCATGATTAATGGTACATATAATTGTTGTCACTCGTCGTGATACAGAGGGTGTGCCCGCATAAATACTCTTTAAACTACCGGTATATATGTTTGAGTAGTAATAGTGTTACAACGAATGTGCAAAATAAAATTATGACATCTTTTTGAGCATTGATAATGATTATGTTCTTAACAAATTATTATCTGATTTTTATAATATATATCAAAGATCATTTTATAGGAAAAAAAAAAAAAACAAAATTATTGATGTAAAAAAGTGTTGTAATGGCATTATTATTCATATTTTGTTGGTATAAACATTTCTCTATATATATGTATATGCAAACCAAGCCATAGAATTCTACACCCCACCCCACTCCATGCACCACCTTCACCAATTCACAAACTTCTTGATCATCTGGCCATCACCATCTTCTTCACCATAATCATCTGAATCATGGCACCTGATAGATCCAAGCTAACAAAGGCAAGAAATGAACTCGAAGAATTGTATTCCGGTGTACCCGATGAATCCGTTAATCTCACTTTCCAAGACTTCGTCAAGTAAGACCCCAAAATCCACCTACTCGCCCGCCGGAGAAGAAGAATCCCCAAAATCGAATTCTTCATCCGCCGGAGAAGAAGAATTCCCATGATTTCAGCCTCGGTTACGACGTATCTGCTCAAAGTGATCATCAATCCATCACAAAAACCATCCTCCTCTTCAGAACGCGTTTATGGTGGATGATTCCACCTACGCTAACTCGCCGGCGATCAATCAATTCAATCATCATCACGGAGGTGGTAGACAGTTTGGTAATAATCGGTATATCATCGGAGGGCAAACTCCGACGGATATTCAGCATCATCATCATCCTCATATGGCAAGTCCGTATAGTAACGCGGGGTTTAGTCCGGTGGTGGTCGGAGCTGGGATGTATGATGATCTGAGCCGGATGAGTGGTGTAGGAGGTGGGAAGCGCCGCCCTGGGATTCCTTATTCAAATATATGTACCGTGTGTAGTACGTATATCTATTTCTTCCGCCATCGTTGCCTGGTAAGTACATTGATCCACGGAATAACGTAGTATTAAGTCAATTTAGTTTTTAAATTTGTCGCGTAATATAAATCGATTTATAATATCGATAGAATATTTATTATATTTTTACCGTTTCTCTTTCATCGAGGAAATATAGCAATTTAACTTTAATTTAACTTGTCTGTATGAAAAAAATTGACGTCTTATATTTTGAGACATAGCTAGCAACTTGGTATGGAAAATAAAAGTGGATTTATTTGTTATCTGCTTGCAGCACAGTAGAATCGACCTTGTGAAATTTGAATGTACAATCGATCTTGTGGAATTTGAATGTACAATTCCGATGTCGATTCCTTGTCTGGAAATTGTGAAACGCACCGATAGGTATGAGACAGCTCATAGATCAATTATAGTGCACCCCAAATAAAATTAAAAATGTGTCATAATAATAATAATCGACACAATATGATTTTACGTTACTATTGTAAGTTTAATTTTTACGGATTATGTGAACATTATTAAAATTATCATACACAAGATACAAACATAGTTAAGTTTATTGTATATAACTTAAATTTATTTAGAATATTCCAAGTGAATCACAATCATCCCCTCTATGCAACAGCGGAGTCAGATATTGAAACTTAGAGACAGAACTTAAAAGCTCAGGTGAGTTAATAGATTATATTCGGACGATTGGTTAGGATTTAAGAAAGATGTTTTAAGTTGAATTGTAAGTTTTTAGTTAAGAATATTTTCCGCCAAGTGGGGTTAGCTTTGAATTCGGCTCCGTCTCTACCTGTATTATCGATGTATGTATTCATCCTCTTAAAAACGAATTTTATCTTTTCATTGTTTCCACCAATTAAAAAAGTTGATTTATATTTTGTGATTGTTATTCTTTAAAAAAATGATATATTGAGAAAAATAGTGTATAAATGGTGCAGGTGTGTGGAAGAGTATATTGTAGACAATGTGTGAGCATTGGCATGGGAGAAATGACTGAAGGTAGAAAATGCATCGAATGCTTGGGAAGAAGATTCAGCCACAGGTTTTTTTTCTTTTCCTAACACATTGTATTTTTTTTTTCCTTTACTTAAACACCTAGTATCCGGAATCAGTAGAGTCATTAATCAGAAAGTCGGCGTGGTAAATCTTGCAGAATCTTGGCTCTTCTGATGTGTTATTCAGAGTCTAACACATTGTATTTTGATTAGGTGTAAGTTGATTTATTTATGAAAAAACTCCCCTGCAACATAATTTGTCAAAACATTACTATATGTATAATAATATTTAGAAAAAGAATAGATTAGAATCAAAATGATGTCATTAAAATTGGCTGTCAAGAGGAATATGGATCCAAGTGGAAGAGACCAAAGTAGTAATTAATAATTTACATTAAGTTAAATTGTTGTCAATCACTAGAGCAAATTAACATCACTACCAATGAGCCGGCCAACTACATGACCCACATTCACTTTTAAATTTAGGCCTTATCTCTCTTTTCACATTTTATTTTTTCAACGATAAAGATGGTTACAACTTACATCATGTGTCTTTCTTATAAGGGATTTTATTTGTGTACTACTCCCTCGATTTTTTTAAATCTTTGAAAAATAAAATATTTATGGTTTATTGTTTCAATCTAAACTATTTCTGCGAATGGGTCGCGTCGGCGTTGTTTCTGGCCCGTTGGTTCAACCAGTGTCTTTACCCTTTTTTGAAAAACAACAAAGCCATTAGTTCAACCAGGCTTTTTAACAGGAAAAAGCGTGAAGCATCACTGTATTGAAATGAAATTGAGTGCATAGGAAGAAGCCATTTGGTTCAACCAGCGACTTTAACTGGAATTGAAACCATTATTCGAACCAGTGCTTTACCACAACCTATTAACACCAAACTGCATTTTCTTTTTATTTAAAACAATATATTCAACACCTCAAATTCTCAAACCAGCTTTGCATCTTCTTTTTATTTTAAAACAATATATTCAACACCTCAAATTCTCAAAATCAACAATCCAATTATAAAAACACATTCATTAAAAGGAAAAAACCAAATCAATTGCAAAAACACATTCATGCAAACTACGTCATTAAAGAGAAAAAAAACCATATCAAAGTTATTGTTGTATTACAACAACCAAAACAAAAGAAATGTTTGATCATATTAACTTGTTAGGTATGCGACTTTTCTTACGTTCTTCTGCGTGAAGGCGAACATTACTGCTTGGTGTGTCTACCTCTTGATCGGTGTCGGTTGAGCCACTTGTCAAGTTCTAAAAGTCGTATCGCGGAAGTTCCGGGCTAGGATGTTCGACCTCTTGAGGTTCGAGTTGGATCGGATGTCACATGTCTTGTGTTTTGTAACACTTGAAGGGACATCATTGCATTTGTTGAATAAGCCTCACTTGTGCCATCGGGATGTCATCCGGCATGTTACGCAAGCAACTGAGTCGTATTTTGATAGCGATAAACATTCCTGCTGTCTGCGAAATCTGTAAACACAAAACAAATAAAACAAATTTCTATGTATGAAATTAGAAAACAAAATTTAAAATATACTTACAAGTTGTTCATAGTCGGTGGTAGGATAGAAATTGTGTTGCGTTTCGTAGTCTTCAACATCGTTTGCACTTTGAGGGCTAATAATCGCCGGGTGATCTGGCGGTACCACTTTGTAAGTACATATCATTGTGGTGAAGATAACCGTTGTAAGGAACACCACGTGGAACCAACGATGATTTGCGATCGACCCACATGGCCCAGAATATAATCCCGTGCTTAGCGCGTAATCCGTTGTGTTTCCCGCCTATCAAGCGTGTGCAAATGGACACATGTGTCACATTCATTAGGCACCGTTGGATGCCAACGAATTGTCGAACTACTCTGTCGGGATAATGCCATTCCACCACGTCAAAACAAATGAGTGGAGCAATTACAATCCACTCATGGTGTCCTCAAAACATATAGGCGGAAGATGGCTAAGGATGTCCCGTGTATGGTTGCCATGTGAACATTGCATCTATCATAGTATCAAATGCATATACATAGGTTACCAACCCCGATAAATGATCGGTATACATCCGCTCAACTCGTAGCCACTTACATCTAAGGGTCAACTCCGCTTGCATTTGTGACCCAGTGGATAATCTACTCCTCTTCTTCCGTAACCGTGACTTAATCCGTGTAGGTCGACCAATGGTGATCGCTCCCGTGACCACAGTTTGTGCGACACTAAAGATCCACGATTTCACTTGCCCCTTTCTTGCTTGCCACGCACAAATTCGGTATAAACAAGTGAGTACCCGCTCCCGAAGCTATATTCACCAAGTCGGTGCAAATCAACCACAGAGGATAATAGATTAGTTGAACCCTATTTCCACTCTTATCCGGGAAGAGGGCGGCTCACATCAAATATAATAGATATGCTCTAACATACATGAATACATTCTTGGTTGCATCCACGGTAACCCTTGAAAATTATCTTTTAACCACGATAATTTCAAGGTATTACACTAAAAGCGCGCCAGGTGGCCTTATACCTAATGTTTGCTCTAAGAGATCGGCCCGTCGATGATCGATTGTCCCGTAATAGGTAAGCCACCGACCTTAAGACCTAACAAGGCGTTAACATCTTGTAACGTTATGCCTACCTCTCCAATTGTCATATGAAATGTGTGTGTTTCTTGGCGCCACCGCTCAACTAATGCGGTAATTAAATCGGCATTAATGGCGACAAATGACAACTGTGGATCCAGCCATTTGTGTGTCTCTCTCAAAAATCAACTACCAAATCATGCACGATAATGTTGCTTTGACATAAGATCGTCGACATCGAGAGACTACCTCTGCAAAAAAAAAAAAAAAACATGTTACTATTTTTATAAAGAAACAAATTGTTATTGCGAAAAATCAAACATTACTTGATTATATTACCTCTCCTTCCCGGATGATCTTTGCTTGGTGTTGTTGTTGAAGTCTTAGAAACGCTATCATTAATTGGTCCGGCTCCATGTGATCTACGTAAATAAAGCACAATTCATTAGTGACTATATAACAAATGAATATAATATAAACATGGTATACTAGAATAGACACATTAATGAAAATGTTTAATTTCAAAAAAAAAAAAAAGAATAGACATTAGGTACAAACCATTACCGTGAAGGACCGGGCAAATTAGATTGTTTCAATGGACAAGGCGCTTGTTATGACCGGGACATTACATAAACTACATGTAACCTTTGTCTTTGGTAACTCATCCATTTCATTCACGGATTCTTTTAGATTTGGACGTCCTTGCTCTTTTCCATGCGGGGTTGACTCTTAGTACGGTCCGTCATTGTCTTCCAATAATCCTCGTCGAGCACAGGTAGAAAGCATGCGATAAGAACCAAAGTATTCCCATGAGAACAAAGGGTCAACATATTGATCCGTGTACATGGAGTCGCGGCGACAAACCGCTATAAGATGAGAACATGGATAATGTAGGTTTTGCCACTTGTTACATGTACCGTCCTCTTGAAAGATTCAGCGTGTGACTACGATTAGCCATGCATCCATGGCGATTTTGTCTAGTAACCACTCCGTATATACCTTCTTGTATATTGAAACAAGTAACATCATGGTGGCGGCGGTTTCACTATTTCTCTCGAGTTGAACCGTTATCTTCTCCGACCATTTCATACCATTCGCATCCTATTCCTTGCTACTTCCGCGTCGATCGACAAAGTATTTGTATACTCGAGTAAAAGTAGCTTTCACAAGAACTTGAATAGGCGCGAAATCGAACCCGGCTTTAACACACCATTGAAGCATTCGCATAAATTAGAGGTTTTGATACCGTATCTTAACCGCGCCGTCGTGAGCAAGAGACCACTTGCTTAAAGGAATGCCTTAACACACTCTTGCTTACGAGGATTGAGTGCACGATCTTTGCATCCACTTTATCAAATTTGCGAATTTGATGTTCCATAATTGTGTTGGTAAACATTTTTTCAAATCCGTATTTTGAACATCTTTTGGATGTTGGATGCATGACGTCGATACAAAATCTATGAAAAGCATATGGCTCCTCCCAACCACTACCCTCATGTAGACATTCTTTGATAGGATACCCGCATGCACATCGGAGATGACACAAAGTCCATGGCGTTTTGTGACAAAACACCTTATGCAAGCCAAAAACCAACTCACAATTGTCGTGATCTTCTTTTTCAACTATGGCAAATGCTAATGGAAAAAGTTGTTCATTCGCATCAACTCCATGGCAATCAACATAGCGCCTACGATACTTCCCGTATAAATGAGTTCCATCAATTGTGATGACGGGCTGCAATGTTGGAAACCTCAAACTCACCACCGCTCTTATATTGAAAGTTACTAGAGTTATACCAAGCTTGTTTAAATATTCTTCATCTATGGAATGAAGTTTAGTAAACTTCGGTATCATGATCCGTTAATGATACTAGGTCACATTAGGAAAATATCATCCATAGCAGGCGATTTATGGATCTAGATCTATAAAATACACGTAATAAAACATTAAATCTACATCTACAAGTAAGTTGTAGAACATACCTCTTGGATCTCAAAATCCAAGTTGGAGAACCGCTATTAGGATGATCGAACAATGATGTGAAGAACACCACGATCTTCATACGTGTGATCCAAGCAATTCCCGGTGGAAGGAATTCTCGACTCGAACCCCTCCGATATGCTACCGGAAAAATCTCCAAGATTTCTCCTCCTCTACTTGGCGAAAATTCTATCTTCTCTCTAGAGTTGATAGTCGAATTTTACATGTGTATTAAGGCTTGGGAGAACTCTCTTTATATAGAAGAGTAATCCTTGTCCTCAAGGATTTTATAATTAATACAAAATCAATTATAATAATCCTATTAAATAAAAGATAATCTCAAAATATTCTAGAACAAATCAAGAATATTCATATCTTTATTATTTACCATAAATATTTATCAATAAATATTTTATCTGGCATCTCTTTTTACACACAAGAAAACTAATTCCTTGTTAAAAAAGAACACATGTGGCGTACTTTTATTATTGACCTAGTCAATATTAATTTTAATTCTGTGATAATTGGTAGAATTATGGAAAATGTCTTTTCCACATATTTAATTATTTAGCCCAACTAATTTAATAGTCATTTAAACAATTAATTCACATATCGTTTTAATAAAGTCAACATGAACTAAATTAATATTATTAGGATTCGGCGTCAGAGAATATCTATGCTATATTAGGAGGCACGTCGGGGACCATGGACAAATAATCGTGACTCCGATAAATCAAATAAATAATTATCGTGAGCGAGAACAATCATATATTCGATAAATCAATCACGAGGAATATGCCACCATAATCCATTATTTGCACTCCTCCGATTATAAGATTATATTTATCTCATCACGAAAGTAATAAGCGTCCTTGATATAATCATTTCATATGGATTAATCCTCAATGCCATTTTCATTCTAAATCGGGAAGTTACCGTTAACCGCTTTTGAACATCTTGTCATACTTACCGTTAACCCACTAGTGATCAATAATTCAAATAACTCCTTTGGTAGCTAATCGATGTAATATGAATCCCGTGGATCGATCAATGTCTAGGATTAACTCATAAAGGAGGCTGTCTATCTACTTCCATAAATGGAAGGAATGGATTCGTATCTGTGATAACACGGACTACTCACTCAATCGAGTACAATGCCAAGATGGGGTAATTCGGATCACGGACTCGATGTAATCATTAACCGTCAAGTCAAACCTCATGCAGATTCAAGCGTTCATTGTGATCACCTCGGGATTAAGATATATCCATAATATGATCATCTAATGATTGATAAGACTTCTCATTCACGAATTATATTGAGAACTTCGGATCAAATCGGTCGATACATATGATATATCTATCATATATAAATGCCCCATTAGGTTCCACTTAACGAAAGTCGGATAAGGCGATCACACTTATCGTGTTATGGCGCATTAAAAAATGCGTTAAAGGGAGACCCGATACTACCGATTAACTTTACTCTGGACTAATTGTATTTTAAGTACATCTTCCTTAACTCAATCCTCCGTGTATATCTCATTTTGCTTTGAGTTAAAATGATTACATAAGCGATATACTCGGGGTTTTTACGTAGTGTAAATACTATTGTCATATCGGTGATTATGAGAATAATAAATATGAATAATAATATCATTTCATTTATTAAATAAAACAATTACAAAAATTGTCTTTGGGCATCACACTAACAATCTCCCACTTGCACAGCTTGTGATTAATTGTTTTAGAGCACACTATTATTTAAAACTCTGACCAAACTACATCTCCCAACTTGCTCTAAAAGCAATGGAGACTATCCGTATTTTGGTACCCACAAAACTTATCATAACCATTTGATTCCAAAGTACACTCTGAGTATGCCGTCGTAGGATAGAGTCGGTGACTCGGGGAGCACACTATCTATCTGAATGTCATGGGTTTTAATGATCGATCGGGTTGTCGGCTCGAAGCGATCCGTAGAATCGAAGCGTCGCGGTCCATCTAATCATGTGGTACTTTCCCGATATGCTCTTGAACTCAAGTGATTTGGAAATCCTTATAAGCTACCCTTCATCGTTTGCACAATGATGTGGTATCGGCTTTCCAAATCTGGAATCACTCCCAGGCCCGAAAAATCCACGAGGCTATATCGCCTCTGCAGCTACTACAAAGCCAGCTAATCACCCAACTAGTTAAAGTCGAGTTGGCGTTCTTTGGATTCCTCAGGCAATAAGCTTCAACACAGAGTAAACTTGAGACCGAGATCGACTTAACGATCATCCTTGTCGACACAAAGTCGAGAACGGTGTATTCTCACATGCCCGCATATTATTCCTCGTTCTCTCAAGATACTAAAGGACATACTAAACTTGCTTTGTTAACGGCCGAATCTAAGATTCGATCAAAATTGACGTTCAATAACTGACCATCTCTTGTGTCAAAGAGAATCCATCTCATTTCTCTTTATCCGAAGATTTAGAGAGTCATTCTGAGGCATAGGGTAGAACTTCCTCGTTGAATGTTGCATACACAAATGCATCATCTTAACCAATAAGATGGATGGGAAACCAATGATGATTCTAATGAATTCGACCGAGTCAAACTCTTGAGCGTTGTCCAAATCTACATTGCGAAGAATTGTGGCATTGTCGGTCGACTTGAGATAACACACCCGTGTTGAGTCAGCGGTGCGGCGTTATCCTTCACAAACACTAATATATATGTATATATTCACTCTTGTACTAAAATTGATATCCACAAAGGACATAAGCCTTGTGATCGTCATCATGTCGTAAGTTCATAAGGCAATACCATACATTCCGAATGAATCGATTCCGTTTGTTTGGCAAGAAAGTCTCGAGGAATCACCCTATTTTTACGCTTTTGAGCGAAATCATGAATTACGAATTCATTCTACTCTTTTCGTGTAGATTCAATTACTCCCACTTGGGCTGAGACACTCGGTGGTTCTACAAAGTATGAGCGACTCTGGAGTACCAAACTCCATTCACGGGGTTATGGCTTGTAAACCAACCTCTGTTATCGAGAATCTATCTTTGCTCACAAAAGGGCCATAGGTCATCAATCGATCCTCGAGACTACAAAGTCCATGAGAAACCGTAATGGGTAATGGATAAACCATACTCCCTTTATTTTCTTGGTGGATCGAAAATTACGATTTAGTTCGATGGTATTTAGTGTCATCACCAACAACCGATGTTGGATGTGAGTGCGATTTTAATCGATTAGTAACTACCTTGAGTATTAATTACTTGCTTCAGGTTCAAGGTTTTCTTGTTCATGGATTCTATCGAAAAGGGTGCAGCGATATAAGCTGTCCTTCCGATTTCAAGAATCTTATAACAAACCTTTTCTCAATTCTTCCAAGATATATCACGATTTGGTCAGCGACCGAGCGCTACGTGAAATTCCAGTCCTACCATTAAGCATCATGTGCTAAATGCTTATATTAGCGAATTTGGGTGAACCGAATCCACTCATTATCCGTTAATTCCAAAGCACATTCTAGGTAGACTTCTCGGTTCTACATTTCAATGTAAACCGTTATTTCACTTCAATATCTTTATTGAGTTAAGCGATGTATTGTAGCACATCTACAACTATGTAAGGCAATTCAATGGTTTCTTCCTTAGTGAAAGCATTTCAGCATATGAAGCGAGCAGAACATCGATCCTACAGGACTATGTGATGGCCCGTTTACAGTATAGAATACTCCATCTGCATTGAAAGCAGAGAAAACCTCAAAATATTTTGGATAAACTTGCCGGAGTGTTTGAGTAGTTGTCGGACTAAAGTCACTTTACTCATAAGCTCCCCACTAGCTGTATCTTTCATAAGACCCGAAGGTCATCATGAACAAGCGGTGTTACTTCTTATAACCATTTTCCTTTCGATTGAAAGGAAAATTAGTCGTGAACCTTTAAGACAATCTAACGGTGGGAGAAAGGAATCACCACAGCCAGATCTTGGTCTTGTCTTTTAGGGACTATGCACTAACTATGGAATATGAAGAAGCGTTTATCTAAATATAGAAACCAATTGCTTTTAATAGTTCTTAAGATGGTACATATCGTATTTGACATTTCTTAGTGGTTTTGACTTTATCAAACAAAAGTCGAGTCTTAGATTAAATACTACAAATGGTATATTCACTTTACATAAGACAAACAAATTATCGAATAAAGGTAAATCCATTCGTTCCAGCGAATCTTAAGCGAGAAAAATAAATCTTCTGCGATATCCAAGGATTGAATCAAGATTCATATCCTCATATCACTCCACTATTTTGCTAAAATTACGCCCGTTGTCTATTAATCGTTAATGCACAACTATCTCGTTCTTCCAAAGAACATGCACAGAAAATCACCAGGATTCATAGGTTGGTGATCGAAATCACTATCCTTATCCTATGACTTTCGGTTTGTTAATTTTAGTTTTTAGCCTTAAAATCAACTCGATTTTAGATGACTAACACTTTTAGACATATTCTCCCATTCTTGACTTTCCGTGAATGGAAAGCAGTCTTGAACCAGTTCGTTTGAGTAGACACTACTCTTGAACCGTGGGATGTCTATTTCGATTGTTACTTGTTAGGACTTCTCGGATTTTCTATCATACCAGGAAAAACAACAAATCATAACATTAAAGCTCCCACTAGTTTATCGGTTCCAAATACCGTCAAACGACAATGCTCTACATTTTATGATTTTCCAATTTTCAATTTGAAAATCTCTCGTGTAAACACTTACAGATTCTAATGTTTCGGAAAAAACAACAAATCATAGAACTCCACTTTAGTTCGCCGATTCCAAATATCGTCCAACTAGCGACATTTCATGACTTTCGGTTTTCAATTAGAGCGATTCGTGTGTAGTCAATTACACTTTTCTAATGTTCTAGAAAAACAATAAATCATAAAGCTCCCCTTTAGTTCATCAATTTCAAATATCGTCCAACTAGTAACACTTCATGATTTTCCGATTTTCAATTAGAAAATTTACTCGTGTAATCACTTCACACTTAAAATTCACTAGAAGAATTTCAAAGTCGAAATCACCTTTGATCAAACTAAGTTTGTCTCCCGTTTAACACGAATGAATGACAGTGACATACCCGTATGTCACTTTGGTTTTAAAAGGCTTAAGAGAAAATATCTCTTTGAAAAATAATTGCATTATCAATTAACTAGTTCAGCGTCTGAATTACTTTCCACTTTTAACTTGAAGTCAATACTAGTCAATTATAAATTTTTAAGCAATTTAGTAAGGGATATGATCTTTGTAAATAAAATGACATATATTAATTCAAGTTTAACACTACTATATTATTGTATTTTAGGAATTGTAAACTAAAAGTAAGTCTACTCTACCATTCAAGGTTTTAACCTTGCATCTCGATCTTACCGCCGTAGGGTAGGTCAAAGAGATCAGCGGTTAAATCAATGAATAACTTGTGAGAATCGGACATCCACGAGAATCGAACATCCGCTTTATTCATTGACTACCTTCATTTTAGCCTAGGTATTACAAAAATACCACTTGATGAGTGTGACCTCTATATCGGATCTCTTGGAGTGCGCCCCGAGTGTGCCGTCGTAGGATAGTCGGTGACCCGGCGAGTACCAAATCCTATCCTTTAGGAGACCAAGCCATGAATGTTGATAGGGGTGAACACCATCGTAGGGGGCGAAATCAAAGCGCGCGGGCGTCACCCTTCTCTCACTTACTTGCATCACATAGTAGAGGCCGTGGGGTTGGTTTGTCGCCTCCCGCTCTCGCTCAATATTTTGGAAGTGGTGGTGGGTTAACTAACGCGTCTTTTGATGTTAACATAAAAATACATGAAATCAAGGATTCGAATGGTGTCGGTGGCGTAGGCAAGCCTACCCGTCCTATTCGTTGGAACATATGTGACGATCGGACGAAATCGGGTCAAGAGAGCCTATTGAGATTAGAAGGAATCACCCCTCCGCTCTCGGTTTGGCTTAGTCTTGCGGACCCCGTGCATACATCACACTAGGAGGGTTAAGTCGTTTGGCGGCTTCGATTGACCACCAACCTAAAAGCGAACCGTTTTATCAAGATTTATTGTTCTTTTACCATCATTCAATCTAAGTAGACACTACGAATTGAAAGCGTGATCTCGTTTAAACTTTAAGGCGGTTCACGAGAACACACACGAAAAGCTAACGATTTCATAACCCGTCCTCGGATCTTTAATTAGTTACTAAATTAATTAATTACCACGTATTAATTAAATTTCAACTAATTCTGCGAGTTTATATCATGCCTATTTTAATTACCAAAATTAAAATTCTACATGTATGCATGGAGTGGATTTATGATATGATGCATGTCATGGCAATTCCGATTTTATGTCTATTTTATGATCAAACACATAAAAATAAAATTGCGGAAAATTTAAGCAGCAGCGAGATGGATCGTTGAATGCGTATCTAATCTAATAGAAAATAAAAACCCAAAACCCTAACTAGGGTTTCTACTTTCTAACAAAATCTGCAGCTGTTGAACTCTTCGATGATCGGAAACCAAGCGAACTCGGATCGGGACGAAACTTTCCAGATATTTTCTTCACTTCTCGAACTCCAATATGGACGGTTGGATCGGAGCTTTGACTTGTCAATTTTCTCCAGTTAACCGCCCAACTTGCTGCTGAATCTAACTTTGACTGCACCGCATCAAAGACTTCCTGAGCAGATCGGGAATCGAGATGAATCGATCGACCTGAAATTTTTATGGTACGTCAAAACTCCAAGTTGATCAATCTGAACGGTCGGATTTTTGTTTCAATGGTCCAAACTCTCCCAGAAAATCGAGGAAGTCACAGGTAGTGTATCTGTGAATCCTGCGTTTTTCTGTTACAGCAACCTTTTCGCAGCATCAAACGGATATCGAAACGGACCTGATCGACGCCAAAATTTGTGGAGTTGATAATCTTCTTCTAATCTTGATTCTGACCGGAGGGATCTTCGTTTCAACGGTTCGATCAACGGGAAAAGCAAAAATACTAAACAGCTACAAACTAGATCTATTTGCTGGAAATTAAAACTTGCAATAAAGATAAATTCGTAATTTCTATCTTTCGTATGAGCGAATTTTAAATCGTTTTATCTGAGTTTCTGATAGATCTAACGAATTAAAATCTAGTACGTCAATCCATCTCTTCAACCACAACAATGTAAGCATTCATCATAAAATTTTGAAAATAATAAAATTAAAAACAAAAATAATCACGATCTACATCGTATTAAAATCATTAGATCTAATATTTTATACGAATAAATATAGATCCCTTGATCTCTGATACTGGCTGTTAGGAAAATATCGCCATGACGGGCGATTTAAGGATCTAGATCATAAAATCTCGTAATAAAATAAGCTAGATCATGTCTCTAGTAAGTTGTAGAAACATCATCTTGGATCTCAAAATCCAAGTTGGAGAACCGCTATTAGGATGATCGAACAATGATGTGAAGAACACGCGTCTTCCTGGCGTGTGATCAAAGCGATTAAAGTGGAAGGAATGCCATTCGACATCCGATATCTTTCTGGGAAAAATCTCCAAGATTTCTCCTCCTCTACTTGGCGAAAATTCTATCTTCTCTCTAGAGTTGATAGTCGAATTTTACATGTATTAAGGGCAGGAGAAGCTATAACATATAGAAGAGTAATCATTTGTCATCAAAGGATTTTATAATTAATACAAAATCAATTATAATAATCCTATTAAATAAAAGATAATCTCAAAATATTCTAGAACAAATCAAGAATATTCATATCTTTATTATTTCTGTAAATATTTATCAAATAAATATTTTATACACATGTCTTTTATGTAAAAGCTAATTCAGCTTGTTAAAAAAGAACACATGTGGCGCCACTTTTTATTATTGACCTGTTCGATATTAATTTTAGCGTTCTGTGATAATTGGTAGAGATTATGGAAAATGTCTTTTCACATATTTAATTATTTAAGCGCATTAATTTAATAGTCATTAAAGCAATTAATTAATGTCGTTTTAATAAAATTCAAGCGTGAACTAAATTAATATTATTAGGATTAGACGTCCGAGAATATACATCTTTATATTAGGAGAAGCGTCGGGGGCCAGTGGACAAATAATCGTAAGCTCAGATAAATCAAATAAATAATTATCGTGAGCGAGAACAATCATATATTCGATAAATCAATCACGAGGAATATGCCACCATAATCCATTATTTGCACTCCCTCCGATTATAAGATTATATTTATCTCCTCACGAGAAAGTAATAGCGTCCATTGATATAATCATTTAATATGGATTAATCATCATAATTATTTCGTTCTAAATCGGGAAGTTACCGTTAACCTTTTGAACATCTTGTCATACTTACCGTTAACCCACAGTGATCAATAATTCAAATAACTCCTTTGGTAGCTAATCGGTGTAATATGAATCCCGTGGATCGATCAATGTACAGGATTAACTCATGCCAAAGAGGCTGTCTATCTACTTCCATAAATGGAAGGAATGGATTCCGTGTCTGTGATAACACGGACTACTCACTCAATCAGATTACAATGCCAAGATGGGGTAATTGGATCACGGACTTCGGTGTAATCCTTAACCGTCAAGTCAAACCTCATCTTGATTCAAGCGTTCATTGTGATCACCTCGAGGATTAAGATATATCCATAATATGATCATCTAATGATTCGATAAGACTTCTCAATTCACGGAATTATATTGAGAACTCGGATCAAATCGGTCCGTACATATGATATATCTATCATATATAAATGCCCCGATTAGGTTCCGCCCAACGAAAGTCGGATAAGGCGATCACACTTATCGTGTTATGGCGCATTAAAAAAATACGTTAAAGGGAGACCCGATACTCTCGATTAACTTTACTACGGACTAATTGTATTTTAAATACATCTTCCTAACTCAATCCTCCGTGTATATCTGCATACTGCTTTGAGTTAAAGTGATTACATAAACGATATACTCGGGTTTTTACGTAGTGTAAATCTTATTATCATATACGGTGATTATGAGAATAATAAATATGAATAATAATATCATTTCATTTATTAAATAAAACAATTACAAAAATTATCTTTTCGGGCGTCATTGCTTTGAGTCTACCCACTATCTTCATCGACTTAACAACAACATATCATCCTCGTCTTCAATCTCATCCCTTCGATATTACCCGTAGTGATGCTTCATCAACATTATTAGTCGACAAAGACACAAAACCAATTGGGATCCTCAACTTCACTAACAAGCATGTTGGTGAATGACATATTAGGTTGTTCAATGGGTGTCAATTCAATATATAAATCCATAGAGGGCTTTCGATTGACACACGCTTGCCCACATAGCTTTTAAACCACGATCATTACTTAAAGCTAACACTTTATAGCCTCTTTTACTAGGAATTTCATCTTCACGTTTAGGTCAAATCTAGTACTATCAACCTCAGCATAGCATCATATATCTCATTCTTAAGCTCATTCATACCAATGTTACTATTGACAATAATTAAGGTTTCACAACCACCTTTGTAGGTAACATTTTTCACCGTCAATTACTATTTCACCATTCCACCAACAAGTCAACGAATAATTATATATCTACATCCTTTAAAAATCTCAAATCAAGCAAAACCTAAAACCAAATCCACATACACAATAAAAATCAAAAACTAATAAAATTAAACAAACAACCTTCTACACATATCACAAATCGATGAATATCAACACTTATTAGTTATCAAACAAAGAATTCTTTCAATTGGCATAAAAAAGCGGAAAAAAAAAAGCGGAAAAAAAGGAAAAAAGCAGAAAAAATCGAAAAAAAACGAAAAAAAAATACCTTTGGATTGATAAACTATGGATGAAGCCTTTGATTTGGTTGAAGAAAGTAAGAATCTTGATCTTAAATGGCCTAATTTGAGTTGGGCGCGGAGAGAATTTGGGGTTTTTGTTTTAGGGTTTGGAAATCTGAAAATGGGTGAAAATCCGTCTGTTTTGTTTATATCTTTGCTAAAGCATTTGGTTGAGCCAAGTGAGCTTCTTCTATCTATGTACCAATTTCATTAAGCGGCTTTATTGTTTTCAAAAAAAAAGTAAAAACCATTTGGTTAAACTCAATGAACGATGTAATCTTGGCGTGGGCCGTTCGTAGAAATAGTTTGGGATGGCGTAAAAGCAATAAATATTTTATTTTATTATTTAAAAAAAAAAATTCTACTCCTCCGTCATATTTTAATAACCATATTTAACTTTTTAAGCGTTTAAAAAAATGTAATCAATACTTTTTTTGTTGAAAATCATCGAATTTTATTAATCAACCAAATCTGCTAAAGCGTGGTAATTACATTATTCGAGGTTGTGCTCCCCATTCAATGACACCCATGTCAGTCAACTCCTGAGTCGAGCCAACAAATGAGCGGTATATTAAATGATCAAATATGTTTACATTTATGACAAAGTATCGGCAAAGGACACAAGTGTAAAAAATATTGATCGTTTAATGAGATTGAAAGTATTAATTCTGCATTTCTTGTCGTGTAAAAAAGTCAAAGAAGTATTAAAGCGGAATGAAGGGGTATATTTTCACTATTAATTGAAATGTGGGCTATCAACTGATTGATATAAGGAACATAATGATCAGCGTTGATAAAGCGTATTGTATAAGATGTATTGAACATCACAGTAATCGATATATCACCTTCTTATTAAGAGGCGGGAGGAGGAGGGGCGGGGTTTCAATGTTGGCGTAACTTCTTACCTTTTTGAACACTTCTATTAATTATAAACAAGTCATGTTATTGATCACGGTCAATTTGCACAATAAAATACCGTAACAAGCATTGCAAAACCTCAAGAGGTCATCGCAAAGGCCGCTAGAATGCTTTGTGATGCCCCGTGTTGCTTGCTACGTCCCATGTGTTTTATGAAACCTTTGCAGTACAGCATGATCTTTGTAATGGTTATAATGACATTTATTGTGTGCTTTGAACATGGAAGTAATAGACAAGAACTATGATCAATCACATTACAAGGTTATAGTACTACACACATGAGTAATTCATATATACCTAGTTATCAAATATAACAAATCACATAAACTGTAGTCATTGTCAATGATAGCATCTTCGTTGCATTACATTTTGCCCCTCGTCATCCTCTTTGTAGCCGATGAAATTAAGGGAAAAAATTCACTCTATCTAACAAAAAAAAAAAAAAAAAAAAAAAAAAAAAACTTATTTGCATATTTGTATAAATAAATAAATAAATAGCAAGGATGACCGCCCCGGTCTACTAAGTGTGGCTGAGCCACTAGTCATCCCCAAAACCATCTCTTTCAACTATATATGTATGCATCCGGATCGGTGCAATGTCATTAACAATGTCGATATGTGTTTGAACCAGTACGTTATGATATGTAACACATGGGGTTGATTGATGAACACATATAGGTACATTCAGCAAGCAGGACAAATAGGATGTTGTGCTGGATATTCTCTCTGCAGTAAAACTACAAGAACTCAAATGGGCTGAAAAGGCCCAGAAAAGTGGTGAAAATCGGTATGATGGTGGAGCAGTGTCAAGAGCTTCAAGAAGCCCTCATGTTCCTTCAACTCCGGGTGAACTCCCAACACTGCTCCCTCTCTGCTTCCCTTATTCACCTTATCATACCTCCACTCACCAACATTTGCCTTTCTAGCATATACAGCATATATATTGTGCTGAACAATATGTATCAATAAATAGTACTTCATTGATTTGTTAAACTCTTGACCTGGATTATTACTACTGCTATTTTGTTCGATTTTCAAAAACATTTTAGAAGAATTATTATTTTGTTCTTTAATACTAACTCTATATGTGATTTTCTAAGGATGTAAACTCCTTAACACCGATAAGAAGCTGTATACAAATTCTGTTACCACTAAAAAAAAACAACTAGGAAACAAGATGTAGCAACAAGACTAATATTTATAATCACAGAGAATCAATAAACGGCTGTTAGTTTGCACATCTTCGCTTGATTAAGCCAAATCTTGGCCTCAATATTATCCCACATTGTAAGATGGAAAAAAGGAAAATAGAATAGATGTGGTATAAAAACAAGTGTAGGGTTTTAGCGTAAGGTATCTTTGCTTGGGGCGATGGCGTGCTTAGTGAGATATTAGCAAGAAGTAGCGTCTATTCTTTGGTTGAAAACTATTTCAAACCCCTCTTGGCTTGCTTTTTGTAGGCATCGAGAATTTTTGAAAGGGCTCCCTTTTATGGTAAAAGCCCTACAATTTTAGTTCAAGTCTTTGATAAGAGTTCTAAATGGTTTTGGAAGGGGGAAAAAAAATCTATCCTCCCAAGTTGGAAATTGGTGTTTTAAGATTTGGTGTGTTGAGTCTTTGGCACTGAAGATATATTTCCCAGCATAGTAATGTTCTTGAATCTAACAATAAAAGATATTTTACTACGTTAAAAATAAGCGAGTCGATTCTTAAAAGTTTTGTTAAAATAATGAGGTGAAACGTTTTTTAAAGCGACGTTTATTGTTAATTTTCTCTTTCTGTTATTTAATCTTAGGTAAGAAGTTACAAAGAAAATGGCATTAATTGTATCGTGGAATTTTTTACTAGTTGTATCGCCAATGTCATGCGTTAAATCAGCATTCTTAATAAGCGTGTTTTCTGCATTATGGATATTTAAAACGGAGGAGTATAATTTCACGAGGGATTAGAAACTTTTACTGACCAGTAGAAATGTTCTTACGTATCTAACGATAAAAGCGTATCACACATACTAGAGGCATCATCAATGCACAATATCTTTCTGGCCCATATTTCATAGGGCCGACCTTGATAATGTCCACAATATGTAAAACTTCTCTATGTAATAAAAACTCCTAAAACCGTAACCGCTGCAACATGTGAAACCACAAAATTATGCACAACATGATAGATAAACAATATCTTTAGAGTATCTGAAAAAAAAATATAACCGGAATACCTGAAAAAATTAGAAGAAATCACTATGAATATTTACTACATATATTATTATTAGATTTACGTTGTATTAGTTTGTCATCACATCATCACGATCTAATCCTGAATAGGCGAAGAAGGATTTTCATATCGTGTAAAATGAGCGAGCGTATGGTCTTTATTGGGCGCTACGGCTCCATCATATTTTTGAATGATCATGAATTACATGGTACATATAAAGTCTATATATAGGCAAGAGATCACGGAACTCGTGCTTTATTTAATAATGATATCAAAGAGTTTTAATCATCATTAGACACATAATATTATCTATATTTAACATATAAATAAGAGACGATTCAAACATAACAAAGCTCCAAAGTGAAAATTCTCCACAAAAAAAATAATAAAAATTAAAACAAACATAGAAAGCCAGGCTATAGGACAGGATATTCATATCAATTCATGTAAAGCAAAAACAAGCAGTAATGTCCGGTCAAACTCTCCTACCGGTAACACTTTATAGCTCAAAGTTCCAAAGCTTTTTGAAGGAAACAAAGTTCCAAACTAACAACAATATTCCGTGACTAGGATTACTTGCCAAGTTAAATAGCAAGTTAAAGATGATACTCATTTCATAATAAAATATGTTTGAAGTTATTAATCAATTAATGAATCTTATATCAATAAATTTAAACAAAAAAAAAACTATAATCATTTGATTCGGGACAAGTAGAATGCCTAGGCGGATCAGGAAATTTTTCGAGTGGGTGGCCATTGTATGCTACGTTTTATCAAAGAATTGTTTCGATGACCGGGGAGTTGCGAGCCTCAAGCTACGTTTTTAAGAACAAAAGCGATATTTTTAACAATAGCTATATCGTTTTAATCTTAAAAAATCAGAATCATGGTGTAGGGTGCATAACCTCCTAACTCTACATACATCACTTTACTGGTAGAATGTGTCTATGATTATCATGTTTGTACCATTGTTGAATTAAGATGCTCTGGAAATGCAGAGGTGGGTGGGTGAAACTGTAGAGTATGATGTGGTAATTGCAGAGACACACATACATTATATCATGATATTGTTTATTCTATAACTCAGGGCATTTAATGAGACTTTTTGGGGTCATTTATGATTGTATTAGTATGTTGCATGTTTTCTAGTTATTATTTACTTCTTTGTCAGTATGTTGACATGTTTCTCGAGCTTTGTCAGGAGAAAATAACAAACCAGCTCACTTTTGATTAAAAATACTTAGGCTCACTTTTGATTAAGAAATACTTAGCTTTAGTACAACTTTAACATCAAAACATTAGGCCGTCTTTCCGTATAATAATAGCTACTTCACTTAATATTATACAATAATCCCTCTAAAAAAATGAAAGATGCTCCAAAATGCAGGCAGGAAGTTGGAGGTCAGGTAGTCTTGACGTGGGTTCCCTATATAAAATCAATTAACCTAAAACCGTGCGCTTGATTTTAGTAATTCGACAATAAAACGGACACTTTATATATGTTCAGTCAAAGAAATTTTCATTACCAATCATGGCCTATTTGATAGGACCTCGATCATTCAGGCTGTGCAGGTCGGCGGTGCAAGTGCGGTCGCGTGAAAGCGGTGTCGTTTCGATCAAGGCATGCCGTTTGGCTATTTTTTTATTTTTTTAATCACGCGTCGAGGCGGTGTCGTTTTGAATCAACGGCCGTTTCATTCTGATCATGTTTAATGGAGAGTGCGGTGCAAGGTTTTCGTTGAGGATCTTTTCCTATTTGATACTACTACTTTACTCCTTAAACATTTGTCTCCCATACTTACAACGGCAAAGAAGGAAGAAAAAAACACGATTAATTAACTTAATTACAAAAAATATCTACTATATAAGCGCATCGTAATGAATCTGGCTGGCCCCAAGATTTGGTCAAAGGCGAGAATTTGTAAATTGTGTTGAGGCTGAGGCTTTACGATGTCACTTGATAGATATCATGTAGACCAATAAAAAAGAGGCATTTAACTTTCTTACTTTAGGTGGAATGGACGGAGGAATGCCAAACTTACTGACAAGTGATCGATATTCAAAACTGGGGTTGATGTGATAATAAATAATGATGTAAATATATTTGGGCAAATATTAATTTTTATTCACATACATACTTTTGATCAATAATAAATACAGAAAGAAAAGTAGAATTTCCTGATATTAATGAGTCATCTCTTTTGTCATCTTACAGTATTATACTTGTCTCAGACTGCAGACAAATATTTTTATTTATTTTAAAAAACAATTAATAGTTTTATGGATGCACATAAAAACAACAAGTATATTCAGACACACCTCTTTTGTCATCTTACAATATTATACTGGTCTCAGACTGCAGATAAATATTCTTATTTATTTTAGAAAACAATTCATGGTTTTATGGATGCACATAAAAACAGAACAGAAGTATATTCAGACGCACCTTTGTCTTCTCGATCATTAAAGGACATAATTTCTAGGATCACATCACATCTAGCGTCTTAGGAAAGATTGCCGCTTTGAATGTTTAAAGAAATAATGCTTGGCGGCACATGTACCGTCTGCAATTTTAATAGAATGATAAAGGCTGAGTGCAACGTGAGTATCGAGAGACAGCCTATGAGATCGAGCGCTGATGTGAGCATTATTTTACCGAACATATTGTCTGAGTGTTTGGAGAGATTGTCGGCGTTTGAAGAGCGTATTGGCTGCGATTATATTGTGAAAGTGGTGGGAGAGATTCTTGCATGCGAAGTAGAATAATATACATATATATGACTTTCTTGATGAATGAAGGATATGACGTTTCACGAATTTGATATGGTATCGGGTAATAGCCAGAATCTGAAGTTATAAATCTCTCGCTTACGTTAAATGTATATCCTATTTTACAATAGTGATTACAATATATCCAGTAATTTAATTCCAATTCCGTAATAGGAGGATTAGTAAAAGCCTATTCAAATAAAAATACATTTTATACTCCGTATGTCTTATGGAAGGTTTAAGTCATTTTAAAAGTTTCCAGGATATTAATTTTACAAAAAAGATGAATGCATAAATTAAAGAAAAATGGCTAAAATATCTTTTAGATTATCTTTTGTTAATGAAATAGTTATAAAATAATAATAAATGATTATCTTTTGGTTCTTGTTGTTCAGCACTCTGTGTATGGCCTCGAGTCTGACTAAGAACATCTTCTTCCATCAGACTTTACACATGTCTATACAGGGTGCACTTATTACCCCCTTAATTAAAAAAATTGCTATGTATATTTATACGGATAAATATTATGCGTAGTCATTATTTTTTTTTAATTTTGATAAATGGCCCATTGTTTTGTTTATTGATCTTTATTGGCCCTATAATATTTAAAAGGATAAAGCTCTCAAATCTTATAACGATGTTGTTACCGATCGGCTTACTAAATCAAATTCCTGCAGCCACCTACATCTTTCCCTACTTTTCTAGACCAGACATATACAACTTCTCCATGTTCACTCCTAGACGCTAAAAAGAATCCATTTTCACTACTTTAATTGTTGAATTTATATACTCCCTCGTTCCTTTTTTATATGTAATTATTTATTAAACATGAATTAAGAAAATAAATATTACATTGACTTTCATTATAAAGTATTAAAAAAATAAGTGAAAAATGTAGTGTGTATTGAATATGAAAGATTGATTGGTCGAATAAAAAGCGCAAAAAGTTGAAAAGTAATGTGCTTGGCGTGAGAGTAAAAATATGTATTGGAAATATAAGCTAAGCGTATAAAAGAAAGGAAATTATGATTTTAGCAGCTGGCTGATTAAATAGGAGCGGAGGAGGGAGTATATCAAATGCTATTCTAGAAATTTTCATATAAACCTAATTGTAATTATTATCTTTTTCTCAACCGCCTAAAAACTTTTAAGGAAAAAAAACTTATATTACAAGACGACAGATAAAACATATATGTAGAGATTTTTGGACTTATATTTTCTTCAAGTCTATTTAAACACTTGTGGATTGTTGGCCGGCTAAAAAAATGTTTTATTATCAAAAAGGCAAATTGAATAAAGAAATATGCTGAATGGCAGTGAAATATTTTTTAGGTAAAAGAGCATCTTTTATTATCTCTGTGATGGTAAGCATTATATTTGATTGTTCGATTTCGGCTGCAAGTGAAAGCAGTGGATTTGGGGTTATGAAACGGTGGATTTGTCTTTTATTATCCAATTTATATTTTATTGTCGCTGATCTAATTTCATTTTTTTTGTCATACTAGCGTCTCATAAAATAAAAAAAAATAGAAAAAAGAAGAAAATCCCTTATTGTTTGTGTCTAATTGCCAAGTGAAAAAAAGTTCCTTTGAAAACCGTCTGTTTTGTTTAATTATAAATAGATTTCATTCCACACTTTACTCTTTCAAACCTGTAGCCACACTACTTGCTAATTGAAACATCAAGTTTAGTGCATAAAACTCAACTTTACTTTCCTCTAATAAAATAGTTACTAAAAATAGTAGCTCATACATATATACCTGAAAATGCAGGCTAGAACAATAATATTCTCTCTTGCAAGATTAGTTCCATGTTGCATTATCATCTGTATCTACAATTTTACACCATTAGTGCAGATTGTGGTGGTTGGCAGAGTGCTCATGCAACCTTCTGTAAGCGGCGTTGGCCTTCCGGCACAATGGGTATGTCTATTAATTACTTGCTATTTACTTATCATAATTTATTGTAACATTTTATTATATGAATGATTAATGCTATAACATTTATATATGAATCAATGGCTTCGACGTTGTAACCGATTATATAAAATTTATATAATACAGGGGTGCATGTGGCTATGAAACTTATATAGTCAGGCTATGGAACAGCTACAGCAGCTTTAAGCACAGCATTGTTCAACAATGGGCTGGGTTCGCAGTTCGTGTTATCAAATCGTTGTGAGGGTGATCCGAGGTGGGTGTATCCGTGGCGGCATCATCACCGTGGCCGCCGCCAACTTCTGCCCCCAAACTCGCCTTGCCTAGTGACAGCGGAGGTTGGTGCAACCCGCCCGCCAGCATTTTGATCTGGCTGGGCCGGCTTTCCTTCCGTCGGTCAATATCGGGGCGGAATTGTCCCTGTTGCTTTCAGGGAGGTAGATTTTCTCCACTGCTCGTATAGATGATTTGTTACACATTCGTTATGAGGCTCCAGTTGTAACTTTTGTTTGATTATTGCAGGGTACCCTGTTTCAAGAGAGAGGGATAGGTTTACCATTAATGGCCACTCATATTTCAACTTGGTTCTGATAACTAATGTAGGAGGGCAGGAGATGTCCCATGCAGTTGCAATCAAAGGGGGAGTAGAAGTGGGTGGCAAACAATGTCAAGAAATTGGGGTCAAAATTGGCAAAAGCAATTCTTACCTCAATGGTCCAAACCCTATCTTTTATGGTCACTACTAGTGATGGTAGAATTGTTACAAGATTATAATGTAGCATCTAGTAGTTGGCAATTTCGGACAAACATTTGAAGGTGGCCAATTTTAGATTACTTTCAATTGACAGTAACATTGCTTGCCCCAACATGTTTCTATAACGGTTGATGTGGCGAATAATATTTTAAATATTTTTTAATATCGGTCTAGGCTAGTTTAAGAAAAATATATATGAGGTTCAACAAGCGTCAAGTAAGCTGATTATGAAACGTGTTGTGAATCTATGTTGTAGAAACATTGATAATACAATCATATGTTGGGCGTGTAGCGGATAGGGATAGAGGATGGATCGAACCTTGTATGAGCCCAACAAAGGGAAAGGCCGTAATTTTCTTGCCCATTCTTTATTACAAATCTGTGGAAATCGTGGTAGTACATGTTGCTGTAAAGATGAAATGAAATTTTAAGCCCACTTTTGCATTGGGGTTCGTTAAAAAAATGGCAGTTTTCTTTGAGAGGAATTATTATTTACTTAGATTAGTAAAACAAATGATTATCTTCATAATCCTTTACCTTATTGTAACAAATCGAACCTACGTATAACAACTCATGATTAGCAATACCGCGTCAGTCTTATACTATGATGATATCATAGCAAAAAGAAGATGTAAAAGCAATAAAGGCCAAAAATAAAAGTAAAAGCTCGGACCTAGTGCAATCAGGCTTATCTTTTCGAGTGTGCGGTGATCGCATGATAGCAATGGTGCCAAGTTGGCAATGCATCATGTGCAAACATTAACAGAAGTTCTACTACTCGTGCCGAACAATATTAAGCCTCTGTATGAAATAACCACCAAAATGAATTACATCAACTGAATCAGCAATACAATCATGGTTGCAACTGACTAATCTTAGTAACATACTGGGATGCAACCCCGAAAAAGAGGTGTAGTAGGGAAAACCGGAAACTTTGTAGGCATGGAATAACAATGAACACTTGCTAGCGTAAACATCGATCCTCCATTGGCTCAACATATATTGCTTCAACCAAGTATCATTTGATTTGAAAATGGAAAATGATATAAGGGTGATCACGGCAGCAATTGGTAAGAAAAAAAAAAAAAATCATTAAAACAGACTTCACAAAACATATGGGAATGTGGTCAGAAGTTCATTTTATGCAAGTAATAGAAAAATAGTATTTTTGTACTTAATAGCAGCATGACTGAAGTACTATAAAGCTCATGGAAACAACAATGTATGATATGCTGGCATTGAAAGAGAAAACTGCTAGTGCACTCAAATCTCAACTGGACTTATCAGCAAGGTTAAAATACTGAGGCCCTTAAACCTTACTTTGCTTATGATGATTCAACTTCAAAGGTATTGTGTTTCCACATCTTCCTACGTGAAAGCAGGAGCGTGATTGTGACTAAAGGCTGACCGAATGCCAAGTATTTTTAACCCATAGATGGGGCACTCTTTCAACTGCTATACATGGGGGTAATTTTACCATAAGATGAAGTATATTTAATATTTAATGTAAAAAAGCTCAATGTTCACATTTACTGAAGAAAATAAAAGATCAAATTGATTTCTACATTATTTGTTACATTACAAAGATACATTATTGCCTTGTATTTATACTATCTAATGATTGCTTCACAATCACGAGGTTTATGCAGGGAATATTAACAGGGAATATT